>CM064481.1:13344947-13664947 GCA_032716605.1 Paralithodes platypus
CTAAAATGGAAGACAAGGATGAGAAATAGAAAAAAAAAAAAACAAAAAAAACACACACTCTGACAATTTTTTGTGGGGGGGGGGGCCGGGGGGGGGTGGGGGGGGGGAGCTTCAAAAAAATTTGTTGAGCCAAAATGGAAGAGAATGGTGAGAAATGAACACCCAAATAAAAAAAAAACTCATTTCTGGGTCATTTGGGGGGCGGGTTTTCAATACTGTCGTCATACTCTCCCCCGCATGACCCCCCGCCCGGGAGCACTAGGTTACAAACTGAGTATGGGCATTGTACGGCATACATCCTAAGGAGTATCCCACATAACTCTCAAGCCTCTAGCTCCCATTACGAACCGGAGTAATGAAGGGTTCAAAGTGGCGGTAAACTAGCGTTGTAAACTATCGCCCACCTAGCCCACCACCACCACCCGCGTGCCTGTCTCGGCCCGCTCACACCGTACTGGCCCGGCTCCCCCACACACTACGGTAACCTTCCCCCTCCTATTCTCCCGCCATTTCACTACCTTACGAGGAGCCACGTAAGTGTGTTTTATATTTCGAACGCAACTTGATGCGTCGCCTGGGAGTTGGTGCTCAAAGACTGCCGTCGCAGAACACGGTCGACGCTGGGTCTCACAGGGTTTTCAGGGGTACCCCCTATGATGATCGTGGTTGCTCGACCACCATGATCCAGGTTAACCCGGACTCAGAGGAAACCCGAAACGAGGCCATCGTAGACATAGTCTCTTACGTCATTGACTCCAGGAGCCACCAATAAATTTTAGTTTGTTTCTTCCTTCCCTTACGGGTTGTCAAAACCGCGAATTAATGGTTTTGTTTGAAGTTCCTCTTCTGTTTCTCTGGTTTTATGTACTTTGTTCAGTAGTTTAATACAAGAAAACGGCCTCATAAAGGTGAAAAAATAATCAAAGTAAACAAAAAAAATAATTTAAATAACAAAATCGAGTTAACACTCCATGAAGTCGGCTAGGTTTGTAACTTCTACTACCTGCCAAGCGGGCAGATTTACCCTAAACGAGCTTTATTCCATGCTCTTTTTTCATGCATAAGCAAGAGCCAGGGCGTAATGCAATTATATATCTTTGAAAGGGCGATAATAGAGCTTTCCAATGACACCTGAATCATCCTTGTACGGCCATGGGTTATGTCTTGCAACGATCGTGCAACACGAAGGAAAAATCCCTAAAATACAGGCAATAATCTTCAGTGTTTTACCCTGTATTGTGGGACCAGGGATGTGGTGGGATGTGAAGACATTGTCAGTGACGGGATAACGTCCCCGCCGAACCGTTCAGAGAGCCTATCCCCGCTCCTCCCCACTTGCTCGGACTCGTCTCTCAGAGCCGATTATGTGCTCAACATCGCATGCAACTCTAGCCTGGCCCCGCTCTTTGGGCCTTGGGTTCTCTAGTCCGCACCTATAGCCCGGGCGCCGCCAAAGGAGGGGTACATCAAATAAATCTATTAAAATTAAATACATCTATTTAAATTAAATAAATCTATTTTAGTTTTAAAAAGTTAACAATTTGTTCAAACCTTGGGTCAGCAGACGCAACATTTTTACTATTCTTTATTTCCGGCTTTGTAAACTCAAGCTTCAAAAAAAAAAATTCTTGTCTTCACCCAAGCTTATCAAGATTACGTCTTTCAAACTTCATTTACTGATATCGGAACCTCCCCCCTCGACACCCCTCCCACCCTATACCTGGGCCAGTGCGTTCCACTAACGATTTACGTCAACTCTACACAAAAGACAGATGTTCACTCTTATGTCTTTTCACTGCACTGCTTCTTTCCTTTGTAAATTTTCTTAGTGTCCTCGGTCTGTTCTTGTTCCCATTCCCGCAGTTTCAAGAAGATACCTGTAACAAACATGAACGAACTTAGAGCACTGCGTTAGCAAAGAAAATATAAACATACCATAACGCTAACCTGAACATTGTATTAATACAGCGAAAACCAGGCATTTTTTAGCAGAAGTTTGATGATACCGGGATATAGTTTTTGTTTAGAGATGACCGAAAACAAGTAGGAGGGGCGGCGGCGGTTAATAGCAGTGTTTGTCTGGAGTTCATGTAAAAAGCATGTATTAAAATCAGGTATTAGAGATAATACAATGAAAATGAAAGTGTTTGGGTAGAACTCGCTAGAGGTTAACGGAAGGTAGTTGAGACCTTAGTTATTGGAGGTTATGTATAGACCGCCAAATTTTTTATGAGTAGAAATGACGGTTCATTTTCATTCATGATGGATATGGAATATTAAAATAGCAGCATAGGTTTAGCAACGGTGTGCATTATGGGGGAATTTTAATTTCCCTAAGTATATGGTGATTGGCAGCAACAAATAGGCGCCTCTTGATTCAAAGGAGTTTATTGGGAGGTTTGACGTACCCTCCCAACCTACCAAACTAAGAAAACCTAACTATTTGGTAGTAGTCTTGGAAAATCCAAACGTCAAGGAATTGCAAATGACGGACTTGTCTAATTTGGACTGCTATGTCGTCATTCCAACCGCGGTTAAAAAGAAACGTCAAAGGTCTACTCCTTATCTTGCTCTAGGAGACGTTGTACATTAACCAAAACTACCACCGAAGGTGAAAGAAGCATAGAAGAGAAGAAAAAGGGGTTTACCTTAGTTACCGCTTAAGGCCCATCCCGTGTTCCGTCATGTGCAGATCCCTGTCAAAACGCACGCAGGAGCGACCCTCTCCCGTCATCACCATCTCACGTCAGCAGAAGAGCGCGGATGGGGAGGGGTCCGGCGTGAGGGAGGGTATTATGTACGTTGAATTTTCCAAGACTACTACCAAATAGTAGGTTTTCCTATTTGGTAGGTTGGGAGGTACGTCAAACCTCCCAATTTGTTAGTAGTCTTGTCAGATCCAACGTCACGGCTGCATACCAAATAGGAGGAGGACATCCAAGCCCAACCTACCAAAAAAAAACAATGCATAAAACAAAATTATGAATGACAAAGACACAATTTAAACAAGAGAGTTTAATAAAAGAGTGAAAAACTGAGGAGTAGCTAAAAAGAACAGTTTTAACACATGCCCGTCATTCATAGTAATGCAAAAACATAGACTTGTCTGAAACCAAAAAGGTACTGTACCCAAAATCCCTTTTCTTCAAAAACCAACAAAAACACTGAACACAAGAACAAAACACAATTTTCAATGTGGCAAAAACACTTATGTACTGGAACAATACATAATCCCAAACTTGCAATCCAGTGTTGCAAACCCGTACACCCCCCTCCTTTGTCAAATAAAACAAAGGAAAAGAACGAGGGACAAGGGGGGAAGACCAGGGATCTTCGCCAGAGCACCAGGAAACACGACCCCCGAGAGCACTCACCGGCCGAGGGGGTCGAACACTGGACACGGAGAGGTAGGAGGAGATGAAGGAATTGATAGAAGACCACAAAACCGCTGAGGCGATGGCAGGTAAGGATCGACGTGGCAGGAACCGGAAGGAGGCAGCAAAGGATCTGACATCGTGCGCAGAACCCCTACAAACAGGGTGACGGGCACGAACGGTCCGACAAACGTGGCGGCCCATCTGCACCTGCGAGAGCCTCTCACCTGTCCGAGGAGACACCCACACAGCAGTACCCGAAGGCGGCGCCACAGACGCAACAGAGGAGTGCAAGGCTGACACCGGGCACAACACATGGCGAGGATGCCCACGCCGTAAAGCCTGGACGGCTAAAGGCTGGAAAATGGGGGCCTCCCTCCCATGCGTGGTAACAAAAGGAGGGGAGGAGGCGAACGAGACGCCATGCAAGGACGGGGAGAATCGCACGCAGTCCCGGGGCCGTGACAATGCCGCTAATGCAGACACCCGATCCCCAGTGGCCAGAGCGACAAGGAAGAGTGGACGCCCGAGCAACGGAACCGGCGTAGCGGCCCTTGTATACGTAGGTGAAGCCAGAAGGACCAGAGCCCGCCCCAGATCCCACTGCGGAGGGACCTGGCGCGGAGGCGGTCGATCCCGGAAGGCAGCCGTCAGGAAGGAATCCAGCTCCTGTGGCGTAACGACCGGCCCAGCGACGGACCCAAAGACCCCCCGGACGGCAGACAAGTGGGTGACGTATAGCGTCGACTTGAAAGTGACGTGTACGGAAGAGGTGAAACAAGGAGCGTAGGACGAGGGAAGGAGAGCCAACTGGCAGGCGAGTGGCCTGTAGCCACCTAGTAAAAGACCTCCAGCGGGACCCGTAAGTCCCCCAAGGAGAAGACGGCCAGGAACGCTGCAGGAAGTCAGTCAGGGCCCGGCCGGGGACCGGGAGCCACCGTGCCTCATGAACAAGCACGATGCGAAGGCCAACGAGGTCCGCAGGTCCCCAACCTAGCCCAAGTGGAAGCCGGAGACAGGTAGAGGGACCGGACTCGGGCACCACCGCGGCAACCGGGCATACCAAGCCCGTGCCGGCCACAGAGGCGCGAGGAGCCAGACGCAGCCGTGGTACAGCCGCAGCCTCGCGAGGACTGGGCACATCAACAGCGCGTCTGGTGGCGGAAAGATGTATATCGACCGCCGCCTGTACCAGGCTACCATGAGAGCGTCCGGACCCCCCCCGGAGCGCGAGGCTGGAGGGAGAGGTCCAGAGGCAACTGGCGCGGCACCCCCGATGCGAACAAGGCGACCTCCGGAACACCTCAGGAAGCCGCGAGGTCGGCGAACACAGTCCGTTTCAACGCCCATTCTACAAGAACGCCCTGCCCTCTCGACAGGGCGGCCGCCCACAGGGTGGCAGGCCCGGGCAGGGAGGAGGCATGCAAGGAGAAGGGTGTCGGTCCGCGAGGAAGAACAACTCCACCGAGACCCCCAATAGAGTCAACGACCTGGAGGACCCCCGCTTTAGGAAACAGTGGACAGCTTGTGTGAGTGTCCAACCCGAAGGCCACCGACTTACCCCGAAGGGCCAGCGCGTGGTCCCGCAGGAAGAACAAAGGAACCAACAGTCCGAGGGCATAGACGGGTAAGTGGAGGGAGACCCACCCATCTGCCGGGAAGTGGACGTCCCAGGTTCGATCGGGAACCTCACCCAACCTCGCTCGACGTATCTGTGGCTACCCAGACCGTCGGCGGGGGGGCGGTCCAGGGCACAGCCGCAGAGAGCGAGCCCCGAGCAACCCAGCGACCGAAGCGTCTGCGAACGGGACGCGGGAGCGGCAGGAGCCGATCCATAGGGGCAACGGAAACACCGCGGTGCCATGAGGAGGAGGTGGCGTAGCCAGAGGCTCCCTAAGGGAAGGGGCAGAGCGGCCCAATGCAGCGAACCCACGAACGAGTCCCAGAGCCACCCCGGGCGGGAGACCGGTCAAACACGGCGAAGACCTTCCACCGAAGGTGCACCGCGGCCGGCAGACCCCGGGTCACCGTAGCGCCGGACAAAACCCATGCTAGACCGACCCATGGCACGACACGCGACGGGGTCAAGCGTGGCTTGGGAACATCGAAGAGGAACCCTAACCGTGCGATGTTGCGAGGGACTGTGAGGGCGTCGCCAATGCACAGTCCTAGGGCTTCGGAAACTACCAACCAATCGGCCAAGGAAAACAGGATCTGGAGCCCGCTCCTGAGGAGAGGACCCAGAGCCTGCCCCACCAGTGCGGAGAAGATCCGCGGCGCGATGTGGAGACCGAAGGGAAGGCCGTCGAACAGGAACACACGATCGGAAGTCCGAACGGCCAAGAAATCGCTGGAAGCGAGGATGGAGAGGAACGAGCCAAGACGCATCCTGGAGGGCCAGCGACACTACCTACGACAGAGGGCGCAGGGCCAGGCGTACCAGGGGTACCGGCAGCATCCGAAACCGTGTGTGCACGATGTGCCCGTTGAGGGCCGACAGATCCACCACCGGTCGCATCGCGTCGCAGTTCGTCGACGGTACCAGAAAGACACGGGAGAGGAAAACCAGGTGACCGGCGGTCAACTCCCTCGACGCTACCCAGCTCGGGCATGGAAGTGAACACGTGGGCCACCTCTGCAGAGATGGGCCGGCGTCGGTGAGAAGAGCGGAGTGGGGGTCTGGACGTCCACCTCCAGGTGAGACCCCTCCGCGCAACCCGCCGCCCCCAACGTCCCTCGCGGCCACCAAGGGGCGCAAGGGCGAAAACAACCCGAGGGAGCACCCGAGAGGAGGGGAGCGACCCGGTCGGCCAGGCGAGAAGGAGAACAAGGAGGCCGACCCAGAGAACCTACACATCGTGTTGACGTGGAGGTACCCCCGGTACGGGCCGTGCGGGCATGAGCGCCACGGGGGGGGGCCCCAACCTCGTCAAAAAGGGCGGGCCACCCCAACCCCAGGCCGTCGCGGGGCTGACCCCGTCGGGGGGCGGCCCGAAGTGGAAGGCCGGCCAGCCCGACACGGCGGGGATGAAAGGGGCAAGAACAGAAGTGCGAGGCGGAACCGACGCACTGGCCTGCAACGTCCCAGTCCTGCGCCCGTGCAAGGCGGCAGCACTTGCAGCAGCACCCCGAAGAGGACCGGCAGAAGGACGGGACTGAGAAGACCCCGCGCGCGACACAGCGCGTCGGTGCGTGACGTAAGCAGGGTCCGCAACGACACAGCGCGTCATCGCGTGTCGGAAGCAGGGGCCGCCGACAGAGAAGCGTAGCATTCCCAAGCATCCTGCTTAAAAAAAAAACGACGTATATAGCGCAGAGTACAACAAACCCTGACGAATATCCAAGGGGGCCGGCCGGCAGATCGAGGACCGTACCGTCGGGCGTTGCCGAGTTGCCGTGCACAAAACCGCCTTCAGCTCGGGAACCAAAGACACCGCGAGCCGAAGGTGGATCCGCTGAACGCGGTCCAAACCCTCGTGAAGATCGCCCGGCGCAGACGCCTCGAAAAGCCGCAGGTGGTGAACAGACGTCTGGAGGGAACCTAAAGACAAGACAATAAGTCCGTCACCCTCTGTCGCAAGGGAAAAACCTTGGCGACAGAGGGCTGATCCGGGTGAGAGAAGAACGGGGTAGCAATATAACAAAGTTCAAGAACGGGCGCGCTTATCCAGGACCAGAACGCGCCGTCCAACCCGCCGACAGACACAAGAGGAGGCAAAATCAGTGATGACTCCGGGGGAGTGACGGAAGGAGAGCCGTCGACGGATCGGTGTGTGAAGTCGAAGGCCTCAGCAAACCAGGCCTCCAATGGGAGAGGGTGACTGAGCATGATGGCTAAGCCAGGCGTACCGGCGTCGCACAAACCTGTCCCATAGGAGGACTGACCCGTCAACACAGCCAGGGACTCAACAGCCGGAAGGATGTCAGGGCGGCTGAAGTCTGACCAGAGCGTAGGCCTGCAGAAGGGAGGGGGACCGTAGCAGGGGTAGGTAGGGTGATGCGCTGGGGGTGAGTCACCGCCAAGAAGCGCGAGAAGAGGGAGTCTTGCATCGACTCCAAGCGCCCGTCGAAGCGTGACACAACCCAGCCCTGCATAGCCGACAATCGATCCGAGAGAGGCGACCCCCCTCAAGATTGGTCGGCCCGCAGGGGCGAGCGTGAGCGGGAGCGAGACCCACGACACGAACCAGCAGCGTCGCGGCCCAAGGAAGGCGAGCGACGACGGTTGTGTCGCCGTTAAGGGACTCGTCCCCGATCACGAACGGCCGAGGGGGAAACAGCACCATCCCCCTCTTCCAGCGAAACGTCAGCTCCTGAGAAAGGGGACCCCGAAACCTCGCGAAACCCCACCGAGGCAAGAGGAGGAGTACCCCCCTGGCGAGACGGTAAGTGAAGGTCAGGAAGAGAAGAATGAGGAGGAGCAGGACGACGGGAGTGGGAAGGCTGGCCGGGTGAAAGGAGGCCAGAAGGAGCCGCGGGGGGAAACAGAGCAAGGATCCCCGGGGCTGAGATAACAGGGCGGCCCGACACCGAGGCGGAGGAGGGAGGGACCTCCACCGTGGGACGAGACCGTGAAGGAAGAATAGGCACTGAAGCAGGTGAAGTAGGAGAAGCAACGACATCCAGGCGGACCCTCCTGGACAGTGTAGGAGGAGGGAGCAGAGGGCCAGCTACTGCATGAACAACCGCGCGCGGAGAGGACAACGTAAGAGGAAGTCCGTCTGGGCTGGGGAAGCGGGCGGAAAGGAGTAGAGCCCCTATCCATAGAGGCCAGGGGAGGGCGCACAGGGGCAGAGCCGCTAACCCCGGCCTCAGGGCGAGAACCATGACGAGGGCGATGGGCGTCGTCAAGGCGATCAGGAGGACGACGAGGGGCAGTAGAGGACGGACGACGAGGCGAGCGAGAGCGTGGACGGAGCTGGGGAACCCCCCGACGATGGGACGACCGGCTGCGGGACCCAGGGGAGAGGGCCCGAGCAGGGAGAGGGCCAGGTGAACGGCCTTCAGTCGGGTCAGGGATACCCAGGGCGACGCGGATCCGGTCGGCAACAAAGGCCGGGGAACGGTGGCCCACAGTCCTAATGTGGCGGGAGACCATCGTCCACACCGACGGAAGGGAAGCAGAGGCCACAGCCGCCACCGAGGAACCAGGGCCATTGTGCAGCACATCCACCAGGGCCAGACACGTGCCACACAGAGCAGGGAGGTAGGCCGTAGAGGACACACAGAGCGAGTGGCGCAAGCAGGGCTTGTGGCTCTCCAAGCACGGGGAGCGACAACCAAGGCGAAAGCAAGGCAGCCTACCTGCACTAGAAGAACACACACCATAATCAGCACGCCGAAGGAGTAAGTGGAGAGAATGTCCAAGAAGAACCAGGGAAGGAGCATGGGGAAACAGGAACACACATGCAAACAGGTATCCGTACTCACCCTAAACTGGGAGCACAGAGGTAGGTGAGGAGGGCGGCCGAGGCGGAAGAGCACTAGCAGAACCTGCAAAGATGGAGAAAGTGTTAACCACCACTCAACATCTTACATGCAGGGCCTATAACACCAGTAAAGTGCATACACCAATATAGTATCAGGCAACAAGATGACATAAAAAAAGTCAATATTGAAAGCCAACTATTACCGCAAATTTGCGGGCCAATGGAGGCATAACCGGACCCCCCCCCCCCCCCCCAACGATCTCCGCAAATTTGCGGGGAGCCGAAACGTCCCAGAGGACTGAATCGAGCTCCAGCAAATTTCCGGGACCGGCCGAGATGGTCCGGCGCCGAAAAAGCGAGAGGAGCGTCTAGGGAAAACCAAAAAAGGCCACAAAAAATACGTCATCTCCTTATGAACTCCAAGCAATGATGGCCATCAAGCTGAGCAGTGTCTTCCTTGAATTTATCCTGACTCAACCGGTAAAGGGAGAGGCAAGGAAGACACATCAGGGGAGAGGAGGCACATCCCCCAGGAACCACCCAACCCACAGAGATAGAGCAAAGCCCATGAGGAGAAGTGGCAGGGAGGGTGGTTTCGCACAAACAGGGGCCCCCGTGGGGTACCCCTGGATTGGGCAAAAGACTATGAAAGGATGGAGGTGAAACAGGAAGAGAAAACAAAAACCAGTAAATGAAACTGGTGAGAAAAAGGGTGGCCTAGCCGTGAGCAGAGAATGTGTCAGGGGCGAAAAACCCTGTGGTGTGAAGGAGGGGCCCCCGTGGGGTACCCCTGGAGTATCACGAACCACCTGTCGCCCAGGCCCTTGAGACACAGTGAAGGACTCGAAAGTGGGGACTCGGGATTAACGCTAATAATGCGGCCGACACAAACTCTACAAACAGCACCGCCACCAACGAAATCTCAGATTGTTTACCAACGGTACACCTAGGCTATGAAAAAAATGAAAACTCATAGGGGCATAGCAATTCCTGAATGAGAAAACGAGCTAGGCTAAATTAAGCTAAAAGCTAAACTATGCCCAGACTAACAGGAAAAAAGAATATGAAAAGAGAAAGAATGAAAAACATATACGAGGAACGCCAGGCGCCCCCGTACCTTCGGTAGGCTATTTCCACACGCGTCTCCATTATACACACTTAGGAGCCCATTTACGTGTGCCCTAGATCACGTAACATCTGTCTAACAAAAAAGAAGGCCAGATAAGCCGAAACGAACCTAAACAGGGTGAATTAAAGGAGCACAACAAAAGCGACTTCATTCAATGGAGCGCGTGAAAAAATGATGACAGGAGAGGGTCGCTCATGCGCGCGTTCGACAGGGATCTGCACATGACGGAACACGGGATGGGCCTTAACCCGGGAGCTGCGGGGAGACTCTTAAGAGTTCCCCCGGCGCACTGCGGGAAGACTCTTAAGAGTCAGAGAAAATAAAAATCAACTTTTGACATCGAAAAAAAAATTTTTTTGTATTTTTTTTTTTTTTTTTTTTTTTTTTTTTTTGGCCCCTGGGCCATGCAAAATCTCAGTCCTCTACCTCCCCTCCTTCCCCACTTTCCTCCTCTCCTTCAGTTATCACCTATTTTCCCTGTTATTCCCTTATTCTGAGGTATATTTTCGTGCTAACATTAGAAATCCGATTGGAGGGTGTGGTCATCACTGATAGCAAGCGAGTGCAAGAGAGAGAGAGAGAGTATCGATCGACTGTGTCTCAGTGGCCTTGGGGGAAATTGGCGGGAAAGCAGATTGCCTCACCCATACATTATACAACTCGCGGGCTATATCTCCGATTTTGACCATCCAAACGCTGTTTTCACTCGTTTATTGTTGTTTCAGGTTAATACCTTTATAATCAACCCATAATAGGCGCATATGGATAAATATTAATGCTATTAATGGCACAATGAATATTTTAGTGACGGAAACACCTCAAATACGTCAGCACAGGGGGACGTTTCCAATTACCCCCATGCGCACTTCAGAGGTTAAGCGGTAACTAAGGTAAACCCCTTTTTCTTCTCTTCTATGCTTTTTTCACCTTCGGTGGTAGTTTTGGTTAATGTACAACGTCTCCTAGAGCAAGATAAGGAGTAGACTCTAGACGTTTTCTTTTTAACCGCGGTTGGAATGACGACATAGCAGTCAAAATAGACAAGTCGTCATTGCAATTCTTGACGTTGGATTTGCTAAGACTACTAACAAATTGAGGTAGTACAAGATAGTTTTTTATCTCAATTCATAGATACGCCGACTAGAGGTGATAATATTCTCGATTTAGTTTTCAGTAACAATGAACATATGATAAATAGTGTAGAAATCGGGGACCACCTAGGAAATAGTGATCACAATTCTGTGTATTTTAATATACAATGGAAAGGTAATACCAGAGAATACAACATTAATACCTGACTTCAGAAAAGCCAATTATGGTCGGTTAAGAAGAGCCCTATTAGCGGACCCTATGGTCAAAAAATTAAGTCGATCCAGGTGTCCAAATGAGTGTATCCCTTCTCAGTCACCTGTCATCTTAAGTCAGGAAGAGACGTCAAACTTGGTAGATACATACGATAATTTTATCAAGTCAGTATTCAATGCGCAAAATAAATATATCCCCAAAAGAAAATTTAGATCAACACAGAACCAATCCAAATGGATGAATAATAGACTATTAGATCTTCTATGAAAAAAGAGGAATACAGTCCACCCTTGGATAACGCGGGTATATCGTACTGGCCCAAGGCCGTGTTAGGCAAACACGCGTTACATAAAGCAAAGGTTATATGGGAAAAATTCCATTCGTTCTGGCCACTTTCCCAAAGTCCCTTTTTTTTTACCATTTACCACCCAATTTATCTATTTATTTGTCAGTATTATTACGTTGGCAACATACCTTCATACTAGGGGTCAATAATATCCAATGAAGACCATTGGTACTATGAAATGCCATTTATTTGACACGAAAACAATGCTGCTCAGCTGTAGTACAACAATAACAAACCACATGTCGTCTGCGTGTGAGGCAGGCGGCGGCAGCTTGGCTAAACTTGCCAACAATCTACCGCCTTCATTAGAGTTATAGTTTAATGTATTTTTCTTTGGCTTTTACTATTATAAATATTATTTGGTAAAATGAAATTCAATTCCATAGAGTAAATTATAATAAAATTTTATTGCATACAGAAATAACTCGGGTTTAGACATAGCCACACAAGAACAACACACACACACACTGACTCAACAATAACACACACGATTTCGGTCACTCGAAAAATCAGCTGATGAATCTCGGTGTTTCAAATTAAATTGCATTGAAAGTATATTCGTCGTATAAGGCCATCCATGGTTTTGGAGGGTTTTGGAGGTTTATAAATGTGTCTTATACACGCCGGTATATACGGGTCTGATGAGTCTGCCGTCACAGGCCGAGAGATGCCGACAAGCCGCCACCCGCCACAAGCGCTACATAAACAAAGCGTGTTAGATGCTGACTCGGCACATTTGGGGTACCCGTGTTAGAACAAAACCGCGGAACCTAAAGCCGCGTTACCCGAGGGCCGACTGTATATAGAAAAATTAAGAAAGGCGAAATTCACCTACTTGCTTACTATCAGAATCTATCACAACAGGTAAAAAAGGATATTAGGAAAGAAAAAAAGAAATTATGAAATTAAGGTTGCCAATGACTCAAAAAATAATCCTAAAGCTTTTTACCAACTACTGTACAGTATATAAATCCGAGGTTAGAAATGTAATTGGTCCCTTTAAAACTTCGATAGGAGAAATGACAGAAAATGATTTATAAATGTGCAGTACATTAAATAGTCAATTTCTTTCCGTTTTCACTAATGAAAATTTGGCACAGTTTCCAGAAGTCCGTAAGGTATATAGCGATAGTATAGAAAATAGGTTAAGTACGGTGACTATAAGTAGAAATTATGTGCTTAAACCTCTGTTCCCGGAAGGGCTCTTGAACGCCCATAAAAAAGCATACAACAGCTGCCCGGAAGGGCTCTTTAACGCCCAGTGGTTGAAAGCCTGTGAGCTTGGTGTGCGAGGCGTCGGTCCGACGCATGTAAACAGCCGGCTGGACCGACGCCCCGCATCTCCGGCCACAAGAAGGAGAGCGTCGCTTGTTCGTGTGTGCCTGTATGTTGTTGTTAAGTATCGAAAAGTAGTGTAAAGTGGCTGTTGTTGCCATAAGGTTATCTCCAATGAAATCATCATCACAACTGAACCAGTTGACTTAGAGAGCTCTACTTAACGCTATTCTACAGGTAAATAACACAGCTACGCTTGGGGATACGCGGGAATGCGGAAGCAGTCAGAATAACAAAGATACGGTAGCCTAGCCTAGACGTTTTTTGGCCAAAACACCCGGGTTTTGGGGAATATTTATGTAATGCGTAGCTGGGGCTGGAGGGTTAACCCTCTCACCACGGAAGGGCTCTTGAACGCCCATAAAAAAGCATATAACAGGTACCCGGAAGGGCTCTTGAACGCCCAGTGGTTGAAAGCCTGTGAGCTTCGTGTGCGAGGCGTCGGTCCGACGCATGTAAACAACAGCCGGCTGGACCGACGCCCCGCATCTCCAGCCACAAGAAGGAGAGCGTCGCTTGTTCGTGTGTGCCTGTATGTTGTTGTTAAGTAACGAAAAGTAGTGTAAAGTGGCTGTTTTGGCCATAAAGTTATCTCCAATGAAATCATCATCACAGCTCAACCAGTTGACTTAGAGAGCTCTACTTAACCTCTGAAGTGCGCATGGGGGTAATTAGACACCTCTCCCTGTGCGCATGTATTTGAGGTGTTTCCGTCGCTAAAATATTCATTGTACCATTAATAGCATTAATACTTATCCATATGTGCCTATTATGGGTATTAACCTGAAACAACAATAAAACGAGTGAAAACAGCGTTTGGATGGTCAAAATCGGAGATATAGCCCGCGAGTTGTATAATGTATGGGTGAGGCAAGCTGCTTTCCCGCCAATTTCCCCCAAGGCCACTGAGACACAGTCGATCGATACTCTCTCTCTCTCTCTTGCACTCGCTTGCCATCAGTGATGACAACACCCTGCTTGCAACTCACTAATGTTAGCACGAAAATATACCTCAGAATAAGGGAATAACAGGGAAAATAGGTGATAACTGAAGGAGAGGAGGAAAGTGGGGAAGGAGGGGAGGTAGAGGACTGAGATTTTGCATGGCCCAGGGGCCAAAAAAAAATAAAAAAATAAAAAAATAAAAATATATATATTTTTTTTTTCGATGTCAAAAGTTGATTTTTTTTTCACTCACTCTTAAGAGTCTCCCCGCAGTCTGCCGGGGGAACTCTTAAGAGTCTCCCCGCAGTTCCCGGGTTAATGCCATTCTACAGGTAAATAACACAGCTACGCTTGGGGATGCGCGGGAATGCGGGAAGCAGTCTGATTAACAAATATACGGTAGCCTAGCCTAGACGTTTTTCGGCCAAAACACCCGGGTTTTGAGGAATATATATATAATACATAGCCGGGGCTGGAGGGTTAAGGAAATTGACAGACTGAAACCTCATAAATCGCCTGGTCCTGATGAGGTATATGCTAGAGTATTAAAAGAATGCAGAGATGAGTTAAGTTACCCATTAACATTTCTATTTAACAAGTCATTAGAAACAGGTATAGTTCCAGAAGCTTGGAAGCATGCAAATGTGGTTCCGATCTTCAAAAAAGGTGATAAATCAATAGCATCCAATTACCGTCCCATTAGTCTCACTTCAATCATAGGAAAGCTACTAGAGTCAATTATTGCTAGGAAAATGAGAAACCATTTAGAAACATTTAACTTAATCAATTCTTCTCAGCATGGATTCACTCAGGGACGGTCTTGCCTTACTAATTTGCTTAGTTTTTTCTCAGAGGTATATGAAGCAGTAGATAATGACAAGTCATATGATATTATATATTTAGATTTCAGTAAAGCTTTCGACAGAGTCCCTCATGAGAGATTGATGAGAAAGGTTGAGGCACATGGAATAGGTGGGCGTTGTTAGGATGGATTAGGTCATGGCTAATTGGTAGGAAGCAGAGAGTCAGCATAAATGGTACCAAGTCAGAATGGGGAGCAGTCAAAAGTGGTGTCCCCCAGGGATCTGTATTAGGTCCTCTGTTGTTTATTATATACATAAATGACCTTGATTTAGGTATAACTAGTAGGATAAGTAAATTTGCAGACGATACCAAAATGGGAAGAAAAATGTATTCAGATAGAGATATAGAGTGTCTGCAAAGGGATCTAGATACCTTACACGAATGGTCAGTGAATTGGCAGATGAAGTTTAACATTGACAAATGCAAGGTATTAAAGATAGGGAAGATGCATACAAATGTTAAATATAAACTAGCTAATATGGAATTAGAAAACTCAGACTGTGAGAAAGATCTAGGTGTGTTTGTTAGCAATGATATGAAGCCTAGAAAATAATGTACAGTATAAGCATTCGTAACAAGGCAAACATGATTCTCGGGTTCATATCTAGGAGTGTGGGTAACAGAACTGCTGATGTTATCTTAAAACTTTACTTGTCATTAGTGAGACCCCATATGGATTATGCTGTTCAATGTTGGTGTCCTTATTACAGAATGGACATAGATTCATTGGAGAGAGTACAACGTAGAATGACAAAAATGATCCATAATATTAGAAATTTTCATTTTTTTTTTTTTTTTTTTTTTTTAAAGAGACAATGAACGGAGGAAGGAAAAACACAGATAAAACAAAAAAGGTCCATGTGCCTAAAGGCATCCTCCATTCATAAAATGTTTGTAACAACCTGATTTAAACTGTTGTAGATTGTAAGTTTGTGGAAAGCAACTCGAGGGAAGTGAATTCCAAAGAGTAGTACAGTAAACTTCCGTTAATCCGAAGGGCAGCGGACCGGCAGCGGACCGGCCCTCGTTCGGATTAGTGGATTTTTCGGATTATCGGACTTTACCCCTATGAACCTGTGTATTAATGGCCTGACGAAAACATTGAGGCATTAGGCCACCCAGATGACACACACATATATCATATGTTCATGAAATCACTTCAAAAGTTTACCATTGTCATTGTAGCCTATTACCTACTTCAAAACATTCAGATTAATGGTCAAAGGAATCTGCTGATATAAACGTAAACACCATATGTCCGCATCGTCTACTAGCGAGTTTGTCTTGCTCTTGAAGATCAGATGTGGTTCGGGAAGTAATGCCTTAACAACGGCACTTCCCTGAGAGGTTCTTGTAATTTTCCTTTTGTGATTTTCCTTTTGTGACGTGCTCTGTTATATTATATTGTATTGAAAGCACCCTTGTCTTGTTGTCTTGAAAGCACCCTTGGGACGCTCCGATCACTAAACTATAAATAGTAGCGTATCGGAACGTCCAAAGCTGCATTTCAAGCTCAAGACTGAATGCGCTTGCAGAAAATGCGGTGCAAGCCAGTAGCGCATCGGAGCGTCCCAAGGATGCGTTCAAGAGCAAAACAAACTCTAGCAGACGATGTGGTGTTTAGGTTTATATCAGTAGCTTCCTTTGACCATTAATCTGAATGTTTTGAAGTAGGTAATAGGCTACAATGACAATGGTAAACTTTTAAAGTGAATTCATGAACATATGATATGTGTGTGCTCCATTATGTGTCATTTGAGTGGACTAATGCCTCAAAAAGGGGACTTTGGGACTTCTTGAAATTCGGACCATCGGGTGAATTCGGATTTGGCCTCAAATTGAAAAATTCGGACTATTGGGAGATTCGAATCATCGGTCGTCGGATTAAAGGACTTTTACTGTAGTTCTGGGGATAAATGAATTTTGATAAGCAGAAGTTCTGCATTGTGGAGGAGAAAGTGTAAATTTATGGGTGCTCTCAGCTGCCCTAGTTCTACGGGGAAAGATGTGGAGAGGCGGCACAATTGAAGCAAGTTCCTCGGAACAATTGCTGTGAAAATATCTGTAGAATAATGCAAGGGATGCAACGTTTCTTCTTCGTATGGATAATGTAGGAAGGTCCTGTGTGATTGCAGGGTTATTGATTAATCTAATAGCTTTATTTTGAATTTTGTCCAACTGCCTCAATGCAACCACTCCACTTCCACCCCACAGAGGTGAACAGTATTCCATCTGAGAACGCACATGACTTTTATATATTACGGCCAACTGCTCGTCAGTGAAGAATTCTCGAACTCTGTACAGGAGTCCCAGTTTTTTAGAGGTATTCTTAGCAATGCTTCTAACATAATGTGTCCAGCTCAGGTTAGTAGTTAATGTTACACCGAATGTCAATACTAGGGGAAGTGGGAATATTTACATCATTAAAAAATATATGGGAGTCAGTGAGATTCTGTCGGTTAGAAAATTGAATGTACAGTACTTGGTTTTCTGTGCATTAAAGGAAACTAGATTTTTTTTGTCCCCATTCATTCTAGAAAGGTCCTGGTTCAGAGAAATTGCAGTGTTTATTTTTGAATTTGTAAGATCGGGTTGGGTGAAAGAATTGGTAAATGTGAAGGAACTGTGGAGTGTTGAGTCATCTGCGTAGGAATGTATTAGATTATGAGTGGTAGATATAAGATCATTGATATGGATGAGGAACAGAGTTGGAGCCAAAACTGATCCCTGGGGAACACCAGCATTTATTGAGTGAAATTGAGAATAAAGGCCATCTACCATTACACATATTTTTCTGTTATGAAGATAAGAAGAAATTAGTGGAACTAATGATGCTAGACCGTAGTGTGACATCTTCGACAATAAGGATTGATGCCAGACTCTATCAAATGCCTTTGATATATCCAGTGCTATTGTTATTGTATGTGTTTCACCATGTTGGTCTGTAGCTTGGTTGATTTGATGCGTAAGAAGGCAAAGAATGTCTGCAGTTGATCGACATTGTCTAAAATCATATTGCCTATCACTGATTAATTTATTATTCTCCAGATGCTTAATTATGTGATTATTTAATATAATTTCAAAGACTTTACCAAGAGTGGAAGTTATAGCTATTGGCCTGTAGTTTGATGGATCTGAAGAAGCACCTGTTTTAGGAACTGGATGGATGTTTGCTTCTTTCCAGGATACTGGGAAGCATGAGGTATGAGTACACAGACGGAAAAGTTTTGCCAATACAGGAGCGAGCACCAAGGAGCAATTCTTAAGTACTATTGGAAGAAAGGTTGAAGAAATTAGGCTTACATTCGTTAGAGAGATGCAGAGTTAGAGGGGATATGATAGAGGTATTCAAGTGGGTTAGTGGGATTAATAAAGGGGACATGAAAAATGTACTAAAGCTCAGTGATAGCGAAAGAACTCGTACAAATGGTTTCAAATTAGATAAATTTTGTTTCAGAAAAGATATAGGCAATGCCGGGGAGGTCGACGGTACTACAGCTAATTAACCTAAGAAGTGCGCATGGGGGTAATTAGAAACGTCCGGCTGTGCTGACGTATTTGAGCTGTTTCCATCACTAAAATATTCATTTTACCATAAATAGCATTAATACTTAAACATACGCGCCTATTATGGGTTGATTATAAAGGTATTAACCTGAAACAACAATAAAACGAGTGAAAACAGCGTTTGGATGGTCAAAATCGGAGATACAGGCCGCGAGTTATATAATGTATGGGTGAGGCAACCTGCTTTCCCGCCAATTTCCCCAAGGCCACTGAGACACAGTCGATCGATACTCTCTCTCTCTCTCTCTTGCTAACAGAGATGACAATGCCCTGCTTGCAACTCGCTAATGTTAGCACGAAAATATACCTCAGAATAAGGGAATAACAGGGAAAATAGGTGATAACTGAAGGAGGAGAGGAAAGTGGGGAAGGAGGGGAGGTAGAGGAGTGATATTTTGCATGGCCCAGGGGCAAATTTTTTTTTTTTTTTTTTTTTTCGATGTTTAACCCTCCAGCCCCGGCTATGTATTATATATACAGTAAACCCTCGCTATCTCGGACCTCTACAAGTCGGAAACCCGCACTACTCGGACTGGCATCGGCTCTCGGACATTCACTTCCGTATTTCGGACATTTCCGGCATCGTTCCGACCGTCTCTGACGTTGTCGGACTTTATATAAGTATTCGGAATATGTCCGTCATAACCGTCCTCTGATATCTCGAATATTTCCGAAATGTGTCGTAGCGGTGTCCGACAAAGGATGACGTGTCGGACGACCCCTCACGTAACCGGACAATAAGGGTGAATATCCGAGAAACAGAAGGGAGGTCCGACGCCATCTTACATCCGGGGCCCAAGCGCCCGGCTCGGATGCTGGGAGCGTCAGTCCGCACCAAGCTCTGTTGTGTTACACATCGACGCGTGCCATTATTTAGTTCACCATGCCTCCCAAGGATAAGCCTAAGCGTAAGGTGACTTCTGTATCACTTGAAACAAAGCTACAGATGCTAAAGGATCTGGACAGTGGGATGAAAGCCAAGCAGCTTCAGAAGTATAGCTTAGGCAGATCAACAATCTACGACTTCATCCGAGACAAGGAGAAAGTCCGACATCACGGCGTAGCTGTGCTTCATGGTCCTTCCACCGCCAAGATCTTTCGCAAGGCTAAGCTAGCCTATCAAGACATCGACGACGCAGTGCTGAAGTGGTACCAACAACTTCGTGCTGAGGGCGTACCAGTGAGAGGCATAGAGATCCAGCATGCAGCAGAACGTTTCGGCCAGCATCTTCATCACCAAGACTTCAAGGCTAGCGAGGGGTGGTTGTGGAGGTTCCGAAACTGCCATGGCCTCTAAAACAGGAGTATTTGTGGTGAAATCTTAAGCGCCGATACTTCGGCCATAGAACCCTTCACTGATCGCTTCCACGCCCTTATAACCGAGGAACACCTTCAACATTGGCAGCTCTATAACGCTGACGAGACTGGCTTATATTGGCGTTCTCTACCCTCCAACACACAGGCCCACCGAGAAATCACGTCCACACCTGGCCACAAAACTGTGAAGGAGCGCATTTCAGTGCTTTGCTGCGCTAATGCCGACGCAAGCCACCGTGTGACCCCTACAATCGTCGGCAAATCTCAGAAGCCGAGAGTAATTAAGGACCTCATCATTACCAAGCAACTCCCAGTCGACTATTATGGATCAAAGAAAGCTTGGTTTAACCAGGTCATCACCGAGGATTTCTTTCACAAGAGATTTGTACCCGACGTTCGCTCGTTCCAGAATCGAGTGTATGGTGTACCCTATGACGAAGCTGTTGCCATTTTGTTGCTCGACAATGCACCTGCCCACCCTTGTACCACGAAACTGGAGAGTGCAAACGGCAAAATTAAGACAATGTTCCTGCCTCCTAATACCACAAGTGTTATTCAGCCTATGGACCAAGGAATAATTGAAGCTTGCAAAAGGCGATACAAGAGGAAGTTCCTGGAACAATGCCTTGTCATCATAGAAGATGGGATGGACGAACAAGGTTATGTGGATACACGCGGAAAGAAATCTCTACAAAACCTGAAGCAGTATACCCTGAAAGACTGCATCTACAATTGGGCAGAGGCGTGGCGCGAAGTGTCTTTCAACACACTGAGGAATGGTTGGACCAAGGTCTTAAATATCCCGAATGTGCAAGATCCGGGTTTTGAAGGGTTTGGGGCAGCTGACTTCAGGAACCTCTTGAACCAGGGTAACCAGGGTGACCTCCCCGAAGAAGAAGTTGACGACTGGCTGCAAGAGGACAGAGACCTACCTGGACACGAGCATAAGACTGACGAACAAATTGCAGCCGAGGTGTTGGGGGTAGCCCAGGAAGAGACCCAGGATGAGTCGGACGAAGAGACAGAGGGGGGGCCCAAGATATCAGTCTCGCATGCCCTGGACTCCTTTGACACCATTCTTCAGTATCTGACTCAAGTAAATGACTCAAAGTTGCAGTCCCTATACGAACCACTCCGTAATGGTCGATTCCATATTCAGAGGGCACACCTTGATCGGAAAAAACAACAACAACAGAAAATCAGCTCCTTTTTTGTACCCTCTGCTCCTCCCAGACCTCGTACTTCGTCTGCTACCAGTGGTGTCGCTTGCTAGCACCACCTCCCTCCCAAGTGTTTCCTCAGTTGCTAGCACCTCGTGGAGCACTGTAGACACTGTGCCACTCTCAGACTTAGACATGGATTTGGATGAATTAATGAGTAGCACGCCTGTGCCCATGGATATACCTGAACCTGACATTGTTTGTGAGGTGGAGAAGGACAGTGTGGGTAAGGGTAAAGGTAAGGGTTCCATGACAGGCAAGGGATATGGTCCTAAGAGTGGGGGTGTGAAGAACAGGGAGGTGGAGAAGAACAGTGCGATGGACATCGAGGTGGAGAAGAACAGTGAGGTGAAGAAGGACAGTGAGAAGGGGAGTGAGGTGGTCATGGACATTGAGGTGGAGAAGAACAGTGAGGTGAAGAAGGACAGTGAGAAGGGGAGTGAGGTGGTCATGGACAGTGAGGTGGAGAAGGACAGTGAGGTGGAGAAGGACAGTGGGGTGGAAGGACAGTGAGAAGGACAGTGAGGTGGAGAAGGACAGTGAGGTGGAGAAGGACAGTGAGGTGGAGAAGGACAGTGAGGTGGAGAAGGACAGTGAGGTGGAGGTGGGGGGTGAAAAGGGGATGCTGCAGTAATTAATGCAGTGTTGGGGAGGGGGGAGGGGGGAGGGAGGACATCAAGACTACAGACAAGAGCTATGAAGGGGTAAGTGTAATATAGCCTACTGTACAATACATATTGTAAAACTAAAATACATGTACTGTGTTTTCTATTACAGATTATAGGGTTGTCTTCGTTTTCTAGGTTGACGCGGACGTCTCTCTTGAGGTCGGATTTTTTCCGTAGTCTCCGATTTCATTGTTGTCTCGGACGGACATTGGTTAGGTCGGATTTTATCCTCTCTTAAGTCGGACATAAGTCGGACCCCGGACATCTCGGATTTTCGGTCATCTCGGACTGGGTCTCCCCCCAATTAGTCCGAGATAGCGAGGGTTTACTGTATATTCCTCGAAACCCGGGTGTTTTGGCCGAAAAACGTCTAGGCTAGGCTACCGTATATGTGTTAATCTGACTGCTTCCCGCGCATCCCCAAGCGTAGCTGTGTTATTTACCTGTAGAATGGCATTAGGTAGAGCTCTCTAAGTCAACTGGTTGAGTTGTGATGATGATTTCATTGGAGATAACTTTATGGCCAAAACAGCCACTTTACACTACTTTTCGATACTTAACAACAACATACAGGCACACACGAACAAGCGACGCTCTCCTTCTTGTGGCCGGAGATGCGGGGCGTCGGTCCAGCCGGCTGTTTTTTACATGCGTCGGACCGACGCCTCGCACACGAAGCTCACAGGCTTTCAACCACTGGGCGTTCAAGAGCCCTTCCGGGCAGCTGTTATATGCTTGTTTATGGGCGTTCAAGAGCCCTTCCGTGGTGAGAGGGTTAAAGTTGATTTTTTTTTTCTCTGACTCTTAAGAGTCTTCCCGCAGTCCGCCGGGGAAACTCTTAAGAGTCTTCCCGCAGTTCCCGGGTTAAGGTGGTAGATGATTGGATGCAAATTCTAGAAGATGGTGATGTAATTGACGTGGTATATTGCGATTTTATGAAGGCCTTCGATAAGGTCCCACATAAAAGGTTAATAGAGAAAGTTAGAAGCTATAATATAGGGGAGAAATGTGTGAAATGGATAGAAGCCTTCCTGAAAGATCGGAGACATAGGGTACTGGTGAATGGAATAGGCTCGGGGTGGAGGGAAATTACAAGTGGGGTACCTCAGGGATCTGTGTTGGGACCACTGCTGTTTGTTATATTTATCAACGACTTGCCTGAAGTTATAACTAATGGAAGTGAGGTATACCTGTATGCGGATGACACTAAGCTGTATACAGTAGAAGAATGAGGAGTAAGGTACAGGTAGTAGGGGTAGGCAGCCCCGCCCAGGGAAGTACTACCGCCAAGGTTTCGGGAGACTCAGGGAATAGCCTGAATTCCATTTTCTCTCCCAGGCCTTGGTAGCTGGATACATATCTTTCTGCCTCACACATCAGGGGTATCAGGAAAACCCTCTTTATATAACATACACATCCAACTTCACGACATTGCCCTACATCGCTATCCTCTATCCATAAAACACTACTCTTCCCACTACATATCATACATGTAACACCATACACTTACCTTATAAATATGGCAGTACAATTGTTAAGAGCAAACCTGGTGGTCCCTCGGATATCCACCCCCGGCAGGGTTGGGTCATTGACACAGGGCCCTCCCGGTCGTCATCATGCGACTGTGTCAAGAGCATTGCAACGTCCCAAAGCTGCTCGTCGGTGCAGCTTTTTCTTTAGTAATATAAGGGGACTTCACTCTAACATCAATTCTGTACACCAATTTCTTCAAGCAGAATCCCCTACTCTCCTTTTTTTGACAGACTCAAGTAACATCCACATCTGACACGTCTAGATTTAATTTTCCAGGTTATCAACTGCTCCAAAATTTCAGACCTAAAGGAGGTGCATGTTGCTTCGCAAAATCTGAAATTGCCCTGGAGGAGGTTACTAGTTTCAATTGTCCCTATTTTGATTATTCTATATACAAATTAATTTCTGCTGGTAAATTTAAATACATATGTTGCATCTACCGTTCCCCAAATACTCCTCCAGAGCAAAGTCTTTTTGATTCTCTGTCCTCACAACTCAGTGTCCTCAACTTAAATGCTTCTTCTGAAATCACTGTGTTGGGTGATTTTAATGTCCATAATGTTGAATGGCTCACTCATTCAGCCAGGACTGATGATGCTGGTCTTGAATGTGAGCTATTTGCAGACTCATTTAATCTCACTCAACTAGTCAACCAACCCACCCGTGTACCAGATAATCCTAATCATAATTCCCACCTACTGGACTTATTTTTAACAACCAATTCAGAAAATTATGATGTTACAGTGAGGTCCCCGCTTGGATCTTCTGATCACTGTCTGATACAGGCCACCTGTCTATCACCTACCACACCTTCCCACTCTGAACCTGTTTTGGTGACTAAATGGCATTACGATAGGGCAGACTGGGAGGGTCTTCAAGGTTTCTTTATTGATATTCCCTGGACCTCTTTCTTTTCTAATGATGCACACTCCACCTTGAGCCACATACAAGATTTTGTAAAAATTGGAATGGAAACTTTTATTCCTCATCAAAAGTACAGTAAAAGATCTAATTCACCTAAATGGTTTGACCATAATTGTGCTAGAGTAACTGAACAAAAAGCAATAGCCTACAATGCATACACAAGATCAAAACACATGAAGCCTTTAATTACTTTAGAAACATCAGAAATCATGCCAAAACTGTATTAAACCTAACTAAATCAAACTTTCTCCATAAGCAGGCAAATAAACTTCTAAATAATCCAAATGATAACAAAATATTTTGGTCTACTCTTAACTCATTCAAATCCAACTTCACTACTGCTTCATCCATTCCACCATTAAAATCTCCGACTGGCAATCTTGTAAGTGACCCACGAGGTAAAGCTAACCTTCTTGCGGATATTTTCTCCACCAACTCAACCTTAGATGAAATAAATCAAGATGTCCCTGTACTTAATTTTAATTCACCTGAAATTCCCTCACTTAACCTGACAAGCGCGATATAGACCTAGGTGCTAGGGTAGTTATTTGTGCATTTCTAGCCCTGGATTCTGACAGAATTCGTTATATTTACAATATAAAGCATTATTTGTTTTCGGTATGCTTTTATTTTACATATATGATGTATATATGAACCTTCAAGAGTGCTAAAATAAGTGGGAAAAGCATTTGGGTGGTGAAAAACGAAGATATTGGCCACCCGGTCATAATCTCAGGTGAGAGAGAGCCACAGGCAGCCCTCCCCTCTCGCTGTCTGGGAGTCAACTGAGACGAGCGGGGCGGTGTGTGCCGGTGTCTGGGTGTTGCATAACGATCTTTTATGCAACCCACTTGTGCTACATTATCGCGGGAGAGAAAAATAACCGATAAATGATGATAATAAGTGGATAAATAGGTGATAATTGAGGAGGGGGGAATAAGGTGGGGAAGGAGGGGAGGGGGAGGGGTGAGAAACACATGGATGAGTACTAGAGGGGAATTATCTCACCTAGAGACAAAATCCTTTGTTTTGATAGGCCCTTTTTTTTTTGGAAGGCTTTTTTTATGGTCTTGCTTCCGTGAGGCCTATCGCGTTCCCTATAGGAAGCCTTCCGTGAGGCCTATCGCGCTTGCCGGGTTAAGATCCACACCAGACATGTCAAAACTATTTTGCAGAATCTCTCAGTAGATAAGGCTCCTGGTCCAGATGAAATTCCTCCAATAGTACTTAAGAATTGCTCCTTGGTGCTCGCTCCTGTATTGGCAAAATGTTTCCGTCTCTGTACTCATACCTCATGCTTCCCAGTACCCTGGAAAGAAGCAAACATCCATCCAGTTCCTAAAAAAGGTGCCTCTTCAGATCCATCAAACTACAGACCAATAGCTATAACTTCCACTCTTGGCAAAGTCTTTGAAATTATATTAAATAATCACATAATTAAGCATCTGGAGAATAATAAATTAATCAGTGATAGGCAATATGGTTTTAGACAATGTCGATCAACTGCAGACATTCTTTGCCTTCTTACGCATCAAATCAACCAAGCTACAGACCAACATGGTGAAACACATACAATAGTACAAGGCATTTGATAGAGTCTGGCATCAATCCTTATTGTCGAAGATGTCACACTACGGCCTTGCATCATTAGTTCCACTAATTTCTTCTTATCTTCATAACAGAAAAATATGTGTAATGGTAGATGGCCTTTATTCTCAATTTCACTCAATAAATGCTGGTGTTTCCCAGGGATCAGTTTTGGCCCCAACTCTGTTCCTCATTCATATCAATGATCTCATATCTACCACTCATAATCCAATACATTCCTACGCAGATGACTCAACACTCCACAGTTCCTTCACATTTACCAATTCTTTCACCCAACCCGATCTTATAAATTCAAAAATAAACACTACAATTTCTCTGAACCAGGACCTTTCTAGAATTAATGAATGGGGACAAGAGAATCTAGTTTCCTTTAATGCACAGAAAACCAAGTACATTCAATTTTCTAACCGACAGAATCTCACTGACTCCCATATTTTTTAATGATGTAAATATTCCCACTTCCCCTAGTATTGACATTCTAGGTGTAACATTAACTACTAACTTGAGCTGGACACATTATGTTAGAAGCATTGCTAAGAATGCCTCTAAAAAACTGGGACTCCTGTACAGAGTTCGAGAATTCTTCACTGACGAGCAGTTGGCCGTAATATATAAAAGTCATGTGCGTTCTCTGATGGATTACTGTTCACCTCTGTGGGGTGGAAGTGGAGTGGTTGCATTGAGGCAGTTGGACAAAATTCAAAATAAAGCTATTAGATTAATCAATAACCCTGCAATCACACAGGACCTTCCTACAGTAGAGTCACGGATCTCACGTATTTTGATCCCACGATTACGCATCCCACGGTACTATCCAATGGCTACCTGAATTCTCATCCCACGAAAAACCACACGAGTCCCACGGATGCGCACCGACGCATCGTGGATAGCATTTGTTGGTGGCCATGTTGATGACGCGCTCCTAGGCTTCCCGCTCAGTGTTCCTATTGTCCCAGCTCTCTCACGTGTGAATTATTCAAGGTTACCTGTTATTTTCATTGTGATTACCCGTCCCGCGGTCCGACCCACGAACAATGATGGCTTCCCAGGGTAGTGGGGGCCCCAGTGGTCCTAGTGAGGAAAGAAAGGAGCCACCTAAGCGACCAGGAAAGGCCAAAGAAGACAAAAACAAACATCATCGGTGTGGCCAAAAACTGAGGAAGTATAGTGTAGAAGAGAAGAAAAAGATTATTCAAATGATCGAAGAAGGCTACAGAAACTGTGATATAACACAACGAATGAACTGTCCAGAAGGAACTGTGAGAACATTTAGAAAGAATAAGGAACAGATGAAGAAATCGTTGGCTGTTGCTGAGAAATATTTTGGTGGTGAAGGTGGTGGTGCTAGTCGGGCAGTGTTGGAGTACAGTGAAAAAAATCAAGTGCTAGCTATAACTGAACATTATTTGTTAAAGTGGGTTCAGAGGCGAGATAAAGAGAAAGCAGGTGTTGCAGGCCCACAAATTAGAGCAGAGGCACGTAAGATTTACGATGCACTATGTAAAAAAGAAACATACAAAATCCAGTGCCTTTTAATGCCTCAGTAGGTTGGCTTCAAAAGTTTAAAACAAGGTGTGGGGTGAAGCATGCTGTGTACCAGGGTGAGGTGGCTTCTGCTGATGAACCTGCAGCCAACTCTTACCCTGCAATTGCTCGCCAACTGATAGAAGACGGAGGTTATTGTTTGGACCAAATATATAATTGTGACGAGACAGGACTGTACTGGAAGCGAGCACCAAAATCCACATTCATCTCAGTAAAAGAAAAGCAAGCAAAGTGGGTAAAAATGGCAAAGGATCGCATGAGTGTTCTCTTGACTTGCAATGCGTCCGGAACTCACCGAATGAAACCTTTGGTAATTTATAAGTTTGCCAAGCCTCGCGCCTACAAGAACTGTGACATGAATCGTTTGAATGTGTACTGGAGTCAAACTCGCAAGGGATACATGACCACACCCCTCTCCATCAGCTGGTTTGATGATCATTTTGTCCCGGATGCTAAAGCCCATTGCAAGCGCCAAAACATCGATTTTAAAGTCATTTTGTTTTTGGATAATGCGCCTAGCCATGTAAAGTTTCTGGTTGGTCGCCACAGTGCTGTGCAAGTCTGCTTTCTTCCCCCCAATACCACCTCCAAAATCCAGCCAATGGATCAGGAAATCATTGCCAATGTGAAACTTTTATTTTACAAGCAATTGTATGACAAGATGAACCGAGACACCGATTCACAAGAGGAACTGAAGGAAATTGGAGAGATGGAATCAAGTGACTCAGACGAACCTCCTGGCAACCCCTCCACTTCTTCCGCCGCCTCTCCCCTGCCTCACGCTCTGCCTCACCCTCTGCCTTGCAACCAACTTCCAATACTGCCGATGCTACTCTGACTGTAAAAGAATTTTGGAAGCTTTTCAATATTCGTCATGCAGTAGACTTCTTTGTGAAGGCTTGGAACTATATTTCAGTGGCCTCTATTAAGCATGGTTGGAAGCCACTGTTACCTCACTTAATAGTGGATGAGGCTGCAGAAGGTCAGGATCTGATGAGGGCAACTCTTGAGGCAGTGAGGAGTGTTCGAGCCCCCGGATTCAACGAAGTCAACGAGGAAGACATCGAGGAACTGATTCACAACCCACTAAGGCCAGAACAAACAGCAGAAGAGATGATAGCGGAGGACGAAATGGAAGAGACAGAGCAAGAAGAACAACCACAGCAAGTTGAAAAACAGAAAGAAGCAACAACTCAGCAACTGTCTGTCATCTTGGGACTTTGTGAAAACCTGAAGGAAGAGCTGGAAGGCACACCTGGCATCTCTGATTCTCGTGAACAGTTCCTGGGATACATTCAGAAAATCAGCACAAGTTTCCATGACCTCTACAATGCCAAAGTAAACGATCGCCACCAAGCCCTAATGACCCGCTACCTGAAGAAGAAGAAAGATGATGATGAGGCAGATATAATAGAAGCTCTACATGACGCCGAACTTGATGCCATCGACGATGATTTCACGGGCTTTGGCGGCGACGGTGGGGTGACAGAGAACGAGAGTGGGGCCACGGAGGGTGGTAACTAACATCCGCCTCCCGTCTATCACCACATCCATCACACTAAGCACCTCATCAACTTTTCTAAGGTTTGTGTTTGTGTTTTACTTACCTTTCTTTTCATTAAAGCAACTTACCTTTTGATTATTGGCATGTAAAGTGAAGGTCAATAGTCGCCCGACGATAGCCTCCAGTACTTTTGTAATTTTCCCCATTACTTTAATACTCCGCATCCCACGAATTCCGGTCCCACGGTCACATTTCGGTACCAATAAATCGTGGGATGCGAGATTCTACTGTACATTATCCATACGAAGAAACGTTGCATCCCTTGCATTATTCTACAGATATTTTCACAGCAATTGTTCCGAGGAACTTGCTTCAATTGTGCCACCTCTCCACATCTTTCCCCGTAGAACTAGGACAGCTGAGAGCGCCCATGAATTTACACTTTCTCCTCCACAATGCAGAACTTCTGCTTATCAGAATTCATTTATCCCCAGAGCTGCTACTCTTTGGAATTCACTTCCCTCGAATTGCTTTCCACAAACTTACAATCTACAAATGTTTAAATCCAGTTGTTACAAACATTTTATGAATGGAGGATGCCTTTAGGCACATGGACCTTTTTGTTTGATCTGTTTTTCCTTCCTCCGTTCATTGTCTCTAAAAAAAAAAAAAGAAAAAAAAGAAAAAAGATATGGGTTTGCTTCAAGGAGATGTGGAGGGCATGAAGGGATGGTCTGAACATTGGTTAATGCCTTTTCATCCAAAAAAATGCAAGTACTGTACATGCGGATTGGGACCAGCAAGATAGACAAGGTAGGATACAGTATGTATGAAGCGATGGAGGAAGTGAATGCAGAAAAGGATATAGGAGTAGTGATAGACAATAAGTTAAATTTCTCAGAACATTTAGCGGAAAAGATAAACAAAGCCAATAGAATTGTAGGGCTGATAAGGAGGACATTTGTGTCACTTGACGAAGAAATTTTCAGGAATCTCTATACAGCGCTGGTTAGGCCGCACCTGGAATATGCGAACCAGGTGTGGGCTCCATATATGGTAAAGGATATAGAAGCAGTGGAGAAAGTGCAGAGGAGAGCTAGCAAGCTGGTACCAACGTTGAAGAACGCGGGCTATGAGCAGAGGTTGAGGACACTGGCATATAGGAGAAAGAGAGGGGATATGATAGAGACTTTTAAGATAGTGTCAAGAAAGTACGATGAGGATGTGTGTGAAGGTATCTTCTTGATGCGGGAGGGAACAAGAACGAGAGGACCCTCTAAGAAAATTTACAAAGAAAGAAATAGGCTTGAGAAGGCAAAGAACTCATTTTGTGATAGAGTGGTAAATGAGTGGAACGCACTGCCCCAGTATGTAGTTGATTCCGAATCAATAAGGGAGTTTGAAAGTAATCTTGATAAAGCATGGGGAAGACAAGATTTGAAGTTTGATTATAAAACAAAAATACAGAATAGTAAAAATGTTGCGTCTGCTACCTCCGCCGCCAACACCGTGAACGACCGCAGCAGTGCAAGTACTGGTACTGAGCTGGATACACAGGCATAGTTTGCCTTTTTCCAGAGGATCTACTGTAAGAAACTGTAAGAAACTGTAAAGCTCAGTGATAGCGAAAGAACTCGTACAAATGGTTTCAAATTAGATAAATTTTGTTTCAGAAAAGATATAGGCAATTATTGGTTTGGTAACAGAATTGTAGATGGGTGGAATAGGCTACCAAGTGATATAGTGGGATCTAGAACGATAGGGAGCTTTAAGATAAAATTAGATAGGCATATGGATGAGATGGGTTGGGTGTGAGGGGGATCTACCAGTTGTGGGCCAATCGGCGCTCAGCAGACCCCCGTAATCTTGTGTTAATCCCTGACCATTTTGGTGGGGGCAGTACTCAGGTATTAGTGAGTTGGGCCTATAATTGGGCCTTGAAATTGGGGTTAGGTGTGACAGGGATCTGCCTTGTACGGGCAGATCAGCTTTTTGCAGACTCCCATTTTCTTATGTTCTTATATTCTTCACACACATCCTCATCATACTTTCCTGACACTATCTTAAACGTCTCTATCATATCCCCTCTCTTTCTCCTATATGCCAGTGTCGGGAGTCCCAGTGTCCTCAATCTCTGCTCATAGCCCAGGTTCTTCAAAGTTGGTACCAGCTTGCTAGCTCTCCTCTGCACTTTCTCCACCGCTTCTATATCTTTCACCATATATGGAGCCCACACCTGGTTCGCATATTCCAGGTGCGACCTAACCAGCGATGTATAGAGATTCCTGAAGATTTCCTCATCCAGTGACACAAATGTCCTCCTTATTAGCCCTACAATTCTATTGGCTTTATTTATCTTCTCCACTAAATGTTCTGAGAAATTTAACTTAATGTCTATCACTACCTCTATATCCTTTTCTGCACTCACTTCCTCCATTGTTTCATACATACTGTATCCTACATTGTCTGTCTTGTTTGTCCCAATCTGCATGATCTTGCATTTCTTTGGATGAAAAGGCATTAACCAATGTTCAGACCATCCCTTCATGCACTCCACATCTCCTTGAAGCAAACCCACGTCTTCCTTAACCCTTGGGATCCGGGGGGGGGGCTCATATGAATTTTGGTAAAATTAACTTCATAATTCAGTAGCTACTGATTGAGACCACCTAGAGTAGTCAATGTTTTTGCAAATTGTAGAACTTTTTGTTGTCTGTAGAATGCCGTAGAGATGACGTCGCTATAACGCGTGGTTGCCGAGTTCTGATGATTATAGCGGCGATTTTTATGAGCCCATTTTGCCTCATATGAGGCCTCCCGGATTCCGAGGGTTAATCCTCACTCTTCTATATAACTTGGTGTGCAAGTGGAGCCATCCCCCCGCCAAAGGCGGCTTTCTAGGGCCTTTCCTAGCTGATGCTGAGAGGATTGGGTTCTAGTCATGTGGTGATGGGCTGGTCTATCAGAGTGAGAACTGAGCGATCTCTGCCATTCCCATAGCTTACTCTGACTGTTCCTTTTACTTATATATTTTCTAGATCTTAAGTGACGGCGTCTCTTCCGTGGATTGACCTTCCAATCTACCAAGATTGGAAGCCAAAGCGTCACATTTTTCCTTTGCTTCTCAACTTTCTCTTCATAACTAGGGCCCTGGGTGGGGCTTTGGTTTCCCGGGCATTTCCGTACCCTCCTCAGCTCCCCGCCATGGTGTGGCTTCGGTCACCCAGGCTTTATTGGGGTCGGCAGGGAGGGTTCTGTGGGAGCGCTCGGTTATGGCCTTGGCCTTGCTCGGGGCCTTGGGGCTGTTCGGCCAGGCAGCTTGGGGAACAACAACAACTTTGTGTCATCTGCATACAAATATATCTCATTTCCATTCGTTATAACTTCAGGTAAGTCGTTAATGAACATAACAAACAGTAGTGTGGTGATGGGCTGGTCTATCAGAGTGAGAACTGAGCGATCTCTGCCATACCCATAGCTTACTCTGACTGTTCCTTTTACTTATATATCTTCTAGATCTCAAGTGACGGCGTTTCTTCCGTTGATTGACCTCCCAATCTACCAAGATTGGAAGCCAAAGCGTCACATTTTTCCTTTGCCCCTCAACTTTTTGTTCATAATTGCTGAGGGGCACAGGGCCCTGGGTGGGGCTTTGGTTTCCTGGGCGTTTCCGCACCCTCCTCAGCTCCCCGCCATGGAGTGGCTTCGGTCACCCAGGCTTTATTGTGGTCGGCAGGAATGGTTCTGTGGGGGTGCTCGGTTATGGCCTTGCTCGGGGCCTTGGTGTTCGGCCAGGCAGCTTGGGGAACAACAACAACAACAACACCAACAAACAGTAGTGGTCCCAACACAGATCCCTGAGGTACCCCACTTGTAACTGACCTTCACCCCGAGCCTATTCCATTCACCAGTACCCTCTGTCTCCGATCTTTCAGGAAGTGGATTTCTCTCCTATATTGTAACTTCTGACCTTCTCTAATAGCCTTTTGTGTGGGACCTTGTCGAAGGCCTTCATAAAATTGCAATATACCACGTCTATAACATCCCCATCCTCCAGAATTTGCATCCAATCATCTACCATCTTAACCCTTCCTCCCCGGGCTGTCTTACCCAATGACGGTCGCCCCTACCCGGGCGATATGGCTGAAAAACGTCTAGGCCTAGGCTACCGTATTTATGTTTATTTTCACTGCTAGAACTTTCCCACTCATCTATAATCGTAGTGCGGTTTTCAATCTGTATTTTGGCATTGAGTAGAGCTCTGTAAGTCAACTGGTTCAGTTGTGATGACGATTTCAGTGGAGCCAATATTCCAGAGATGTTGCCAATATGGGGGCTTTTTAGACACTAATTTCGTCATGACGTCAGAACAATAACATTGAGGAGTCTTCTCCTTCTTGTTTTCGGAGGTGCGGTGACGAACGCTTGGGTTTGTTGACATACGTCGTACGCACGGCGTTCGGACCAAGCTTAATTAGGCTATTAAGCTCATGCCTTAGATAAGGCATACCGGGTAGCGGCCCTTCTTTCGTGCTGTCCTTACCTAAGGCAGACCGGGTAGGAAGGGTTAATGAGCTGAAGCACCGTCGACCTCCCCGACAAGAATCCGAACTGTCTCCCACTGAAAAGTTTTTTTAACCCTCCAGCCCCGGCTATGTATTATATATATATTCCTCGAAACCCGGGTGTTTTGGCCGAAAAACGTCTAGGCTAGGCTACCGTATATTCGTTAATCAGACTGCTTCCACATTCCCGCGCATCCCCAAGCGTAGCTGTGTTATTTACCTGTAGAATGGCATTAAGTAGAGCTCTCTAAGTCAACTGGTTGAGCTGTGATGATGATTTCATTGGAGATAACTTTATGGCCAAAACAGCCACTTTACACCACTTTTCGATACTTAACAACAACATACAGGCACACACGAACAAGCGACGCTCTCCTTCTTGTGGCCGGAGATGCGGGGCGTCGGTCCAGCCGGCTGTTGTTTACATGCGTCGGACCGACGCCTCGCACACGAAGCTCACAGGCTTTCAACCACTGGGCGTTCAAGAGGCCTTCCGGGCAGCTGTTATATGCTTTTTTATGGGCGTTCAAGAGGCCTTCCGTGGTGAGAGGGTTAAAGAGACAATGAACGGAGGAAGGAAAAACACAGATAAAACAAAAGAGGTCCATGTGCCTAAAGGCATCCGCCATTCATAAAATGTTTGTAACAACTGGATTTAAACTGTTGTAGATTGTAAGTTTGTGGAAAGCAACTCGAGGGAAGTGAATTCCAAAGAGTAGTAGTTCTGGGGATAAATGAATTTTGATAAGCAGAAGTTCTGCATTGTGGAGGAGAAAGTGTAAATTTATGGGCGCTCTCAGCTGCCCTAGTTCTACGGGGAAAGATGTGGAGAGGCGGCAGAATTGAAGCAAGTTCCTCGGAACAATTGCTGTGAAAATATCTGTAGAATAATGCAAGGAATGCAACGTTTCTTCGTATGAATAATGTAGGAAGGTCCTGTGTGATTGCAGGGTTATTGATTAATCTAATAGCTTTATTTTGAATTTTGTCCAACTGCCTCAATGCAACCACTCCACTTCCACTCCACAGAGGTGAACAGTAATCCATCTGAGAACGCGCATGACTTTTATATATTACGGCCAACTGCTCGTCATTGAAGAATTCTCGAACTCTGTACAGGAGTCCCAGTTTTTTAGAGGCATTCTTAGCAATGCTTCTAACATAATGTGTCCAGCTCAGGTTAGTAGTTAATGTTACACCGAGAATGTCAATAATAGGGGAACTGGGAATATTTACATCATTAAAAAATATATGGGAGTCAGTGAGATTCTGTCGGTTAGAAAATTGAATGTACAGTACTTGGTTTTCTGTGCATTAAAGGAAACTAGATTCTTTTGTCCCCATTCATTAATTCTAGAAAGGTCCTGGTTCAGAGAAATTGCAGTGTTTATTTTTGAATTTGTAAGATCAGGTTGGGTGAAAGAATTGGTAAATGTGAAAGAACTGTGGAGTGTTGAGTCATCTGCGTAGGAATGTATTGGATTATGAGTGGTAGATATAAGATCATTGATATGAATGAGGAACAGAGTTGGGGCCAAAACTGATCCTTGGGGAACACCAGCATTTATTGAGTTAAATTGAGAATAAAGGTCATCTACCATTACACATATTTTTCTGTTATGAAGATAAGAAGAAATTAGTGGAACTAATGATGCTAGGCCGTAGTGTGACATCTTCGACAATAAGGATTGATGCCAGACTCTATCAAATGCCTTTGTTATATCCAGTGCTATTGTATGTGTTTCACCATGTTGGTCTGCAGCTTGGTTGATTTGATGCGTAAGAAGGCAAAGAATGTCTGCAGTTGATCGACATCGTCTAAAACCATATTGCCTATCACTGATTAATTTATTATTCTCAAGATGCTTAATTATGTGATTATTTAATATAATTTCAAAGACTTTACCAAGAGTGGAAGTTGTTGTTGTTGTTGTTGTTCCCCAAGCTGCCTGGCCGAACAGCCCCAAGGCCCCGAGTAAGGCCAAGGCCATAAACGAGCACCCCCACAGAACCCTCCCTGCCGACCACAATAAAGCCTGGGTGACCAAAGCCACTCCATGGCGGGGGGCTGAGAGGGTGCGTAAACGCCCGGGAAACCAAAGCCCCACCCAGGGCCCTGTGCCCCTCAGCAATTATGAAGAGAAAGTTGAGGGGCAAAGGAATAATGTGACGCTTTAGCTTCCAATCTTGGTAGATTGGGAGGTCAATCCACGGAAGAGACGCCGTCACTCGAGATCTAGAAAATATATAAGTAAAAGGAACAGTCAGAGTAAGCTATGGGTATAGCAGAGATCGCTCAGGTCTCACTCTGATAGACCAGCCCATCACCAGAGAGTGGAAGTTATAGCTATTGGTCTGAGTTTGACTCCCTTAGGAATTAGCATTTCCGCCGGGAGATTCGTGGTATAGCACACCACGCCGGGACATTTGGTTAGTTCCTTACTCGTCTGTGAGACGAGAAACAGGCAGCAATACTCTGAGAGCCGCCGGAAAAACAAACCAAAATTTTCAGAGGTGTTGACTTATCTGGTTTTCAGACTTGTTCACACCTAGCATATGACAATTCTCAGGTGATACCGGACTCCCAACCGCCCGCTGATCAGGGTTGGGGTGTTTGGAGACAGTCAGAGCCCTCGCAGGTACAACCTTTAATTAGTAACAAGGACATGACTAAGCAACATGATAATGTAGAGACAATCCCCTCGTCTGTCCCGGATCTGGTTTGGCCACTGAACGATCAGGTACCTGAAACCAGGCAACCAACGCCGGACATTATTAGAACTACCGGAGGAGCTGGAGGACGTTGATCTGTCCTCGGCACAACAGAAAACCAATGAGGAAGAATCGGAAGAGGGCTCTGAATCCTCCAGAGGGTCCCACAGTAAATGTTTAACAACTGGTGATCTAAATGATATATTACATAAGGTTATGCGCCAGTATCATATTCCTACTTCCCAAGGTCCTTCCACTACTACTCCGGTAGCTTCCCCGATTGAGTCTACGGTACGGCCACTTGAACCGACCGGAGTGGAGCCTCCCCACCCTTCATTGCCTCCCCTTAACGTCAATCCGGCGAACAGCACGGCAAGTGGCACGACAGTGCCCATCTCCTTGACAACCACTAATGTTTCGGTGATCACGGACATTACGCCTCCTCCTCTTGATAAACTCCCACAGAGGAAAGGCTCTATGCCTCTCTTGTACAGGCCAGACTGTTCATGCGTACCAGCTATCGCAAAGAACCCACACATGGCACAGACAACTATATCAGAGGAGCTTCCGGTCCCTAGTGAATGGACCATTGAGGTTAGTAAGAGCAAGAAGTTTCGAGCTAAGGATGTACAAGGGAGATTATTGGATGTTACAATTAAGGCAATACCTAATGAATACTGCTCTGACTTTTTCGTATACTCTTCCACTCCGGCATTGCCCCCTGCCTCAGCTGCACGACTCTTTGCGGATTGATCACGATCTGATGGCTTGAATGACGTAAAGTCACTCAACTCGCTGTCGCCGGAATTGGATACAATTCCGGTGCTCGATCAGATCCACATCCCAGTCCTGCAGGTGGGGCAGGTAGGTGTGGGTCCGTAGGTAGACTGGGAAGCTGAGGCGCAACTTTTTGCTGCTACTATTACCTCCAAAACCTCCCATCAGATCCCTCAAGAAACCCATTCATGGTTCTCTTTACCCATTAATAAGGCTGGAGAGATGTCCCCTGCTTTGTTTGACTTCCTAGCAGCTCCCAAACTGTCCCTTTATGATTCGCAAGATCCATTCTCTACACCCCCTCCAGCTCACTTAGACAGAGATTTCAAATTGCGAAACAAAGCGTATAGACTTTTCTCACAATTCCACAAGTCGCCAAATTGCCCAGTCACTCACGAGGACCATATCAACCATCTCTGATCAAAATGTACGGAAGGCCACGGAATTGTCCCGGCGGCTTCTATTGCAAAACTCAATACAGTCCTTAGGTGATATCAGAATAGCAATCATGGAGGCGGTCAGAGCACGCCAGGACTTCCGGGTATACATGGTGAAGAAGTTACCGGAAGACATTGGTCGCCGGGTAACACTTTCCCCTGTATTAACTGCCTCATTGCTTAACTTAGACACATGGAGAGCAGTATACAATATGGTAGACAGCTTTAAGCCGAGTACCTCCCAGCCTAAGAAGGAGTCTTTTTAAGAAACCATACTCCAAGCCAAAGGGTGGAGGTAAGTCTCATTCTACCGGTGCTAAACAGTCCTTTCAGGACTCTAGGTCTCCCCAACAGCAGGGAGGTACTCAGCACAAGCCAAAACAGGGTAAACAATCAGGCAAGTGGAATAACAAAGGTAAGTCACAACACAAGCCTCAGCAGGGACCGACATCTGCCAAACCTAGTCAGCCTTCTACCTCTGCCCCACCACCACCAAAAAACTAGTCAGTCATACTCTCTCTCTCCCAGGGCCTACCGCAGGCGAATTGGATTTGAGAACAGTTCTGCCGGACAGACCAAGTCAAATGACTGGGTCATTCCAGACATGTCGCAGGGCCTGGCCCTGGCGAACTTGGGCACGGACAGTGGTAAGCAAGGATTTCACTTGGCGGTGGCTCCGGCGACATCGTTTACGTCAAACTCGAGAATTCAATCATGTTTCTTTAGAGGTGGAGTCACTAATCCAAGAAATGATCACCAAGCATGTCATTGTCCCAGTAGACCCAACTTGCCATGTTTTCACTCTTCCAGACTTTTTCTAGTGCCAAAGAGGGACAGTGTTCAGATGCGACCAGTAGTAGATCTCTCGTGACAGAACACACATATTCACCCTTCACCCTTCAGGATGCTCACGGTCAATCAAATCAGGCTCACGCTTCCGCCGCAAGGCTGGATGTGCTCACTCGACCTGAAAGACGCCTATTGGCATGTCCCCATAAACAAGAGATTCCAAAAATTCCTCGCCTTGAGGATCAGGCAAGAGACTTACGTCTTTCAGAGATTGCCTTTCGGTTTGAACCTGGCACCGAGAATTTTCACAAAATTAGTCCTGCAGGCCCTTATGCCAATGTTAGCTCGGGGGATCAAGGTGTTGTGGTACCTAGACGACTGGCTAGTAGTGGCAGAGTCAGAGAGTTTGTCATATCCATGTCAACCAAGTGATAAATCATGTACAAACCCTAGGGTTCAAGGTCAACTTGGCAAAGTCACTCCTTGTTCCCACACGGGTAATCCAGTGGATAGGGCTGTTCTGGGACACAGCCAATCTGACTCTCAGTCAGAGTGTGGACAACCGCAACAGGTTTCGCAGGAAGTTGTTTCGGTTTCTCCACAGTCTGAATACGATGAGGAGGATGTGGGAATCCCTGGTCGGTTCTCTCAACTGGATCCAATTAACTGTGAAGGTGGGCCGGTTGAAAGTAAAGAGATTAATCATGGAAAGCAACAAATTTTTCCCACTTTTACCGGAGGGAAAACTATGGCCCATTCCACCATTAATTCACAACTTACTGTCGGTCTGGCAAAGAAGGAAACATTGCACACAATAATCACCACCCATAACGAGGGGCGCCGCGCTCCTTGGTGCCGCTAGAAGAGTGGCGAACACATCAAAAGTATCAAAAGTAAGTATCAATGACATGGGTTTCTGTGGATATCGGTTACGTGCACACACAACATATATACAGAGTGTACACATGCCTTAATCATATTGCAACATACACACATGTACTTTCAGGGCAATACTATCATTGTTTAATAACCCATGGTAATTTACCGTACTCTGTAGTAGCGGCAATATTGCACCAAATATATCTGGCAACATTGTACATGTTGCTTCAGTAATATCCGGTCGGCACTCAGCATAGCAGTGCCACCCCAGCTCCCTGTATCTCTGGCTAATAAGAACCTATAAACTTATCTCTGGACTTTTATTCTACATCCTTGTGCAAGAAAGGATTATCAAGGTTGTTGTAGCTTCACATGACAACCATACATGGCGCAGTGTGTTATTAAAGCCAGGAGATACGAGTCAAGACCGGATTCTCAGCCAGCCATCTTGCAAGACCTCACCTCTCCAGCCCGGGATATATTATTGTGCAGTGCTTTATAGTGCAGTGAAGTGCTTAAGAGTGTAGTGCAGTGCCTTTATTATATGTCCCATGTGTGTAATTTGTGCCCATTCCCGACTTGCTGTGAGGGTTATAGCTGCTGAAACACAGCTGGACAAGAGCGAGGAGTAGCATACCCTCCCTCTCTGACATCTCCAGCAACACTGAGTTCTCACCCCTCAGTGGCCCTCAACTTGCCCTCCAGCTGGCGGCACATGCGCACTCAGAGGTACACGCACATCGCTGCCAAGCCAACACGGTGTTGCCAAGCCTACCGCACTCACGCACTCACTCTCTCTAGCACAGATAATTTCTCGCACTATTATATAAACTGTTCCAGTTGTACTGCACATTTTCATCGTTCCTGCAAGACTACAGTGTGTCAGCTATCAACCAATTATGGAGGGAGATGAGCAGATTCATGGGGAGCCCAGAGACACCCCACACGACCATACTGGGGAGGGAGATAGTGGTGGAGATAATGATGGAGATACTGTTGGAGTTGCTGGTAAGGGGTACCAGTCAGTTCATTCCACTCCAACCTCTCCTCTCACTACCCCTCATTTCACTCCACCTCCCCAACCTCCCCCCACTTTACCTCCCCTACACTAGGGGGATGCCACCCTTGTCACCACACCCTGCAAGTCTACAACCTACCACAAGTGCAGACCTTCTTCAGCTCATACAGTATATGGAGCAATGCAGACAACGGGACAACTATACCAGAAGACAGGAGGAGGACCGCAGAAGATGGGAAGAGGAACAACGACGACAGGAGGAGGAAACCAGACGACAAATGGAGGAGGACCACAGGAGACAGGTGGACGATGCCAAGTTCTCCGCCCTTGTCCAGGCTCTGGCCCAAATTACCCCACCTGCCACCGCACCTACACCCACCTCACTGGGGACAACACCCCATTCCACAACATCCTCCACCCCTACAGCTCCACCACCACCACAGAAGGCTATCACCCAGAACCCGCCACCCCTTCGTACTGATGCCACCTTCCAGGTTTTCAGAGAATGGAGGCGTCGGTGGGACGATTACTCTATTATGGTAGACTTATCTAAACTACCGAGGGAGAAACAACTGATCCAGGTGCGGATGTGCTTAACCCTGGAGACACAGCGGCTTTTGGAGCACACCTTAAGCATACCCCCCGACACTGACAAGACCGTTGACGCAGTCCTCGATGCACTTCAGGAGCACATCAAGAATTCTCGCAATGAAGCTCTCCGTCGCAGGGATCTGTTCAGTTGCAAGCAAAAACAGGGCGAGTCATTCAACAACTTCTACATCCGCCTCTGCCACATCGCCGAAGAAATTGACGTCTGCCCAGGGAACTCTTCAGCCTGCAAGGAGACCCAACTCAAGATGGTCATTCTAATGGGCATACACGACGAAGAACTTGTACAGAAGCTGCTTTCCCTCGACGCTACCCCTTCATTACAGGACATCGTCAACACTTGCCGTTCATACGAGGCCACTCGAAGCGCTACGTCAGCCATACGTGCCCCACCGTCCCAGGTTAATGCCGTGTCAGCGTACAAGAAGAACAAGCGAGTTAAGCAACGCGACAAATTCTCCACTTCGCAACAGTCCTTGGCATCGGCTGCCGCCTGCCAGCGTTGTGCTCGCCGGCACGACAAGAACAAGTGCCCGGCTGAAGACTACACCTGCACTAACTGCGGCCGTCGTGGTCATAAGCCTAGGATTCCTGCTTGCCCTGCTACCGCCGCCCAGTGTCGTCGCTGCAACCATATGGGCCACTACGACAAATGCTGCAGATCTTCAAAGAAGCCCGCCAGTCAGGACAACGACGCTTCCTCCCACAACAAGTCTACAGCAAAGAAGACCACAAGTTGCCGACGTGTGGGATCACCTGTTCAGGCACCCACACTGACATCCGTGAGTTTCACCTACAGCGGCACCACTAGAAAACTCCACATGCTCCCAGACACAGGTGCAGACATCACAGTGATCGGCCGACGACACCTCGACATACTTCGGATTCCTATCAGCAGCCTACGACCTCTGCCTCCGAAAACAACGCTCAACGCGGATGGCTCTGCAATGGCTCCTGCTTTGGGGACCTTTCATGCACAACTCACCATCAGCAAACGTTCCTGTTCTGCCACAATCTAAGTCCGCGAGGGTCTTCAGACGCCGCTTCTGTCCAACCGCCACTGTCAAGAATTAGCCATCATTTCAGCGGAATTCCCCAAGCCAATTCTACAGGTTAAACACATCAACAGGTGTAAGGAGCTACCCTTCACAGCCACCACATCACCTGCACAAGCCAAGGAGTTCTTTCTTCGAGAGTTCAAGGACGTGTTGGTCTCCAAGGTGGATCTCCAGACAGCTCCACTCAAGCCTATGAAGGGTCCCCCAATGCGGATCCACCTCAAGGACGATGCCGTGCCTTTTGCCATCTACACCCCGCGGCAGATCCCCTTTGCTTTCAGGGACAAAGTTAAGCAGGAGCTGGACTCGCTAGTGGCACAAGGTATCATTAAACCGGCCGGCGATGAACCTTCGGAGTGGTGCCACCCCCTCGTCGTCGTCGCCAAGCCCAACGCCGAAGTTCGCCTCACCGTCGACCTTACCAAGCTCAACTGCCAAGTTTCCCGCCCAGCCCACCCCTCACCGACGCCTTTCGAAGAGATCCGCAGTGTGGCCCCGCATGCGAAATTCTTCACAACGGCAGACGCCCTGAGTGGATATTGGCAGATGGAACTTGTGGAGGAGGACCAGCATCTCACAACTTTCATAACACCGTATTACTAAGGAATTACAAGAAAAGGCTGATGAAAATAATGGAAAGTTGGATGAGGAGGATAAGAGAAATTTTTACTGGAGAGTGAGGGACGGAAAAGTGAGGAAGTGGTTTATAAGAGTAGAAGGGAGGGGGAGATCAGGGAGGGGAGAGAATGTGATGGGAGTTGTGACGGAGGAGGAGAACGGGGTGGAGGTGTCACAGGGAGAGACAGGAGACAAAGAGGCAGACCCAGTAGTGCTAACGGGGGAGTAGGGTACGGACTGGAGGAGCGGGATGGTGTAATTGCTGAAGGAATGGTAGATGGATTAAGGATTATGTTTAGTAATGTGGATGTGTTTACCCAGGACAAGAAAAGAGAACTGATATGTATGTTGCAGGATGAAGAGGAAAAACCTGATGTCATAGCCCTACAGGAAGTAAGACCAAAAAATGCTAGAATTGAAAGGGAACTGGTGGAATATAGTTTGGAGGGTTTTGAGTTATATGAGAGAAATGCTATTAGAGCAGAGGTTGGAAGAGGACTGTTTATTTATGTAAGAAAAGAGCTCAAGGTAAATGAGGTGGATATGAGACAGCAGTATTGTGAGTATTTGTGTATTGAAGTAAAATGTGTAAGAGGATCAATTTTAATTGCCTCTATATATAGAAGCCCAAATAATAGCAGGGGAGAGGATGATAACCTACTGAAAGCAATGGAGGAGATAGATAATAGAGAGAACAAATATAAAATTTTGATTGGAGATTTCAATTTGCCAAGGATCAACTGGGCAAATTGTACTACTCCAGCGGGACAGGGTAGCCTGGAAAATAAGTTTATAGAGAAAGTGAGAGATTGTTTTTTAACGCAACATATTGTAGAGATGACAAGATATAGAGATGGGACGCAGGGGAGTGTACTTGATTTGATTTTTAGCAATGAAGAGGATATAGTGGAACATGTTAATGTGGATAGCCCTATAGGTCATAGTGACCATGCCTGTATGAGCTTTAGTTGTAACATTAAATCAGAGAGGGATAATAGAAGCAATAGAAAAATATACATGTATGATAGAGCAGATTATGAGCTGCTGAGACGGTGTTTGGATATTGACTGGGGGGAATACTTGAACGGTGAAGACGCTGAAGGAATGGGGAGGAAAATTAGAGTCAAACTGGAGAATGCTGTATCCAAAAGTGTACCAGTAAGGGAATATAAGGATAAAACAAAATTGAGGAAAAGAACTAACCCAGAATTGCCAATGAAAAGAAAGCTTTGGATATTGATTAGAAGAAAGAAATGATTGTGGGAAAGATTAAAATTGTTAAAAAAGAACAGGGGGTCTAGTATAGAGGCTAAGGAAGTGGATCTGGAACGCAGACAAATAAACAATAAAATAAGGTGGGAAACAAGGAGGGGGGTGCAGGAGAGGGAGAAAGAGATAGCTAGAAATGTGAAGGATAATCCAAAAATATTTTGGAAGTACATTCAGGAAAAGTTAACAAGAAGAGTAGGGATCCCAGAGCTGGTAGGGGGGTTGAATGATGTGAGTAGAGCGGAGACTGATAAGGAGAAAGCAGAGGTGCTGGGGAAATACTTTGGGGTGGTACTAACAGTGGAGTCGGATGATGCAGTGCCTACTATTCCCATCAAACAGGCACCGGCACTAGAACTAATAGAGTTTTCCCATGCTAGAATAAGAAGGGCTATAGAAAAAATGAACAGAAGTAAGTTACCGGGACCGGATGGGATACACCCAAGAATCATAAAGGAAGGAGGGGAGATGTTAGTAGAGCCATTGAAAATGTTATTTGAGGTATCGTTTAATACAGGACAAATCCCGATGGACTGGAGAGAGGCGAACATAACAGCTATATTTAAGAAGGGAAAGAGAAATGACCCAGGGAATTATAGACCAGTCAGTTTGACAAGTGTTCTGTGTAAACTAATGGAAATGGTAATTCGAGAAGGAATAATGGATCATATTATGAAGTCAAACCAACTTTTCAGTGGGAGACAGTTCGGATTCTTGCCGGGGAGGTCGACGGTACTACAGCTAATTAAGGTGGTAGATGATTGGATGCAAATTCTAGAAGATGGTGATGTAATAGACGTGGTATATTGCGATTTTATGAAGGCCTTCGATAAGGTCCCACATAGAAGGTTAATAGAGAAAGTTAGAAGCTATAAGATAGGGGAGAAATGTGTGAAATGGATAGAAGCCTTCCTGAAAGATCGGAGACAGAGGGTACTGGTGAATGGAATAGGCTCGGGGTGGAGGGAAATTACAAGTGGGGTACCTCAGGGATCTGTGTTGGGACCACTGCTGTTAGTTATATTTATCAACGACTTGCCTGAAGTTATAACTAATGGAAGTGAGGTATACCTGTATGCAGATGACACTAAGCTGTATAGAAGAGTGAGGAGTAAGGAAGATATGGATTTGCTTCAAGGAGATGTGGAGGGCATGAAGGGATGGTCCGAGCATTGGTTGATGCCTTTTCATCCAAAAAAATGCAAGTACATGCGGATTGGGACCAGCAAGATAGACAAGGTAGGATACAGTATGTATGAAGCGATGGAGGAAGTGAATGCAGAAAAGGATATAGGAGTAGTGATAGACAATAAGTTAAATTTCTCAGAACATTTAGCGGAAAAGATAAACAAAGCCAATAGAATTGTAGGGCTGATAAGGAGGACATTTGTGTCACTTGACGAAGAAATCTTCAGGAATCTCTATACAGCGCTGGTTAGGCCGCACCTGGAATATGCGAACCAGGTGTGGGCTCCATATATGGTAAAGGATATAGAAGCAGTGGAGAAAGTGCAGAGGAGAGCTAGCAAGCTGGTACCAACGTTGAAGAACGCGGGCTATGAGCAGAGGTTGAGGACACTGGGGCTTCCGACACTGGCATATAGGAGAAAGAGAGGGGATATGATAGAGACTTTTAAGATAGTGTCAGGAAAGTACGATGAGGATGTGTGTGAAGGTATCTTCTTGATGCGGGAGGGAACAAGAACGAGAGGACACTCTAAGAAAATTTGCAAAGAAAGAAATAGGCTTGAGAAGGCAAAGAACTCATTTTGTGATAGAGTGGTAAATGAGTGGAACGCACTGCCCTAGTATGTAGTCGATTCCGAATCAATAAGGGAGTTTGACAGTAATCTTGATAAAGCATGGGGAAGACAAGATTTGAAGTTTGATTATAAAACAAAAATACAGAATAGTAAAAATGTTGCGTCTGCTACCGCCGCCGCCAACACCGTGAACGACCGCAGCAGTGCAAGTACTGGTACTGAGCTGGATACACAGGCATAGTTTGCCTTTTTCCAGAGGATCTACTGTAAGAAACTGTAAGTATGGTCGTTTCCAACACTAGAGGTCCAATGGGTTTCGCTGCAACAGGTGACGCCTTCTGCCTTCGCGGTGATAGGGCCCTCCAAGGGGTGCAAAATTATGCCAAAGTTGTCGACGACGTGCTGCTCTACGACGAGGACTTCCACACACATCTTCAGCGTATCCATGAAGTGCTCATACGGTGCCGCGACAGTGGGATCACACTCAACAAGGACAAGTTCGTGGTCGCCGCACCCAGTGTGAACTTTTGCGGGTACACGCTCTCAGGTGAGGGCATCTCGGCTGACCCTGGCAAAGTCGGAGCGATCAAGGACTTCCCGACACCAGCCAACATCACCGACCTTCACTCCTTAATGGGTTTGGTGAACCAGCTGGCGGAGTTCACCCCCGACATCGCCACTGCCGCTCAGCCCCTGCGCCCCCTGATGAGCCTGAAGAGGTCGTTCATGTGGACCGCTGACCACGATGAGGCTTTCCGCCGGGTCAAGGCTGCCCTGCTCAGTCCACCCATCCTGGCCCCATTCGACCCTTCCCTACCAGTGATTCTACAAACTGATGCGTCCCGCCTCAACGGTATTGGATACGCCCTCCTACAGGGTCATGGCAACAACCGTCTCCGCTTAATTCAGTGTGGCTCGAGGTTCCTAAGCGACCCCGAGTCCCGCTATGCCACCATTGAGCTGGAGATGCTAGCCGTGGTCTGGGCCATGTCCACGTGCAAGTTCTACCTCATCGGACTGCAACACTTCACCCTCATGACGGACCATCGCCCCCTCATCCCCATCTTCAACAACTACACCCTTGATACGGTTGAAAATCCCCGCCTCCAACGTCTGAAGGAGAAAGTCGCACCTTACCTCTTCACAGCCGTCTGGCACGCTGGCAGGTTGCTCTGCATCCCTGATGCGTTGTCACGGGCCCCTGTCAGCCACCCGACGCCAGAGGATGAGTTAGCATGTGCCGACGCCACGGTTCACCTCAGGTCCCTCGTGACTGTCAACGCCGCCGCCACCGACGTCAACTCTCCTTCACAGGACGCAGACAGGATTCTCCAGGAACTCCGAGACGCAGCCAGAGCGGATCCTGTGTACATCCGCCTGCGTGAGTGCGTTACTTCGGGTTTCCCCACCAACCGCTACGACCTGCACAACTCTCTACTCCCATTCTGGAAACTCCGAGACTACCTGTCAGCAGATGGTGAACTCGTCCTGTACGGAGCGAGGGTTGTGGTTCCTGAAGCCCTCCGCCACCGCACCTTGGCTCGCCTGCATGATAGTCACAGAGGCGTGGAGGCCACTAAGCGTAGGGCGCGACAGGCTGTCTTTTGGCCTGGCATCAACTCGGACATCGCCAACACAGTTCAAGCTTGTGAGCCGTGTCAGGTCTTACAGCCTAGTCAGCAGCAGGAACCCATGATCAACGACGACAACCCAACTAGGCCTTTCGAGTCTGTTTCAGCCGACTTCTTCGCTGTGGTGGGGAAATCCTTCCTCGTCGTAACAGACCGACTCTCAGGCTGGCCCGTTGTCGTACCCTGCAAAGGAGATACAGTCAGGACCCCCAATTCGCGAGAATAGGGGTGACAGGAGGCATCGCGTATTGTGAATTCGTGTATTGTGGAACTAACTTTAAATGGGAATAATTAGATTGGGTGACATCTCTCAATTATGGCCTATTTTCAACATTTTTGGCCCTATTTTCGACATTTTTGGCTCTACAGTACAGTCTATATCTTATTTATGTTTGTAAATTTCATTAATCGATTTTGGGAGTATGGTTGGTTGTTGGAAGGAACATAATAATATAAGAAGAACAATGAATAAAAATATGAAACCTTACCTTAAAATTAGTAGTAGATAGGCTAGGACTAGGACCGTAGGACTTCACGATTTTCTCCAACTTCTCCCTCCCTGACCAAATCGTACGAACAGTTTACTCTGACAAGCCTATTGCACATTTTCCTTCTCCTTTTTTCTTGCGATCCAACACTTCCACATTCATTTTGTGTGTTATCTTCTTATATTGGCGTGGCATGGCGAAAAAAGTGGCAGGCACTACAAACGTTTGGTCACTCCGCACGGCTATGAGCGCTTGAGCGGGACTGTGGGAGGGAGGGAGGGAGGGTAAGCGGGAGGGAAGGCAGGCGTATGCCCGTCTTCTTCTCTTTTCGGAGCTACGCCTGGGCCTCGCGAAACGTAGACGTGTTCGCGTATCAAGCGGGAATAGCGGATTTGGCCCCTTCTTAGCTCTCGATTCGTATATTGTGGTACCACCTCGCATAATTAATGTTTAATTAATTAATGTTATTTTCGAGGGGTAACTCGTGTATTAGGGTTTTCGCGCATTGTGGAATCGTGTATTGGGGGTCCTGACTATACTACCGCTTCAAACACCATCAGGATCTTCTGCCGCTACTTCAGGGAAGTTGGTGTACCCCTCCGCCTACGTACAGATGGAGGCCCACAGTTTACTAGCCGTGAGTTCCGGGACTTCATGGAGCGTTGGGGAGTCAATCACTTGGTCTCTTCCCCACACTACCCACAATCCAACGGTCATGCCGAGTCTGCCGTCAAGTCCGTCAAACACCTCATACTGAAGACGGCTCCCTCAGGCAACATCGACTGTGAAGACTTTGACTGTGGATTGTTGGAGCTCCATAACACCCCGAACTTCACAGGCCGCTACCCGGCACAAATCCTGTATGGCCACCCACTACGGTCTTGTGTCCCTGCTCATCCCCAGTCCTTTGCAGCAGAGTGGCAAGCCAAGGCCAAGGACTGTGACCGCCGTGCAGCCGCCCACACTGTGCTGGTGCAGAGAAACTATGACCAGCACGCACGCCCCCTTCCCAGGTTGAGAGTCGGCACCACAGTGCGGATCCAAGACCCGACTTCTCACCGCTGGGACAAGGTTGGGGTCGTCGTGGGTTGCGGCAGGTCCAGGGATTATGAGGTTCGTCTCCCCAGTGGTAAGATATATTGGTGGAACCGTCGCTTCCTCCGCCCAGTGAATTCCCCTGGTGTTGAACCCCTCCCCCATAACCCTGAGATCCCTGTGTCTTGCACGGACCCAGAAAGAGAGTCCTTCACTTCCCCCATGGCCCCACGTAGGTCTGAAAGGCTCCTAGAAAAAGAGTCAGCTCGATAACGTCTTGCGAGCTTGAAGGGGGAGGGAGGTGTTGATATCTGTTAAGTGCACACACAACATATATACAGAGTGCACACATGCCTTAATCATATTGCAATATACACACATGTACTTTCAGGGCAATACTATCATTGTTTAATATCCCATGGTAGTATACCGTACTCTGTAGTAGCGGCAATATTGCACCAAATATATCTGGCAACATTGTACATGTTGCTTCAGTAACATCCGGTCGGCACTCAGCATAGCAGTGCCACCCCAGCTCCCTGTATCTCTGGCTAATAAGAACCTATAAACTTATCTCTGGACTTTTATTCTACATCCTTGTGCAAGAAAGGATTATCAAGGTTGTTGTAGCTTCACATGACAACCATACAGTTTCTCCCCCACCTACGGTATGGATAGACACAGATGCTTCGGGGACAATGGGCTGGGGATATCAGTCAAGCCTAGTCCACCTGGGTTAAGGTCTTTGGTCCCAAGACGAGAACTTTCATATCAACAAACAAGAACTTCTAGTCCCACTGTTTATCCTCCAAACTCACGGCTCTTCATTACAAGGGAAGTTAATAGCTTTTCGGATGGACAATTTGAATGCGGTACACTGCATTCAAAAGCAAAGGTCAATGAGGTCTCAAAAGTTACTAGAATTGTCGGAACAGTTTTTTGCTCTGGCCGAAACGCTGAGCATTTATCTTCATGCATCTTACCTCCTGGGCGTAGAAAACGTCTGAGCAGACGCTCTGCCTCGGAGACAGCACCTAAGTAGAATGGGCGCTCAAACAAAACATCTTCAACAAGATGATTGCAGAGCCTTTCCGTCCACAAGTGGATCTCTGCGTCCGAGGGAAACCACAGACTCCCTCTCTACCTAACCCGCCGGGAAATGACTTCTGCGGGGGGTCCAAACGCACTATTGGAGGACTGAAACAAATGGAATTCAATATATCTTTTTCCGCCTCCAGACGCTTCACTCATGTGTCAAGTAGTTCATAAACTACGGGGTTACCGGGGCTTCGTCTCGATGATCGCGCCACTTTGGCCGGCTCAGGTGTGGTACCACCAGTTGAAAACGTGGTGCGAGAACCCGGTGTCACTCCCGGTCTCGTCCTTCCACTTGGAGACAATTGGCAACCTAGAGACCTCGCTGACTTTTGCCTTCTGGACATTCAAAATGCCAAATGGCTGACTCAGTATGGAGAAAGTGTTACAAGTAAATTTCTTAATCAGTATACTATGTCTACCAGGAGACAATACCAATCACATTGGAAAACGTTCACAACCTGGATAGTAGAAACAGCGCAAACAGACTCATCAGTAGCCTTACCTTGGTTTTTAAGTACTTAGATTATTTATTTGAACATAAGCGCTTCTCAGTAGTTACACTAAAGAATCACTTGTTTGCCATTAGAAACCCCTCCTACGACCTTACTGGTATATCCATACCACAGGCAGAGGAGAAAGGGTTCATGAGGGCATGTTTCACACTGCGCCCATCACCACGTCAGCTCATGCCTACCTGGTCGTTGGACAAAGCTTTATCATTGCTTCATTCGTGCAAGTATAACCATTCGCCGGAATTTGATTCATTATTAAAGAAGGCTGTGTTCCTTATGGCTTTGGCGACAGGAAACAGAGTATCTGAGCTGGCGACGATGAGCAACGAACCTAACTGCCTCAGGTTTGGGAGACTGAATCGCTCCGTCTCCCACATTCATTGCAAAGAATGAACATTGTGATCATGTATTTTCAGAATTTACAGTCCCGGCGCTTAAACGCGGGCATGCGCATCACATTTTGTGCCCGGTGCAGGCTTTAATTAAGTTTATGAGGGTAGCACAACCTCAACAACAAGGCTTCTTATGGGTCAACCACACAGGTACTCGCGTCACAAGAAGGAAATTGGCTTCTTTACTCGTAGACGTAATTAGGGAAAGTATTCCCGGTGTAGTGGGCAGAGCCCATGACATAAGAAAGTGGGCCGTCTCCCTTAGATTTTTGCAAAATTATTCAATTGACGACATAACTTACACTAAGTTGTGGGCTTCCAATCTTACTTTCTTGATGCGATACCTGTCGGTGGCTCTGGATAAACCAAAACTAACCTGTGTGGTGTTACGACAGCGGGTCTAGTAGTCCATGTGCTATTTCTATTTGAGTTTAATCTTAAAAGGTGGAAAGGAGGGGGTGGGAAGGGCTAAAAAGTCTATAGACCCCTAGAGCTCCTCCGCCGGATATTGTGATAAAATCACGAGCTGTGATACTTAATAAGTCGAGCTGGTTCTACAGCTCTAAACTAATATTTTACTTTTAATTTTGAAGATATCTATCATAGTTACAACTATATAATATTAACAAAGTGTACAAACCTATATGAAATGTACAAATAATTTGAGGCCAGAGATATAATCTGGGGATATATGTGCCTGTATTAGTTGAACAGGAATACAAGGATGATCCTAGACAACAATATTATGTATCTCAATGTGAAATCTTGACATTTGCACCTAGCCAATCTTAAGATATCAGGCATATCGTCAATGATGGAGGGGCCACTAATACATTTTAGGTTTGAGTCCCGGAGGGAAGAATGCAAACCTAAAATTTAGTAGGGGCCCCGATATCATTGACGATGTAGGCCCCTCCCTTCCATCCCCTTCCCATTCGCTTGATGTCTTGAGTTAGTCTTAATATGTCAGTGAAGAAGGTATGGCAGCTCAGAGAGCAGCGGCAGGGAAAAGAATCCACACAAGAAATCCACCGAGATGGAAAGCATTATTGTAACAAGTTTAAGTTATTTTTTATTTTTTATTTTTTACGAAGGTTTTTTCGTAGTGAGTACCCAATCATAAGACGATTCCATAAGAGAATTAGCGTTACACTTATGACGTAGTACTCCGTTCTCCCCGCGGCGGTCGATTCAAACTGGCTACCCGCGGACGCTTGAATGGAGGCTATTATACTACGGTAATAGGCATATCGTCAATGATTTCGGGGCCCCTACTAAATATTAGGTTTTTATTCTTCCCTCCGGGATTCAAACCTATAATCTGGACCCCCTCCTTTGATAGCACCAGCTGTAGTGAGCGACGCAATCAATGAAATGAAGGACGGTAAAGTTCCAGGGTGCTCTGACATTGTCGCTGAGATGATAAAAGCCTCAGTGGGGACTGGTGTCAGCTTAGTCACTGAGTTAAACACCATTATTAAAGAAGAGAAATTCTCCAAGGATTGGCACAAAAGTGTAATAGTGATTATATACAAAGGAAAAGGGGATGTGCTAGATAGAGGTAATTATAGGGGCCTGAAAATGCTTGACCAAATCATGAAGGTCTGTGAGAGAATCTTTCAGGGTTTGATCAGGCAAAGCGCATCTCCATTGATGATATGCAGTTTGGTTTTATGCCAGGACGTGGTACAACCGATGCTATCTTCATAGTCAGGCAGATACAGGAAAGATACTTACTAAAAGGCAGGGATCTTTACTTTGTGTTTGTTGACCTGGAGAAGGCCTTTGACAGGGTGCCTAGAGATGTTGTGCAGTGGGCTATGAGGAAACTTCGTGTGGAAGAGTGGCTGGTGCGTGTGATAATGAAGATGTATGATGATTCAGGAACTGCAGTGAGGGTGAAAGGTGTACTGAGTGAGGAGTTCACAGTCTGTGTAGGAGTTCATCAGGGCTCAGTGTTAAGCCCCCTCCTCTTTATTATGGTCCTGGAGGCACTGTCTAGAGTTTTTATATCTGGACTCCCATGGGAACTATTTTATGCAGACGATTTAGTCCTAATAGCTGACAATGTGCAAGATGCTGAGGCCAAATTCAGAAGATGGAGAGAGGGTATGGCGAGCAAAGGTTTAAGAGTCAATATTAACAAAACCAAGGTTATGAATTGTAGATTGAGACGAGGCAATGTGGAAAAGAGTAGTGCATACCCATGTGCAGTGTGTGGAAAGGGTGTGGGTGCTAACTTGATTCAATGTAGCATCTGTCGGTGTTGGGTGCACCACGGGAGTAAGCCCTGTAGTAGAATAAAAGGACCCCTGCCGCAGTGCCGAAGGATAAGTTGGAAATAGAGAAATTTGAGTGCGTGGTGTGAAAAGGCTAGCTTGTGTTAAATGATGATCCTGTGGCTGTGAATTTTGGAAATGAGTCATTGGAGCTGGTGGACAAGTTTTGTTACCTAGGAGATACCATCTCTGCTGGTGGTGGGGCCGAGGCTGCCACTGTCGCTAGAATTAGATGTGGCTGGAGGAAGTTCAGAGAACTGCTGCCAATTCTGACCATGAAAAGAATGCCTCTCCCCCTGAAGGGAAAGGTGTATGCTAGAAGTGCAATGACATATGCTTCAGAAATATGGGCCGTTAAAGTAGAGAATGTCAACAGAATGGAATGTAATGAGATGAGAATGGTGAGATGGATGTGTGGGGCCAGGCTGTAGGATAGAATAACAAATTATGAGATGAGACGTTTAGTTTTAAAACACCCCAGTGGCACTTTAAAAAGAGCAATTTGTGTTTAGGTGAGATAATTTCCCTCCATTACTTTCTACCACTCCTACACATGTGTCCCCCCCCCCCTTTTTTTCTCCCTCCTCAATTATCAGGTATTTTCTCTATTATTCCCAATATTTATCAAGTATTTTTGTGGGAGGACAAGTGAGAGAGAGGGAGGAGTGTAATTCCGACCCTCCAAGCCAGTCTGAGTACACCCCAGTCCTCTTAGTGCCATGCGAGAGACGAGAGAGAGAGAGGGTGTGCCTGTCTCGCCGGTTTGGGCCAGGTTACGACCGTGGGGCTATAAGATATGCAATTTTCACCAGCCAATTGCTGTTATCATTTGTTTTATTGCTTTTCCATGTTCATATGTTCATATTAAAAGTAAAATAGGCGCATATGGATAAGAATTAATTATATATATGGTAAATTAACGATTTTAGTGAGGAATGAATCATAATACCTTCGCACTAAGGTATGGTGTATACTACAGGGGCTTAGCACTTTACAAGTTAAAGAGTATTAGCGAGGAGATGCGTACAAGTAGACTGAGATAGCATGGACATGTGGAGAGAATGGATGAACAAAATTGGGTGAAAAGATGCAGGTCTGTGATTGTGGAGGGAGATACACCAAGACGTGGACCGAGGAAGACCTGGGAGCGGACTATATGTGCCGATCTCAAATCCAAAAATTTGACAAGTGAAGCAGCCCTTAACAGTGTTGCCTGGAACACCGCCATTAGGACAAGAGACTGAAACTGCACGTATGTGTGGAGCACTTAGTCTTAAAATGTTATGTGTGTATGTTATGTATGTAGTTGGCCCAGCTGCCCTATGAGGAGAGATGTCGACGCCTAAACCTCCAGACACTGCACGACCAAGGAATCGGGTGTCATGATCGAGACATACAAGTTGCTTCATGAATTTGAGGACATCCCCTATCCTTGTTTCTTCCAGATGAATAGGAATGGATTGTCTTTCTCAAGCTGTTGAAACCAGACCACTGGAGGACAACACTAAAAGGCAACTGGTTCTCCATCAGAGTAATCAACCATTGGAATGCACTCCTTGAGAGTGTAGTGACCGCCCCGACAATAGCCACATTCAAAACCCGGTACGATAGACACATTAAAACCATTTAAACATACTGGCTGACTAGTCTTAGAGATGGGGGGGACACCACAAGAAGCCAGTTTCTTAATTCCCCACTATATATTCATAGGTAAGCATTCATAGGAGGGGACATCATGTGAAGAGACTATTAGGAAAAGTATGTTTTGATTCAATTTACTGTTGAATTTTCAACGGTAAATTGGTGCAGATATGCCAATATGAAATATGAATAAGGAGCTAACTTGATGCAGATGTGTAAATTGAAAGATGAATAAAGAGCTAACTTGATGCAGATCTGGCAACATAAACGAAGCACGATTGTCTTAACCCTTCTTTGGCGGCGCGCAACTTATGTCGTGTGAAATAAATTTGGACTAAGTGGCGGTTCACAACTTATGTCGTGTTCCATTTTCAGCACGTAATGTTGCAGAGAGAGAGAGCTGAGCGGTGTGAGGAGCGTAGTAAGGCTATGACCGGCGCCCACCACCGCGGTGGGCCAACTGAAGTGAAAACCACCCTTCCATCCCCCCTCACACTCACTACACAGGGAATTATGTAGGGAAAGTACCTAATTACATGGTTTTTGCACTCGTGTTGCGCGATCGTTGCAAGAAACCAGTGGTCGTACAAGGATGGTTGGGGTGTCATTGGAAAGCTCTGTTTATGCCCTTTCAGGGATAGATACTTGTTTTACGCTCTGGGTCTTATTTAGGCATGAAAATGATCACGTAAACAACCCTATTTAGGGTAAAAACCCCGCTGGGCGGTACATATAAATTACCGCCTAGGCCGCTCGTTAGGTGTTAAAGGGCCGAGTGAGTGGATCCCATCCGCAACCCTCCAAGCAAACTGCACATTTAAACAATAATATTAAGGATCCCATCCGAGAAAAGTAGAAAGTAACTACGAGGTGCCGTTGTAAAGGCTTATCCCTCAATACCTTCATCTGACCTTACACACACCCGTGACACAGGGAAGTGCCATTGTTAAGGGCCTAGGCATTACTTCCCGAACCACATCTGATCTGACCACCATGAACAAAGCATGATGACATTCAGAGTTCATAATTAGGCTACACTTTCTGATTTCACCCAAATAAAGCAGCCTCCTACTTCCTAGCCTTCTTCTTATTATTGTTTAAATGTGCAGTTTGCTTGGAGGGTTGTCTCCAGATTACTGCACAGGAGTTTAGATGGGACAGAATAAGAATAGAAGGGGAAAATCATAGAATGAGGAATGAAAAACTACTCAAATTAGTCACTGAAGCCCCCCAACCGCGTCAAGGAGAGTAGTATCAGGGGGGACTTCCTAGCCTAGTTCCGGTAAAGGCTGTGTCTCACACAGTACGTTAGCCGCCGACCACAGCCGATCTTTTCAAAATATTTGAATTTTTCCGGGATCGTCTGACATCGTCTGTGATCGTGTAAAAAGATCGCCTCGTATCGTGGTAGGCGAGGGGTGGTCGAGTGGCGCGGAAATGGTCGGCGGTGATCGGCCAAAAAATAGTGGCTGCACTAAATTCTGGCCGATAATCGGCAGAAAAAACGGTTTAAAAACCGTTAAATTTTATCGTGCAACACCCGTGTATATGTTGTGGAACGAGCGTATGTGAATCCTGGGATATCTTCATTGTCATCCTCTGATCGATGGTTGATTTTGTATGATTTTAGTCTATATATTATATGTGTGTGAGTAGTTTGTGTGTGTGTGTGCGTTTTCGTGTTTGGTTGTGTATTATTTAGTTTATATATATTGTTTGTGTTTGTTTGCATGTTTGGTTGTGTATTATTTTGTTTATGTATATTGTGTGTGTATTTACCTAATTTACCTAATTGTAGTTTACAGGAGTTGAGCTAAGCTCGTGTTGTCCCATCTCTCAGTCTACTTTTTATCCAATTTTTTCTTGAAAATATGGATGTTCCTTGCCCCTACTACCTCCTCCTCCAGCCCATTCCATTTGTCAATACATCTATAGGGGAAGCTAAACTTCCTGATATCGTTCTTGCAGGTAGGTCTTTTTACTTTGTAGCTGTGGCCTCTAGTTATTCCTGTATCCATAATTAATATATCCTCCCTATCCAGCCCCCGGGTACATTTGTACATCATTATCATGTCTCCCCTCTCTCTCCTCTCTTTTTGACTCGGTAGATTTAATTTGTCTAGCCTCCCTTCATATGGCAGTTCTCTGAGACTTGGAACCAATCTAGTGACTGCTCTCTGGATTCTTTCTAACTTGTGAACATGCTTCTTTAGATGCGGGGACCACACCACTGCTGCATACTCCAATCTAGGTCTAATCATACTCTTCATAATTTTCGCTACCATGGTCTTATCCAAGTAGTTCAGAGCAACTTTCATATTCCCGGCCATTGCATACATTCCGCTAAAGAGCTTGTTAATATGTTTCTCTGGCGACAAATTATCTTGTATAATCAACCCTAAATCTTTTTCTTTTTCGGCCTTGCTAATATTATCTCCCATCCTGTACTCCCAATTTGGTCTATTCACACTTCTTCCCATATTTAACACATGGCATTTACTTATATTAAATATCATTTTCCACTTGGTGCTCCATTCGTATATTTGATCTAAATCCCCTTGCAGCTCCTCACAACTACTTTTATTTGTTATTTGTCTCATAATTTTTACGTCATCTGCAAACATTGACATGTAAGAGTTTATGCCTATCGGCAGGTCATTCACGTACATAAGGAACATGAGAGGTGCCAACACAGATCCCTGCGGCACACCACTCTCAACTTTCCGCCACGATGAGTAAGTTCCTCTAATGTTGGTCCTCATTTCCCTATCTGTTAAATAGCTCTCCATCCATTTCAGCAAACTCCCCCTGACACATCCTAGCGTCTCAAGCTTAGATAATAATCTCTTATGTGGTACCTTATCGAATGCTTTGGAAAGGTCTAAGTAGACGCAGTCCACCCATCCGCCTCTCTCTTGGAGTACATCTATCACCCTACTGTAATAACATAGCAAACTGGTAACACAAGATGTCCCTTCTCTGAATCCAAATTGCTTTGGGGTTATTATCTTCTTTCTCTCCAACATTTTCATCCATCTCTTCCTAATTAACTTTTCACAAATCTTGCATACAATACTAGTAAGTGAAACTGGTCTATAGTTTAGAGGGTCCTCAGGGTTTCCATTCTTGTATATCGGAATAATATTAGCTCTTTTCCATTCAACAGGAACCTGTCCTTTATCTAAGGAAGCTTGAATTATGTCCCTCACTGGCTCCACTAATTGCTCTGCACACTCCTTTAAAACCCAGGCAGACACTTCATCCGGTCCCATAGCTTTCCTTACTTCAAGTCCTCTCATCGCAGATAACAGCTCATCTCTAGTTATTTCAATCTTACTAAGACCACTCTCCAGTACTCCCGCCTGTGGTTCGTCAAAACCTTCCTCTCTAGTAAAAACTGACCCCAATTTGTTATTCATTACCTCACACATGTCCGATACATTTTCATACGTCCTAGCATCAACTCTTAATTTAGTAATTTGTTTCTTTACCTTCAACTTACTGTTTATATATTTATAAAATAATCTAGGGTCACTTTCACATTTATTTACTATGTTCTTCTCGTAGTTCATTTTAACTTGCCTAATTATGTTAACATATCTATTCCTCTCCTGTTTATATTTATTCCGATTACTCTCAGTGTTCTTTCTTCTTAATCTAGCCCAAGCTGCATCACGCCTACCCAAAGCTCTTTTGCATTTCAAATTATACCAATCTTTCTGCTTAGTAAAATTTCCAGTTTTATATCTTGGGACAAACAGATTGGTTCCTACTCTATAAATTTCGAGGAATCTACTATATTTACCTTGTTCCTTCAAAATAAGATCCCAATCTACTCCCTCTAAATATCTTTTCAAGGATACATAATCAGCTTTACTATAATTTAATCTGTCATTTATGTAGCTATTGTCTAATCTATTGGCATTACTCAGGTCAACTTCCATTTTAGTAATAGGTGATCACTTTTACCTACAGGACATAGATAGTTTATATCACTAATTTCGTGAGGATCTTTTGTAAAAATCAGATCGAGTTTAGAAGGTTCGAGTTTAGAAGGTTGTGTGTGTGCATGCGTGTGTGTGTCTGTGTGCGTTTGCGTGGTTGGTTGTGTATTATTTAGTTTATATATAGTGTGTGTTTGTGTGTGTGTGCGTTTGCGTGTTTGGTTGTGCATTATTTAGTTTATATATAAATTGTGTGTGTTTGTGTGCGTTTGCGTGGTTGGTTGTGTATTATTTAGTGTATATATATTGTGTGTGTGTGCGTGCGTTTGCGTGGTTGGTTGTGTATTATTTAGTGTATATATAAAATAATAATAATAATAATAAACGGTTTATTAAAGAATGGCAGCCTCATGAGCTGAAAATACACATTTTACAATTTAGTGGATGAACATGAGATGTACAGATATGAGGATGGTAAGCTTAGTTTACAAACAAAATAAATAAATACAATAATGATGCATGTGCAGAATACAAATTATCATAAAAAATAACCATGAGAGTAAGTGATATACAGTACATTTACACATTTATTAACTTACTCATATACAGAACATACGTATATACACGTATGTGCGCACATACATATACATACATATATAGGAACATAAGAACATGCAGTAAGTGTGCACATGTCCGTATACACAAACGCTCACGTATGCACACAGACATACATACATACAGAAACTGTTTTGGTAAGTGAGGTAAAGAGGGTGCGGGTACTACAATGGGAAGTTAATCCTCGGTAGTACAGGTGTGTGTGTGTGTGTGTGTGTGTGTGTGTGTGTGTGTGTGTGTGTGTGTGTGTGAAACAGAAGGCGAAATATGGAAGAGCTGGGCGTTCTATTGTTAAGGGTGGAAATACATGGATGAAGATACGCGAACACTTAATAATAGATAATGCTTATGCATAGATTTATAATCAGAAGTTGCGCTAGTGAGCAATATGTTCTCGCTCATATGTACGTATATTTACATACATATGTGCATATGACCATATAAATACAAATACACGTACAGTACATATATATATTATATACCTTATATTCTCAACCGGGCTCGAACCATTGACAGCACGTACACACAGACATACATATACATAAATATATGCACATTACATGCATATATGCTCTTCTCTTATCCTACCTGATACTCTCAGCCGGGCTCGAACCACAAACAGTATACACTATACACATATATATACATAAATAACGCATACATACATACACATATACGCACACATACATACACATATACTGCACATACATAGATACATATATACACATATACATAAACAAACTCAAGCAAATACATACATAATTATATTCTAATACACACACGCACACACACTTATGCATATATTATTAAAGGTGGGCGCGTATATATGGTGTGACAGACCGTTATTACACATTATTAATAATATTAACAATGGTTGGGATAGGACTATTTTTATATCTGTCAGTTCTTGCTCTTATTGGTTGGAGTGTGTTGAAATGACGAGCTGCACGTGTAGGTCTAGGGGCGTCTGGTGGAAGTAAGTTTCTGTGTCGTGGGTGAACAAGCAGCTTAGATGCAAACTGTTTGAGTGTGTTGTAGTGGTGGGTTGAAAGTGCAGGTATGCTAAGGGTGGTGAGAGCTTCCTCGTACCCTGGATATGTGCCACCCAGGATGATCCTGCATGCCCTCCTCTGAACTCTCTCCAGTTGACGTTGTTGTGTTAGGGTTAGAGAGGAGGACCAGGCGGGAGAGGCGTAGGTGAGCTTAGGGAGTATAAAGGTGTTATATATACTCTTCAGCTCATTCTCCGGCGCCCCCAGGGATCTCAACCGCCTTAGCATAAATAACTTGTAAGTGGCGGTCCTGACTGTGGTAGTTACATGTTTCTTCCAGTTCAGTTTGTTGTCCACAGTGTGTGTGTATATTGTGTGTGTGTGTGTGTGCGTTTGCGTGGTTGGTTGTGTATTATTTAGTGTATATATATTGTGTGTGTGTGTGTGTGTGTGGTTGGTTGTGTATTATTTAGTGTATATATATTGTGTGTGTGTGTGTGTGTGTGTGTGCGTTTGCGTGGTTGGTTGTGTATTATTTAGTGTATATATATATTGTGTGTGTATGTGTGTGTGTGGTTGGTTGTGTATTATTTAGTGTATATATATTGTGTGTGTGTGTGCGTTTGCGTGGTTGGTTGTGTATTATTTAGTGTATATATATTGTGTGTGTGTATGTGTGTGTGTGTGTGTGGTTGGTTGTGTATTATTTAGTGTATATATATTGTGTGTGTGTATGTGTGTGCATGGTTGGTTGTGTATTATTTAGTGTATATATATTGTGTGTGTGTGCGTTTGCGTGGTTGGTTGTGTATTATTTAGTGTATATATATTGTGTGTGTGTGTGCATTTGCGTGGTTGGTTGTGTATTATTTAGTGTATATATATTGTGTGTGTGTGTGTGTGTGGTTGGTTGTGTATTATTTAGTGTATATATATTGTGTGTGTGTGTGTGTGGTTGGTTGTGTATTATTTAGTGTATATATATTGTGTGTGTGTGTGTGTGCGTTTGCGTGGTTGGTTGTGTATTATTTAGTGTATATATATTGTGTGTGTGTGTGTGTGTGTGCATTTGCGTGTTTGGTTGTGTATTATTTAGTTTATATATATTGTGTGTATGTAATAATAATAATAATAATAATAATAAACGGTTTATTAAAGAATGGCAGCCTCATGAGCTGAAAATACACATTTTACAATTTAGTGGATGAACATGAGATGTACAGATATGAGGATGGTAAGCTCAGTTTACAAACAAAATAAATAAATACAATAATGATGCATTTGCAGAATACAAATTATCATAAAATAACCATGAGAGTAAGTGATATACAGTACATATACACATTTATTTACTTACTCATATACAGAACATACGTATATACACGTACGTGCGCACATACATATACATACATATATAGGAACATAAGAACATGCAGTAAGTGTGCACATGTCCGTATACACAAACGCTCACGTATGCACACAAACATACATACATACAGAAACTGTTTTGGTAGGGTCAGGGTAAAGAGTTGAAGGGTAAAGAGGGTGCAGCAATTCAAGTCCGTACAGGTATGGTCAGGTACAGCCTACTACAATGGGAGGTTAATCCTCGGTAGTGTAGGTGTGTGTGTGTGTGTGTGTGTGTGTGTGTGTGACAGAAGGCGAAATATGGAAAAGCTGGGCGTTCTATTGTTAACCCCTCTTTAGCGGCCTATGCGGTTTATTTATATGTACCGCCCAGCGGGGTGTTTTTAGCCAAAATAGGGCTGTTTACGTGATCATTTTCATGCCTAAATAAGACCCAGAACGTAAAACAAGTATCTATCCCTGAAAGGGCATAAACAGAGCTTTCGAATGACACCATAACGATCCTTTTATGATGGCTAGTTTTCTTGCAATAACCGTGCAACGCGAGTGCAAAAAGCAGGTAATTAGCCACTTTCCCGATACAATTCCGTATATAGCGAGTGAGAGAGGGAGGAGGGAGCTGAGATTCGTGTCAGTAGGTTCGCCGCGGTGGTCTGGAGCAGTCATACGCTCGCTAGTCTCCTGCCACCACTTGTCTCTCTCTCTCAGCAACATTACGTGCTGAAATTGCCACTCGACCTATGTCGAGCGCCGCCACATACTCCAGCTTTATTAAATACGACTTATGTGGTGAGCCGCTTTTTAAGGGTTAAGGGTGGAAATACATGGATGAAGATACGCGAACACTTAATAATAGATAATGCTTATGCATAGATTTATAATCAGAAGTTGCGCTAGTGAGCAATATGTTCTCGCTCATATGTACGTATATTTACATACATATGTGCATATGACCATATAAATACACATACAGTACATATATATATTATATACCTTATATTCTCAACCGGGCTCGAACCATTGACAGCACATACACACAGACATACATATACATAAATATATGCACATTACATGCACATTACATTTTTTTTTTTTTTTTTTTTTTTTAAGAGACAATGAACGGAGGAAGGAAAAACACAGATAAAACAAAAAGGTCCATGTGCCTAAAGGCATCCTCCATTCATAAAATGTTTGTAACAACTGGATTTAAACATTTGTTGATTGTAAGTTTGTGGAAAGCAATTCGAGGGAAGTGAATTCCAAAGAGTAGTAGCTCTGGGGATAAATGAATTCTGATAAGCAGAAGTTCTGCATTGTGGAGGAGAAAGTGTAAATTCATGGGCGCTCTCAGCTGCCCTAGTTCTACGGGGAAAGATGTGGAGAGGCGGCACAATTGAAGCAAGTTCCTCGGAACAATTGCTGTGAAAATATCTGTAGAATAATGCAAGGGATGCAACGTTTCTTCGTATGGCTAATGTAGGAAGGTCCTGTGTGATTGCAGGATTATTGATTAATCTAATAGCTTTATTTTGAATTTTGTCCAACTGCCTCAATGCAACCACTCCACTTCCACCCCACAGAGGTGAACAGTAATCCATCTGAGAGCGCACATGACTTTTATATATTACGGCCAACTGCTCGTCAGTGAAGAATTCTCGAACTCTGTACAGGAGTCCCAGTTTTTTAGAGGCATTCTTAGCAATGCTTCTAACATAATGTGTCCAGCTCAAGTTAGTAGTTAATGTTACACCGAGAATGTCAATACTAGGGGAAGTGGGAATATTTACATCATTAAAAAATATATGGGAGTCAGTGAGATTCTGTCGGTTAGAAAATTGAATGTACTTGGTTTTCTGTGCATTAAAGGAAACTAGATTCTCTTGTCCCCATTCATTAATTCTAGAAAGGTCCTGGTTCAGAGAAATTGCAGTGTTTATTTTTGAATTTATAAGATCGGGTTGGGTGAAAGAATTGGTAAATGTGAAGGAACTGTGGAGTGTTGAGTCATCTGCGTAGGAATGTATTGGATTATGAGTGGTAGATATGAGATCATTGATATGAATGAGGAACAGAGTTGGGGCCAAAACTGATCCCTGGGGAACACCAGCATTTATTGAGTGAAATTGAGAATAAAGGCCATCTACCATTACACGTATTTTTCTGTTATGAAGATAAGAAGAAATTAGTGGAACTAATGATGCAAGGCCGTAGTGTGACATCTTTGACAATAAGGATTGATGCCAGACTCTATCAAATGCCTTTGATATATCCAGTGCTATTGTATGTGTTTCACCATGTTGGTCTGTAGCTTGGTTGATTTGATGCGTAAGAAGGCAAAGAATGTCTGCAGTTGATCGACATCGTCTAAAACCATATTGCCTATCACTGATTAATTTATTATTCTCCAGATGCTTAATTATGTGATTATTTAATATAATTTCAAAAACTTTGCCAAGAGTGGAAGTTATAGCTATTGGTCTGTAGTTTGATGGATCTGAAGAGGCACCTTTTTTAGGAACTGGATGGATGTTTGCTTCTTTCCAGGGTACTGGGAAGCATGAGGTATGAGTACACAGACGGAAAAATTTTGCCAATACAGGAGCGAGCACCAAGGAGCAATTCTTAAGTACTATTGGAGGAATTTCATCTGGACCAGGAGCCTTATCTACTGAGAGATTCTGCAAAATAGTTTTGACATGTCTGGTGTGGATCTTAAGTGAGGGAATTTCAGGTGAATTAAAATTAAGTACAGGGACATCTTGATTTATTTCATCTAAGGTTGAGTTGGTGGAGAAAATATCTGCAAGAAGGTTAGCTTTACCTCGTGGGTCACTTACAAGATTGCCAGTCGGAGATTTTAATGGTGGAATGGATGAAGCAGTAGTGAAGTTGGATTTGAATGAGTTAAGAGTAGACCAAAATATTTTGTTATCATTTGGATTATTTAGAAGTTTATTTGCCTGCTTATGGAGAAAGTTTGATTTAGTTAGGTTTAATACAGTTTTGGCATGATTTCTGATGTTTCTAAAGTAATTAAAGGCTTCATGTGTTTTTGATCTTGTGTATGCATTGTAGGCTATTGCTTTTTGTTCAGTTACTCTAGCACAATTATGGTCAAACCATTTAGGTGAATTAGATCTTTTACTGTACTTTTGATGAGGAATAAAAGTTTCCATTCCAATTTTTACAAAATCTTGTATGTGGCTCAAGGTGGAGTGTGCATCATTAGAAAAGAAAGAGGTCCAGGGAATATCAATAAAGAAACCTTGAAGACCCTCCCAGTCTGCCCTATCGTAATGCCATTTAGTCACCAAAACAGGTTCAGAGTGGGAAGGTGTGGTAGGTGATAGACAGGTGGCCTGTATCAGACAGTGATCAGAAGATCCAAGTGGGGACCTCACTGTAACATCATAATTTTCTGAATTGGTTGTTAAAAATAAGTCCAGTAGGTGGGAATTATGATTAGGATTATCTGGTACACGGGTGGGTTGGTTGACTAGTTGAATGAGATTAAATGAGTCTGCAAATAGCTCACATTCAAGACCAGCATCATCAGTCCTGGCTGAATGAGTGAGCCATTCAACATTATGGACATTAAAATCACCCAACACAGTGATTTCAGAAGAAGCATTTAAGTTGAGGACACTGAGTTGTGAGGACAGAGAATCAAAAAGACTTTGCTCTGGAGGAGTATTTGGGGAACGGTAGATGCAACATATGTATTTAAATTTACCAGCAGAAATTAATTTGTATATAGAATAATCAAAATAGGGACAATTGAAACTAGTAACCTCCTCCAGGGCAATTTCAGATTTTGCGAAGCAACATACACCACCTTTAGGTCTGAAATTTTGGAGCAGTTGATAACCTGGAAAATTAAATCTAGATGTGTCAGATGTGGATGTTACTTGAGTCTCTGTCAAAAAAAGGAGAGTAGGGGATTCTGCTTGAAGAAATTGGTGTACAGAATTGATGTTGCATATTACATGCATATATGCTCTTCTCTTATCCTACCTGATACTCTCAGCTGGGCTCGAACCACAAACAGTATACTCTATAGACACATATATATATACATAAATAACGCATGCATACATACATACACATATACGCACACATACATACACATATACTGTACATACATAGATACACATATACATATATACACATATACATAAACAAACTCAAGCAAATACATACATAATTATACACACACACGTGTGTGTGTGTGTGTGTACGTTTGCGTGTTTGGTTGTGTATTATTTAGTTTATATATATTGTGTGTGTGTGTGTGTGTGTGTGTATTATTTTAGCCTATATACTGTATTGTATGTCTACGAGTAGTTCTCTCTCACTCACTCACTCTCACTCTCTGCGTGCATGTATTTACCTATTTGTATTTACCTATTTGTAGTTACAGGAATTGAGCAGCGCTCGTGTTGTCCTGGCTTAGTTACTTTATAATCAATCCATTTTACTTAGACAAGTATCGTCACGGATATTCCCAGTTCCCAGTATTTTGGACTAACATATCATAACTTATGTTGCCCTATTTCCATATTTACTTTTATCCAACCTAGATTTGAACATGTTAATGTTCCTCGCTCTCACCACCTCCTCCTCCAAGTTGTTCCAAGTCTCTATACTCCTATATGGGAAGCTGAATTTCTTTGTGTCCTTACGACATCTGCCCTTCCTCAGCTTAAACTTGTGTCCTCTTGTCCTTCCATCATCCCTCACGAATAGATCTTCCCTATCTACTCGTTCCAAACTTTTTACTCCCTTGAACATCGTTATTAAGTCGCCTCGTTCCCTTCTCTCTTTCAAGGTAGGCAGTTGTAGTGTTTTAAGTCTTTCCTCATATGTCAACTCCTTCAATCTTGGGATCATCTTCGTTGCTATCCTTTGGACTTTCTCTAATTTGTTTATATGTTTTTTCAAATGTGGTGACCATATCACTGCTGCATATTCTAATCTTGGTCTTATCATAGTCATTATCAATTTTCTTAACATTTCTTCATCCAAATAGTTAAATGCCACTCTCATATTGGTTATTATTCCATATGCTCCTCCAATGATCATGTTAATATGCTTCTCCGGGGATAGATCATCTTGTATTATCACTCCAAGGTCCTTCTCATGCCGTGTTTTGCCGATTATTTCAATTCCTAATTTGTACTCCCAGCTTGGCCTTATCTCACTTGTTCCCACTTCCAAAACATGACACTTTTCTGCATTGAAACTCATTTTCCAGGTTTGGCTCCATCTGTGCAACTCATCTAGGTCCTTTTGAAGATCCTGACAACTTTCTATACAGGTGACATTCTTCATGATCTTAGCGTCATCCGCAAACATATTCATATGACTATTGAAGTTTTCTGGCATGTCGTTTACATAAAGTAGGAACATTATCGGACCCAACACTGATCCCTGTGGTACTCCGCTCGTCACACTCCTCCACTGTGAATATTCGTCTCGTATCGTGGTCCTCATTTCTCTTCCTATTAAAATGTTTTCCATCCATTTTAACATCCTACCATGTACACCTCCAACAACCTGCAATTTCCACAATAACCTTTTGTGAGGCACCCTGTCAAAGGCCTTTTTCAGGTCCAGGTAAACACAGTCAACCCATCCCTCTCTCTCCTGTGTAACATATACAACTCTGCTATAAAAGCTTAATAAATTAGATACACAAGATCTCCCTTCCCTGAATCCAAACTGTTTCTCGCTAAGCACCCCCTGTCCCTCAATGAAGTGTGTCCACTTTTTCCTTATAATTTTCTCACAAATTTTACAAACAATGCTGGTGAGGGACACCGGTCTGTAGTTAAGCGGATTTTCTCTGTCTCCTCCTTTGTAAATTGGTACTATGTTAGCTCTCTTCCATTCCACTGGCAGGTCTCCCTCATTCAGTGAAGATTTGATGATTTCATAGATTGGTTCCACTAACTCTTCCACACATTCTTTGAGGATCCATCCAGCCACTCCATCTGGTCCCATTGATTTCCTCACGTCCAAATCTTGCATCAATTTCAGCACTTCACTTTTTGTCACTTTCATTTCAGGGAGAGGGTACAACAGGGGAAGAGGGTTGTAGGAATGCTAAAAGCAGTAACAAGAAATAGGGTGGTCAGTATGGAAGTGAAGAAGTCCTTGCATGACAGTGTGGTAATCCCGACACTGACTTACGGAAGCGAAGCATGGACGTTGGTTGAGAGACTCAGACCAAGAGTGAGAGCAGTGGAAATGAATTACTTAAGGAGTGCGTGTGGAGTTACATGGAGGGATAGACAGACTAATGAGGAAGTAAGAAGGAGGTGTGGTGTGGAGATAGATGTGCTGGAAAGTGTGAAAAGGAACAACTTGAGATGGTTCGGCCATATGGAACGTATGGAAAGCGAGAGAATGACTAAGAGGGTGTACGAGAGCGAGGTGGAGGGACAGAGGGGGAGAGGTAGACCGAATATAAGGTGGAAGGATGGAGTGAGGAACTACATGAACGAAGGCGGTGCTGGTTGGGGGGAGGGGCGTCGACTGACTGGGGACAGAGGTGCATGGGGGCGGTTCGTTCGTGGCCACCCCTTCGGGGATCACGGCGTCAGGCAATAGATAGATAGATAGATTTCAGGCATCTGTGGTGTTCTCATTTCTCTATCAGGTTCTATAAACTCCTCCTCTTTTACAAACACTGACTGAAGCTTTTCATTCATAACTTCACACAATTCTTTATCTTTCTCATAGCTGTTTGTTCCAACTCTTAGTCTGACAATACCTTCTTTTGTTTTAATTTTTCCATTTACAAATCTATAAAATAGTTTTGGCTCATTTTTGCACTTCTCTACAATATTCCTTTCATATTTATATTGTTCCTCGCGTCGTATCTTTACGTATTCATTTCTTTTCTCCTTGTACTTATTCAAGTTATTTTCACTATGTCTCTTCCGTGCTATATTCCAGGCTCGGTTTCTTCTATCCTGTGCCTTACTACATCTTATATTGAACCATTCTTTTTCCTTCTTTACCCCTGATTGGAACCTTGGGACATATTTATGTATCCCTTCTTCATATACTTTCAGGAAAAGTCTATATTTGTCTTGAACCATTTCCAGGCTTTCTAGTTCCTTCCAATTTATACTTTGGAAATAATGTTTCAATGATTTAAAATCAGTTTTAGCATAATTGTATCTATTTATTTTATGTCCTTCATTTCTCTCCTCATATTTTCACAAATCCATCTCCATTTCTAATATCTTGTGATCACTTTTTCCCATGGGACAACGATAATTTATCTTTCTAACATCATGTGGATCACTGGTGAAGACTAGGTCTAACCTGGATGGTTCATCCATCCCTCTGATTCGTGTGTTTTCTCTAACATGTTGTGTTAACATGTTTTCTGTTACTAGATTCAATAATTTACTGCCCCAAGATTCATTATTATTTCCCGCATCTAACCCTTCCCAATTGACTTCCTTACAATTGAAATCACCTGTTAATAATAATTTATTTCTCCTATTAAAAAGTATTTTTAGTGCATCTAGAGATTCCGTGATTAGTTGATCATATTTATCCCGCTTCCATGCTCTAGTTTGTGGTGGTATATAAGCCACTGCTATATCAGTTGTTTTGTTGTCCTTGTTTTTTATTGTCACTGCTATAATTTCTGATCTATTATTGCCTAGGTTAATCTCACTTGCTTCTATATTTTTGTCAGTCATTATTAACACTCCACCGCCCACTTTTCCTTCTCTATCTTTTCTCCACACATTGTACCCTTCCCATCCCAACACTCCCAATTCAGTACCACCTCTCAACTTTGTTTCTGCTAAGCACATAATATGTGGTTTATATTTCTCAATATAGTAATTCAATTCTAATTTCTTAGATTTCTGTGTAATTGTAATCGATTACATTTCTGTGTGTGTGTGTGTGTGTGTGTGTGTGTAGCCTATAGTTAACATAAACATCTACAAGTTTACTAAAATACATCCATTTGTAAACTAATGATATACTGCATCAAAGTCAGTGTATACCAGATCGTGTAATGATATAGGTATACATTGAAATTAGTATGAGGAACAGAAGGGGCGCTATCACTGTTCCTTGGGGCACTGAGCTTTTGACATCCGAAGGCTCAGATGTGACTTGGTTTACTGCTACCGATTGTTTTCGGTTTACGAGGAAATTGTATATCCACCGTCCGATTTTCCCAGTTATACCTTTTGCTTTCAGTTTGTGGGCTATTATACCATGGTCACATTTATCAAATGCCTTAGCAAAATTGGTGTAAATGACATCCACGTTTTTCTTCTCTTCTAGCGCTTTAAGAATTTTGTCATAGTGTTCCAAAAGTTGTGAGAGACATGATCTTCCCTCTCTGAACCCATGTTGACCGGTGTTGTGTAGTTCATTTGTCTCCATGAATGTTGAAATTTTGCTTCGCAGGACTCGCTCGAAAACTTTAATGATGTGAGAGGTTAGAGCTACCGGGCGGTAGTTTTTTGGTAGTGCTTTACTCCCTCCTTTATGCAGTGGGGCAATTATTGCGTTTTTCAAGCTATCTGGTATGTCACCAGTGTCTAGACTCCTTCTCCACATTATAGCCAGGGGTTTTGAGAGGTTTTCCTTACATTTCTTCATTAGGATCGAATTTCATGAGTCCGGGCCTGGTGCCGAGTGGGATGGCATGTTGGATATGGCCTCTTCTATGTCTTTTGGACCGAAATCAATATCCAGCATCTGAGGGGTTTCCGTGGGGGAGGTTTCCATGAAAAATATATTTTGGTCTCTGATGACTTTTGTTTCATCAGGCTCACTGAATGCCATTTCATACTGCCTGCTTAAGAGTTCGCTCATTTCCTTTTTGTCCCCTGTGAAAGAGCCGTCCCCTTTGCTCAGTGGGCCGATGTTTGATGTTGTTTTAGCCTTTTGTTTGGCGTATGTAAAGAAGTATTTGGAATTTTCCTTTATACCTGCAATAGCTTTCCTCTCCTCTTCCATATGTTGTAGTTCATATGATATTCTTAGCCTTTGTTCAATTTCCACAATTTCTCTATCTATTTCGACCTTTTGCCTATCCTGTAGATTTTGATGTGTGCGTCTTTGTGTGAGTAATTTTCTTCTTCTGTACAGCCTCCTCCTTTCCCGATCTTGTTTGCTTCTTCGTTTTGTTTGTCTTGCAGGTATATGGTGGCTACAGATTTGGGTCATGGTTTCTGTTATTAAGACTAGACATTCTGCTGGTGTCAGGTTATCCATTAAATCTTCCCAGTCTATTTCCTCCATTTCTTGATTTACCTCTTCCCACCTAATGTTTTTGTTATTGAAGTTAAATTTACTGAAGGGGCCGGTTTTTGTTCTTGATTCTGAGGTTGTCTGTACACTTTCTAAGGTTGTTTTGATCTCAATTAATTTATGATCTGAGTATGTTGTGTCCGATATGTTAATGCTGTGTACTAGAGAGTCGTTGTTAGTGAAGACCAGGTCTATATTGTTTTCCCGTGTGGGTTCAGCAATATGTTGGGTAAGACTAAAAAAATCACAAAGTTCAAAAAGCTCTCTCGTGTTAGTATTTGCTTCTCCGGTGTTATTTGCCACTAACTGGTTTTCTAGTTGTCTCCATTTAATGTTTGGTAGGTTAAAGTCTCCTAGCCATATAATATTTGGTGTTGGGTTCCCCAGGGTTTCCACTTCTGATTTTATTTTGTTGAGCTGGGTTTATGCCTGAGCACTTGCTTGAAACAGCATTGTTTCTTCTTGCATTCACTATGCTACGGGGGAGAGAGTCTCTGAGCTGGCTGCCTTGTCTGGGGCCCTGAATTCCTTGCTTTTTTCTCCCGTCCTCAGGGCGGTCATTTTGGCCCCGTTTGTTCTTTTTGTGGCTACGACTGGACGTGAGGCGCACGTTTTTCAGCCGTTTGTTGTTCCACAAGGGATAATGTGTTCCTCATACGCTATGCCCGGTGAAAGCCCTGCATACGTATGTGCGCTCCTCCAGGCCGGTGTCGGGTGTGGCTCTGTGGGTGGCACCACAGGCCGGTAGGGGCCTAGGCAATCGTGCGGTGGGGATTAGCCTGTGTCGGGTGATTCGTGCCAGTCATCCTGTCATTCAAGGGTTGGCTCACGACATACGTTCGTATGCTGCTACGATTAGTTTTCCTCTTACTCGTTCACTCACAGATTTTGCCAACACAGGGCTCTGGTCTTCCCAAAACACGTTTGTCGCTTCTTGGGCAGGCCGGGTCGTCCTTCTGTTGCGTTGGGCCAAATGGTTCACTAGGGGTATTACCTGTACTGTTCTTTCAGTCTGTGTGCCTCCGACTATCCTTTCCTTTCCATATAGGGGGGAGAGGGGTGTTTATTAAGTACACATACTTATCTAATATATGTACTAATTACCTAAGGTTCATCCTTGCCTAGGTTAAGGAATTGATTTATTTTAATCTTAAGTATCCTTAATTGTACTTTGGTATGTCTATGCCTTATACCAATTTCTTTCAGGAAATAATTACGTGCTGGTCACTTATATTGTGTATCACGCGATTCATGCTGTACTAAATTTGTACTGTATATATATTTCTTCCACTCATTATACTTTTGGGTATTCATACTGTCTTCAGAAGGGGGGCCATCCTGTTATGCATAATCATCTTTATGAAATGCATCTATCTTGGCCTTAGGCTAAGTTCTTCCATTGAATTGACATGACTGTACTTGACCATTCTTAATATGCACCTGTCAGTACACTCCTTTAATATAAACTCTCTTGTTTATGTCTGTCTTTCCGTGGTCTTGATCTGTTACTAATGGCTAAAGTTTTGTTTGCTGCTTGGATGTCCGCCTCCAATGTGGTACTCTAGCTCTACGTTGGATAACATAGAGGCTACTACTAAATTGGGAGGTTTGACGCCTCCCATTGAACCAAATAAGGAAAACCTTCTATTTGTTAGTAGCCTCGTAGTATCCAACGTCATAGTATCCTGCCCTCGCGCCGTACCCCTGACCATCCAATCTAGTCTATTTAACTTGATACCAGGATGATCTAATTAACCCAGTCAGGGTTGCACAGGAAGCTCACAAAGAAGTAGTAAGGTGCCTAGATCGCAGATGGGAAAAATTCTTCAACTTTCTCTTCTTTTTCTCACCCATTTTTTCGTTTTTTTCTTTAACCCTTATTTAGCGGCGAGCAACATAAGTAGAGTTAAATAAAGCTGGACTATGTGGCGGCGCTCGACATAGGTCGAGTGGCAATTTCAGCACGTAATGTGGCTGAGAGAGAGAGACAAGTGGTGGCAGGAGACTAGCGAGCGTATGACTGCTCCAGACCACCGCGGCGAACCTACTGACACAAATCTCAGCTCCCTCCTCCCTCTCTCACTCGCTACATACTCAATTATGTACTGAAAGTACCGAATTACCTGCTTTTTGCACTCGCGTTGCACGGTTATTGCAAGAAAACTATCCATCATACAAGGATCGTTATGGTGTCATTCGAAAGCTCTGTTTATGCCCTTTCAGGGATAGGTACTTGTTTTACGTTCTGGGTCTTATTTAGGCATGAAAATGATCACGTAAACAGCCCTATTTTGGCTAAAAACACCCCGCTGTGCGGTACACATAAATAAACCGCATAGGCCGCTCGTAAGGTGTTAAACTAGTGACTCAAACGTGTGTACAACGTACCTAGTAGAGAATGTAGGTGCTACTCTAGAAGTTATCGATTAATCGCGCTAGTGGTTTGGATAATTGGCCGCTACCGGAGCGGAGCGGAATTATGCAATAGTACAGTAGGGTCTCACATAAAACGAGTTTATGGTCGATAAACGAGGGCGTTTTATGCGAATTCGTTTTATGTGAACACAGCATTTTGGTGGCGCAATATCGTCAATGTTCACTGTAAGCGAAAATTTTCGTACAAAGCGAACGATATTTCGTACGTTTTGTACGATATTTAGGCGTTTTATATGAAAGCGTACGATATTTTGTACGTTTTGTACGATATTTCGGCGCTCTATATGAAAACTCCTTGTATTTGCCCCACTTTGGCGGCGGACTCGTTTTATGTGATCACATTCGTTCTGATCGAAAATTAAATATTAATATTTTAGGTCGGTCGTTTTAATCGAGACTCGTTTTATGCGAACACGTTTTATGCGGGACCCTACTGTATATAGCTCTACGTTGGATACTACGAGGCTACTACCAAATAGAAAGTTTTCCTTATTTGGTTCTTTGGGAGGCGTCAAACCTCCCAATACCCCCCTTACCCCAGGGGGCCTTCATCTAATGGTGGAGGAAAAAAAGAATATGCCCCACGCATCCTACTGCGTGTCGTACAAGGCGACTAATAGGGTGGATGGCGATAGACTTGTGGACCAACAGCCACTACTATGCAATAACGTCTTTATCTTAGCACTGTCTTGGTATGGCACTGCTGAGGCTGGTGGGGTGCGGATAGGTGCCACAGGGGACTGAATCTTACCTGGGTGCTGTTTGGAACCACACCTGTGTCAGCAACAGTGTTTGCATGTTGGGGCAGGACTTTATTGTTCTACACTCCAATTGCCTAATATACAGTCGACCCTCGCAAATTCGGACTAAAAGAGACTGGGCCTTGTCCGAATTCAGGAAAAGTCCGGATTCAGAAAATAGTGTACGGGAGGGCCACACACGCATACACATACGCACACACATTATTAATATTAATAGCCTAGCAGTAAATAAAAGTTACGTAATATACAGTACTGTACAGTACTCACCTTATCCTAAATCTTCTATTTACACTATGTACAGGGGTTGATTGAAGGGGGTTAATCAAAATCCGAGGTCCGTATATCGGAGACGGTTTGCTTCTTGCACCCATACTCCTCACAAACCTGGAGCACTGTACGACCATTCTCAAGCTTCCTTATCAGTTCTAACTTTTGTTCTACACTCAGAGTAACCTTTACCCGCTTGACAGTCTTTTGAGGCTTGGGGGGCACGGTGGCTGGCAATAAAAGTCGATAATAACTTCACAAACACCTTAATAACCAGGTAGTCGCACGGCGGGTTGTAAACAAGCTTGAATGACTAGGCGGGAACGGGTGGCGTTACCCGTCGCGAGAGCCACCTACCGGACAAAATTTTAAGTATTCGGACAAGTATGCGTTACGGTACGCACTACCGGACGATCGGACCGGACTCCGGATTGTGTCCGGATTGTTGAAAGTCCGGATTGGTGAAGTCCGGATTTGCGAGGGTCGACTGTACAGTAGAGTCTTGTTATGGTGCTATCTTTTTGTACCACTGTTAAGACTGGTGTAGTTGCAGATACTGCAGGTGCAAGTGCTGCAGGGAGACTCTGTTGAGTCTTGCTGAGGCATGGTTAGCATTATACCAACATCAGCCACAGTGATGACTTGGTGGGGCAGTGCTGTGGCAGGACTTTATTGTACTACAGTACACTCCAACTACTGAAACAACAACAACAGTGATTTTATTATGCAATTATTGTCTTAATTATACCCTAAAAACCTTGAAAACTGTCCGAAGTCACCCAGTTTTACGGTACGCTAATCGCGTATCCGTGCATTTTAGGGACGTACTTCCTGAATACCTGTACATGATTTGTGGTTCCATGCCTGAGAGGTTTAAAAACATGTTAAGAAGACATAATAAAATGTGTACTCTGATACAATGATGTCTATGTACGTACAATGTATACATCAAATGACGGCACAGGACGTACGACGACGACAGATGACAGTCAAGTTATCAAATATCTAGGGGGTGGAAAAGAATCTGCAAAACATGATAATATCTTTCCGACCACATAGCTCAAAATGTTTCCAGGTGTGCTTTATGGAAATATATCTAGATGTGTAAGGCTATAAACCACTTAGACATTGCATTTAAAAGTGCACTAGAGCGTTCTCCATGGAGCCCGGGCATACTTATATAAGGCACGGGCTTGAGTTCTTCTTAAAACTGTGTGCGCCAGAGACAACTTTGTTGTCTTGGTGGGGGTCCACGAAACATAGAACAACATAACATCACAGTCAGTCTGCCTGGAACACTGTTGCAAGCACTGCCCAAGCAAATCAACCCATAGGTTTTGGTTGTCCGAATTGATGCAAACAAGCAGTGTTCAGTGCCACAAGACTGGTGATTTGTGGCAAATGTCCAGTAAAGTCCCTGTAACAAGGGCACATCCTAGCCCTGTCAATCAAGGGAGTGTAGCCTACAGTGTTAAAAACTGCATCATATGTATGTATGGGACAAAGTCACAATACTCTACCAAGACTGCCTCAGTCAGTTTTGTCTAATATCGTCTTTTCTTCCAGGTCGACAACATGAGGCAAGCATAGAATGATCAAGCATATAATTTTCAAGAACTACAATATAATATTATACGTCTTGGAAGTGTGACTATCGTTCACCAAGTTTTTACTAAAGAGTGCTATAGAAACCATAGACGCTACTTCTACTGCTAATGATAATGATGGTGTAGTGTACTTTGAAATATATTACTTGATATAGGTTGATTAATTTAAAATTAGTCATCAGAGGTTGAATGATAAGAGATGACTGAAGGAGGATCAGTTTTCAAGTTGGAGAGTGAGGAAGTAATAAAGAGTGAAGAGTTTGAATCTGATGAATTTGATCGAACAGTTAAGTGTAATATGAATGTTATGGACTTTGGTATATCACAAAAACTAATCAAAAGTTAAACGGATCTGTCACAGAATATAGGAAGTGAAAAAATCTCTAAGTCTGAAGATGAGTGTCTTGCAATAGGTAAAATAGAGACAAATGAGTGTACTTATAAAACGAAAGGGTCTCACACCACCAACACACCAAAAGTTAAGAAGCATGGGTGTCAGGTGTGTGGTAAACTGTTTGTTAAGAAAAGTCACCTTGTTGAACATTCTGTAGTTCATTCAGGAGTGAAGAAGTTTGTGTGTCAGGTGTGCCTCAAAACATTTGGTACAAAATGTAGCCTTACAAGGCATTTACTAATTCATTCGGGAGAGAAGAAATTCAAGTGTGATCATTGTGATAAATGGTTCACTCTAAAGGTCAACCTCACCAGACATACTTTAATACATTTAGGAGTGAAGAAATTTAAATGTGATGTGTGTAATAAATGTTTCACAGATAAGTCTGCTCTCACCAAGCATTCACTAATACATTCAGGATTAAAGGCATTCAAGTGTGATCATTGTGATAAATGTTTCACTCTAAAGAGCCATCTCACCAGACATATTTTAATACATTTAGGAGTGAAGAAATTTAAATGTGATGTGTGTGATAAATGTTTCTCACAGAATAGTGGCCTTACCAAGCATTTACTAATACATTCAGGAGTAAAGAAATTTAAATGTGATGTGTGTGATAAATGTTTCACACAGAATAGTGACCTTACCAAGCATTCACTAATACATTCAGGAGTAAAGAAATTTAAGTGTGATCATTGTGGTAAATATTTTTCTCGGAAATCTCACCTTGCAACACATATCAAAATTATACACCATGTATAATGTATTTGATGGTAGTAGGCCTCCAGTATTGGATACAGATACAGAATATGAATAGATATATAATGATAAACTTGGTTCTTCCTAATACGGAAATTATTTGTTTATAATAATACTCTAATTTTGCAGCTTGAATTGACAGTTTTTATAATATTCCATCAACGATTATGCAGTTTAACATTTTGCACTCAAATTTGACAATCTTACAGTATCTTACAGTAGATCCTCTGGAAAAAAGGCAAACTAGACCTGTGTATCCAGCTTAGTACCAGTACTTGCACTGCTGCGGTTGTTCAGTGTTGGCGGCTGCAGCAGCAGGGTTGTTTTGATTTAAATACAATTATTTAAATCGATTTAAATCAGAGTAAAACAATCATGATTTAAATCATAATGAAATATACTGTATTTAAAATTATTTAAGTGTTATATCAAGAGTAAATTATATGATTTATATAAAAATTAATATATATATATATATATACAGTATATATATACAGCAGGGTTGGCATGATTAAAATCAAACCATTTTAATCCAGTGATTTTTAATCGATTATAATAAAAAAAAAAACAAAAAATCACATTTCAAGTAATTAAGTGACATTGTAAACTAATCTTTATAGTCTACCGACATTTTTAGCCTCTTAAACATTAGTATTATCAACTAGGAACAGCTCAGGTTTTCTTTCTGTCTCTTGAAATGTACTGTACTGTATACGGTATGTTGAAGATCCTCACTTCTCACATAGACTAGGAATATCAGTGGAGTATATTTGTGGTCATTTTTATATATATGTATGACTAATTAAATTATTTCATTCTACCCCCACTTTAACCATTCTAAATAGGTTTATAGGGTTTTACTATGGACTCATTTTATCCTTTATTGTATCCGCTTATCCTTTTTACCTATTAACCCGGGAGCTGCGGGGAGACTCTTAAGAGTTCCCCCGGCGCACTGCGGGAAGACTCTTAAGAGTCAGAGAAAATAAAAATCAACTTTTGACATCGAAAAAAAAATATTTTTTTATATTTTTTTTTTTTATTTTTTTATTTTTTTTTGGCCCCTGGGCCATGCAAAATCTCAGTCCTCTACCTCCCCTCCTTCCCCACTTTCCTCCTCTCCTTCAGTTATCACCTATTTTCCCTGTTATTCCCTTATTCTGAGGTATATTTTCGTGCTAACATTAGAAATCCGATTGGAGGGTGTGGTCATCACTGATAGCAAGCGAGTGCAAGAGAGAGAGAGAGAGTATCGATCGACTGTGTCTCAGTGGCCTTGGGGGAAATTGGCGGGAAAGCAGATTGCCTCACCCATACATTATACAACTCGCGGGCTATATCTCCGATTTTGACCATCCAAACGCCGTTTTCACTCGTTTTATTGTTGTTTCAGGTTAATACCTTTATAATCAACCCATAATAGGCGCATATGGATAAATATTAATGCTATTAATGGCACAATGAATATTTTAGTGACGGAAACACCTCAAATACGTCAGCACAGGGGGACGTTTCCAATTACCCCCATGCGCACTTCAGAGGTTAAGAGTAATACTCTGTTGTAGTTGGCAACTCTTTTCAGAGGACAGAGACAGAGAATGACCACTGGGTAAATTTACTAAATGCATCTAGTGTTTGTTTCTCTCTATATATTCTTGATGATATCACAATTATTATCTACATGATCACTCTACATTATATACCATGTTATTATGTATTATTTCAAGAGGCAGTATTGATCCCACTTAGCTATGTATATACTAAGGCACATACCCCATTGCTGGGGGTGGCCGACTCGAGACAGAGCCCGAACAGAAACCTTTAAAGTTCCAATTCATAGGGTCCGGGACCACTTTCGCATTACCTCGCCCCTTTCTCTGTCTCGTTGAGTAGGAGTTATTAGTTACATTAAAAAGTGGGTAGTTGGCATCTATTATGTGTGCCCCCCTAGGTTAGGCCTCAGCCAAGCAGGCCACCACATGTTCAGTAAGTAAGTGTCTAGCTTGTTGAAAATAAGCAAGGGTAAAGCTGACTTGGGCATCATGTCTGCAGCTGGCAGCATTTGTGTTGTTTTTGTATAAATTGTGATTTTTAATAGAAAATGTGTTATCTTTTCTCCTTAAATTACTTATATTTAATTGTTTTTCTGATATAATATAATCAAAGTAATAAGGTTTTAAGAAATGCAGGAATTTTTATACTTACAATATTATACAAGTTTTGTACGAAATGGAAGTTTTAGTAATAAATCAAATAATATAGGTTTTATTCCCGAAGGGAAGAAGGAAAACCTAATATTTAGTAGTGGCCCCGGAATCATTGACGATGCGCCTTAACATTGTTTATGGCCAATCTTTGAACTCAAGCTTGTCTTTCAAACTTCCCGCCCGGGAGAGATCAAAATACAATTCTTTTTTTCTATGTGATTGAGGGAGGCAAAAGGCAGAACTGCCTATAGCGAGTGCCTCCCCCATAGTTGAAAGAGTGACAGGGTCAAAATCAAGGGACGTTCGAGCCAAAATGCTTGGACACACGGAGTTTGAAGCAATTTAAGTCATAGGAAGAGGGAAAGACTGATTCTGGGAGAGAGTTCCAGAGCTCAGCTGTTGAGTAGAAGAAAGTTTGAGAGTAACATTTCACTCTTCGGTTGGAGAGTTGCACAGAGTAGGGGTGGGATTGAGTTTCAAGACGGGTACCACGTGCCCTACGTAAAGGAGGTGGTATACACTGGGAAAGCTGTGAGGAACACTGATTATTATAGTAGCGATAGAATAGCGAGAGAGATGCAACATTGCGGCGGAGAGAGAGAGATTGCAGAGAGTTAGTGAGTGGACGGGAGTTAATGATACGAAAGGCCTTCCTTTCAACTTTGTCTAGGAGAGCGGTGTGAGAGGAACCTCCCCACACATGTGAACAATACTCAATACAAGGACGCACTATGCCCCTGTACAGAGCAAGAAGCTGTGCTGCGGAAAAGAACCCCTTAAGGCGGTTGAGCACACCCAGCTTCTGGGAGGCTGCCTTAGCAAGACTGGTAATATGGTCCTTCCAACTGAGAGCAGAAAAAAAAAAAAAAAGACACCAAGAATATTGAGAGAAGATGAAGGATTGATTTTTGTATTGTTGAAGAATAAGGGATAGTCCGCTGGGAGTTCCGTACGGGTAGATAGATGGAGAAATTGGGTTTTGGAAGCATTAAAGGTAACCAGGTTTTCTCTGCCCCAATTGGAGATAGTATTTAGATCAGAATTTAAGAGTTCTATGGCTTCATTACGTTCGTCGTTGAGGTATTGCTGGCTGGGGCGTTCTGAAAAACTAATGGAGTAGTGTAAGGTTGAGTCGTCTGCGTATGAATGGATGGGAATTGAGGTACAGTTGAGGAGATCATTTATAAAAATTAGAAAGAGAATACGAGATAGGACAGAGCCCTGAGGAACACCGGAGTTTATAGGGTGAGGAAGTGAACAATGGCCGTCCACAACCGCGGCTATGGAACGGCCGGAAAGGAAGTTAGAGACAAAGGCACAGATGGAGGGATAGAAACCGAAGGAGGGTAGTTTAGAAATTAAAGATTTGTGCCAGACTCTATCGAAGGCTTTCGATATGTCTAGTGCAATAGAAAAAGTCTCACCGAAGTCCCGAAAGGAGGATGACCAAGAGTTAGTAAGATATGAAAGAAGATCACCAGTAGAGCGACCCTTAAGGAAGCCATACTGGCGATCTGAGAGCAGATTATGAGAAGAGAAATGCCTAAGAAATTTGGAAGCAAGAATAGTTTCAAAAACTTGAGATGAGAGCAATTGGACGATAGTTGGAGGCTTGAGAGCGGTCACCCTTCTTTGGGACAGGTTGAATGTGAGCAAACTTCCAGCATGAAGGGAAGACGTTAGAGGATAGACAGAGACGAAAGAGTTTGCCTAGGCAGGGAGTCAGCACGGAAGCACAGTTTTTGAGAACAACAGGAGGAACACCGTCCGGACCGTACGCCTTATTAGTATTAAGCCCAGAGAGGGTAGAATGTACATCTACAGGAGATTAGGATATTAGGCATAATAGTGTAGGCACATTTGTCATTTAAAAAAGGATTCGTGTATTTTTTTTGTTAACCTCTGAAGTACGCATGGGGGTAATTGGAAACGTCCCCCTGTGCTGACGTATTTGAGGTGTTTCCGTCACTAAAATATTCATTGTGCCATTAATAGCATTAATACTTATCCATATGCGCCTATTATGGGTTGATTATAAAGGTATTAACCTGAAACAACAATAAAACGAGTGAAAACAGCGTTTGGATGGTTAAAATCGGAGATATAGCCCGCGAGTTGTATAATGTATGGGTGAGGCAAGCTGCTTTCCTGCCAATTTCCCCCAAGGCCACTGAGACACAGTCGATCGATACTCTCTCTCTCTCTCTTGCACTCGCTTGCCATCAGTGATGACAACACCCTGCTTGCAACTCGCTAATGTTAGCACGAAAATATACCTCAGAATAAGGGAATAACAGGGAAAATAGGTGATAACTGAAGGAGAGGAGGAAAGTGGGGAAGGAGGGGAGGTAGAGGACTGAGATTTTGCATGGCCCAGGGGCCAAAAATTTTTTTTTTTTTTTTTTTTTTTTTTTTTTTCGATGTCAAAAGTTGATTTTTTTTCTCACTCACTCATAAGAGTCTCCCCGCAGTCCGCCGGGGGAACTCTTAAGAGTCTCCCCGCAGTTCCCGGGTTAAAAGCAAAAACTCACTTGATTTTGTTAGATGATACTATAAACATGAAACAAAATTAGGGTGGCATTTTTTCTGAGCATTCTAACGGCCTGAAATCCAAGATGGCCGCCACCGTAGCAAAACGCCCTAAATTTGACGCTAAAATTAAATTAATGTGGTTTAAATGTATTTTGTTCAGCATGAACTGCTTGGAACTTGTATAGAAAGGTGACTATAATAACAATAACTTCCACCTGACTACTAATCTTTTTATTTTGCACAATTTCAGACAGAGGCTGCCTTTTTTATGTCAATATGGCGGCCGGAAATCGTTACTTTTGATTTTGATTAATTATCTGGTAACACCGATGTTAGTTGTCTGCTCGCATCTTTGCATGCACCTTGTTTATTCTGTGGGTATTTATATACAGTAAACCCTCGCTCTTTCGGACTAAGTGGGGGAGACCCCTGTCCGAAAGAGTCAAAAGTCCAAAAGGGCCGAGTCCGAACTCACACTTCAGCCATTCGGACTTGTCTGAAATAATGCATCTATCTCCCTTATACATATATATAACTATGTCTTATTTGGTCTATTTTTAATCTATGAATCAATTCTAATACGATGGAATTGAAAACAATATTACCCTTCTAATACACAAATAATAAAATGAAAAAGAGTAAATAAAAATGTCTCCTTTGTCTTTCAGAAACATAAGTCTGTCTGTCTCGTATATGTTAGTATTTTATCGCTCGCTCGCCCCTAGCCACTCTCTATCTATCTATTTATCTCTAATGCATCTACGTAACTCCCTTATACATTAACATAACTATGTCTTATTTGGACTTTTTGTAATCTATAAATAATTTCTAATGCGATGGAATTGAAAACAATATTATCCTTCTAGCACACAAATAATAACATGAAAAAGAGTCAATATAAAAGTCTCCTTTGTCTTTTCAGGACCAATTAAGTCCGTCTCATAATAGTTTGTGTTTATCGCTCACTTCCCCTTCTGCAACTCTCTTTCTATCTATCTTGTCTTTTCAAAACCAATTAAGTCCGTCTCATAATAGTTCGTGTTTATCGCTCACTTCCCCTTCTGCAACTCTCTTTCTATCAATCTTGTCTTTTCAGAACCAATAAGTCCGTCTCATAATAGTTCGTGTTTATCGCTCACTCCCCCTCTGTAACTCTCTCTTTCTATCTATCTATCTCTCTAATGCATCTACGTAACTCCCTTATACATTAACATAACTATGTCTTATTTGGACTTTTTGTAATCTTTGAATAATTTCTAATGCAATGGAATTGAAAACAATATTATCCTTCTAGCACACAAATAATAACATGAAAAAGAGTCAATATAAAAGTCTCCTTTGTCTTTTCAGAACCAATAAGTCCGTCTCATAATAGTTCGTGTTTATCGCTCACTCCCCCTCTGTAACTCTCTCTTTCTATCTATCTATCTCTCTAATGCATCTACGTAACTCCCTTATACATTAACATAACTGTCTTATTTGGACTTTTTGTAATCTTTGAATCATTTCTAATGCAATGGAATTGAAAAATATAATATATAATAAATATAAGGCCGAAACTCGGCTCTTCGGTCCAAATGCGAAATAATTTTTCTCAGCCTTTCAGACAAATCCGAAAGGCTGAACCATGAGTTCGAATTGAAATGCTTGTCCGAAAGCCTTGGAATTCCGAAAGAGTGAAGTACGAAAGAACGAGGGTTTACTGTACATGTGTTTATATTGTTAACTATATAACTTTGTATATCTATTTTTACATGTATGTTCAAACATGTGCGTATCTAAGAATATTTATTGTGTTTTAGATACGCCATCATTGTTTAAATACAAAATAACTATGTTATTACGTGGCGTGAAATAGTGATCATTATACTAACATATTCTTTTCTTCTTTTGCAGGCTGCAAGTACCAAAATGGCAGAGTCTTCATCTAACAAGAAGTCAAAAATGGTGGATTTTCAACTATGCTTTATTTGCCAGTTGAGCAGCAAGCAAACAGATTATACAAACTATGTGCTTCGTCCTTCTTTGCCTTCAGTAGAGAAAGTAATTACAACAACTCATGTTCGATGTTCATATGGGGAAACAGAATTTTCTGCATTAAAGAATCGCATAAAAGGTTTGTCTGCCCATGAACTGTTACAGAATGGTGTTTCATACCACAAGATATGTTATAAGGATCTCACACATAAAACATGCATTGAACGAGCCAAGACCAGATATGAGAAAGGACAAGCGACAGGCAGCGTCAGTGATGTAAACCAGAAGACAAAAGGACGACCGCCAAAATCTGATGCTGCATCTACAAGTGCTTCCACATCACAGCGATCTACCAGAAGTCAGGCTTTCGACAAGGAGATGTGTGTCATTTGTCAGGAAGACAAAGCAGACAAATTGCACGATGTCTCAACTGAAAACATGGGAGCTCAGCTCAAAACCATTGGTCAACAAACAGACAGAAAACTTTTGAAAGTCAGACTGAGCAATGTTGTAGGCTCATTTGATCTTCTTACAGCAGTTGCTGAGGACATGAAGTATCACCTGTGCTTAAGCCATGCAAAACGAGACATAGAACAAGCTAACAGACCTCCAAAACAGCATGTTCATTTTGCACAGTTAGTGTCTGACCTGGAGATGCTCGACATGGTGGAAACTGAAATCAAAGACCCATCTAACAGTTCAGCTTTGAATATGAACAACATTGAACAATCATATGTTGGTTTGCTAGAAGCCAATGGGTTCCCTTTACCCGAAAATCCGCGATACAAACCATACTTAAAGCAACTGATTTTGGACAACATCGCTGATGTGCACTTCACCAGGCCTCCAGACAAAACCAAACCTGAGCAAGTACTTTCTACAAAAGCCAAGGAAACACTGTTAGCTGGTGCGTTGGCCACCGATACAAAAGACCTAAGAGAAGATGTGAAAATCCTTCTGAAAGCAGCTAAAATACTGAGAAGAGACATTGCAAGCGCAACCCCGTGGAAATTCGAAGGAACATTTGATAATTATGAACCACCTGCTTTGCTTCAACTCTTCTGCAAGCATGCTATCCAAGGTTTACATCAGGTTAAAACAATCAGTAGGGCCAAATCTATGAACCAAAGTGCATCTGTGCTGGCACAACATTTCGTATGTGCATACAAGTCTGATTCATACGAGTCTGAAAGACTCGCTCCTCACTCACAGCCAAGAAGAGGCAGACACTTTGCTTGTACTGCATGCTCTAACTGTTCTCAATGAAGCAGAACTTGTTGTCAGTTCCCCAGACACAGACGTCTTGTTGTTGCTTTTCTACATGTATCCAAACTTCCCAACGTCTACAACCTTCCTTACGGGAAAGGGCAGGCTGAAGAGGCACATTTCTGTGTGGAGCATATACAACAACTTAGGACCAAAGCGCGCTTCTGCACTGTTAGGTTTTCATGCTCTGACAGGTTCCGATATGTCTGGTAGATTTTCTGGCAGAACCAAAGACTCGTGCTTCAAGGCATTTATGTCTTGTGATGATGAGATCCTGGATGCACTAGCAATGTCGGGAATGACATTGATCTGCCCGCTGATGTATGCTCTCAGTTGGAACGCTTTGTCTGTATTTTGTATCGATCCAAAATCTACACAAAAGTGAATGAGCTCCGTTGGTTCCTCTTCTTAAATCGTGCAGCCGAAGGAGAAAACCTCCCACCAACTTCTGGTTCACTGGACTTACACATTCGTCGGGCACATTACATATCTATGATTTGGAGAAAAGCTTGAGAAACTCACCCGTGCCTCCCAGCACCAGCTGCATTTGGTTGGACATTTGATACAGGTTCAAGTCACTTCTCTCCAGTTCGCTGTTTGAATCCACCAGCTCCTGAAGCAGTATTGCACCTCATAAAGTGCGGGTGCAAACGTGGATGCGAAGGAAGGTGCAGCTGTCGCAAGAACAATATCCCATGTACGGAAGTTTGTGTATGCTGGGTTTTCAGCTGCAACAACAAAACTGTCCAACCAGGGATAAATGAAGACTGTGAAGATTGAGGTGTTACTCTCTATGACATTCACAAAATAATAATTCACTTGATATCCATTGTTAAAACTACTAAATGAAAAACGATTTAAGAGATTGAACAGTAATTCAAGTATTTCATTTTATTTAGATCTGTTTGTTGGCTTGTTAATTATGTATTCTTTGTGAAAAATACATGTCTTTAAATAGATACTTGGTTTGTAATTACAAAATCCTGTTGGCTTGGTAATGCATGCAAACGGAGAAGGTATAGCTTACATTGCGGGTGCGCGGTGATCATTTTGGAATTTGGCATGTAGATCATACATATAACATAAATTTGATGATTCCATTAGATTCCTGGTCTCAGAAAACATATATTTAGACACTTTATTTGTAATTGTATCACGTGTACTCGCGAAGATATCGCATTATTTGTGTTCGGCGGCCATTTTGGACGCCATCTCTTACCCTTAGAATGTTCCGAAAAAATGCCACCCTAATTTTTTTTAAAGCTTATTAAAATGCCCCAGAACGAGAAGCCCACCACAGAAGCCACGAGCGAACACCACACAGAAACACCCGAAAGAAAGGTCCACAGAACGAAAGGATCAGCTGACCGAGCCAACCAATTCAGACAGGCCCAAGCCCGCAGGGCTAAGCAGCTCCAAGCCGCACCTACCTACCCCTTCTAAACTGACCATTTTCCACACCTCACGTACACTACCCCCTCGTGTCCTACACTTCTACCTACATGATGATGAACAGGAATATACATTCATATTAAAAACACCCATGCCCTGTCCCTAGGTTGAGCCAATGCCAACAAATCAGACAGCCATATATCTATGTATGTTCTTACATCCGAGAAGTAGATGTTATATACCTTAGAAGTTAATACACCCATGCTGTCCCTAGGTTTAAGATATTAATATTAACATACCCTAACATACCTTGTCTTGCTAGACTAAGTTTCTGAAGACCCATCGCCCCCATAAAATCTGTGTTCAATCCTTAGGTTAAGTATTAATATGAACATTCCCTAACATATCTTGTCTTGCCAGACTAAGTTTCTGAAGACCCATCGCCCCCATAAAATCTATGTATTCAATCCTTAGGTTAAGTATCTTTATCCGCCATTGTGTTCACCTTTTCCATTTACTTTTCCACAATTGTTATAAGTTTTCCACTTACCTCCTTCGTATCCACAGTCCACACTACGCCAATTTGCTTCGTGTCCTACACCTCTTACCCGCCCGATTCTACCTACATGATGATGAACAGGAATATACATTCATATTAAAAACACCCATGCCCTGTCCCTAGGTTGAGCCAATGCCAACAAATCAGACAGCCATATATCTATGTATGTTCTTACATCCGAGAAGTAGATGTTAAAAACCACATGTCCCAACTTATAAGAAATTAAGATACCCACGGGTACACCAGGATATAGAACCATTGCCCCTGTAAGACTTAGACAGCCATGACTTCAGATGTTAGCCGCCATGCTATAACGTAATTCTTACCCCAACCAGAGATTGTATAGATAACCTTGTTCCCCCCCCAGCCCCACAGTCCACCTAATTCTATCTTTTCCAGACTCATATACCACCCCCAAGTTGCATTCCCCGGTAGCATTTGGCTAACGTACTTTCACTGCCCTTTCAAACTCCAATATCAACTGCAGCCTAATGCCATCCCCACTCCCAGAGACCTTAGGGTCAAATTTCCCTGTAGCCCCCTGAGCTTCCCCGCTCTCATTAAAATACCCCGCGCTTCTCGACTCTTGTCCGACCTAGCCTCTCTCTCATACCTCTTGAAGATCCTTGATTTTTCCGTTGCTAACGCTCTCCAACCTTTTATATATATACTCCTATCCAGCCTGCCTTCCCTTAGTAGGCCAGAACAACATTAGAACTTTACTAACCCCTTGCATGCCATCTATTCTCTTACAACCTATTCACAACCCTGCACCCAATGGTCGTCGGTGCGAGGTTAGCCGCCTCACCAGTAACTAACTTCTATTGCCATACTTCCAGATAAATGTGGCCGAGTTAGCAACCAGTCTCCACCACATCCAGCAAACCCTACGATTAACAACCAACCGATTAAAACCAGCTAGCCAAGGCACCTTCGGTTTGGATATTAACCCGTTGAGACCCAGCGTCGCACGTGTTGCGTCGGCAGTCTTTGATCACCAACTCCCAGCGACGCATCACGTGCGTCCGACATGTAAAAAACACTTACGTGGCTCGTAAGGTAGGAAATGGCGGGAGAATAGGAGGGGGAGGTACCGTAGTGTGTGGGGGAGCCGGGCCAGTAGGTGTGAGCGGGCCGAGACAGCCGCGCGGCTGGTGGTGGTGGGCTTAGTGGGGATAGTTTACACCCCTAGTTCACCGCCACTTTGAACCTTCATTACTCCGGTCGTATGGGAGCTAGAGGCTTGAGATTTATGTGAGATACTCCTTAGGATGTATGCCGTACAATGCCATACTCAGTTTTTACCCTAGTGCTCCCGGGCGGGTGGTCATGCGGGGGAGACGAACTATTGAAACCCCCCCCCCCCCCGCCCCCCAAATGACCGAAATGATTTTTTTTTTATTTGTGTGTTCATTTCTCGCCATTCTCTTCCATTTTGGCTCAACAAATTTTGTTGAGGCTCCCTCCCCCCCCCCCCCCAAAAAAAATGTCAGAGGTGATTTTTTTTTGTTTTTTTTAATTTCTCATCCTTGTCTTCCATTTTAGCAAACAAAAAAAATAAGTGAAAATGGCTTGGGACTGGGGTGAACAAAATATTATAACTAGCCGGGGCTCAACGGGTTAAGAAGACCCGCATCTGTCTCATAAACAGAGGGTTATTACAAACACTGGTGATATGGCAAGCCCCTAGCCACAGCCGCCGGACGACCATCCCAGAGAGAGAGAGCGCCCGGCTACCCCTTTTTACCCACCCGAGGAGGGAGACCCCCACCCCCGCGGAGGTATACCTGACCCCTGTTTTGACTTCCGGGTCATTGCCAGGTAGCCCAGGAATTCTTCCTATCAATGAACTAACCATGCATGTCTAACCCCCTTACTCACCTCTCTTTACCCACAATAACCCATTCACCTGTCTTTCATACTCGGATAGTCAAATTAGCACCTCAGCTATGCCATAGAATGAAGACTGAGCAATATAAGAGAGACGCCCCTATCACAGCTGTCCCAGTCCTCCCTGCAAAGTAGATCCAGTCTCCCTCCCATAAATACTTCCAGTATAGCCAAAATAGTACCTTTTACTAAGGCTCAGTTATATCACAATATGAAGGCTTCCTATAGTCATGTGCCACAACAGTAGTCACCATCTTACCTAGTCCCCATATCTATTGAGAGCTCAAATAAGTCCATAAGACTCGAGATCCCTATGGCCTACAGGGTCCAGAACCGAGCCTATAAACCCAGCTCCCGCCTCCAGTAAAATCAGTTGAAAGTTACACACCAACCAGTGGTCCCCACCCTGAAGTTAACCTCTAGCTCTGCCCTTGTGTTGTTCCTGAGTTGAGAGATTCCAGAGCCGGCAGACTCCGTGGCAGAGATTAAAATAGAAGCATCTGTCCACGTACAAGTACTGACGTGCACCTTATAACCTTCACACAAATTAGTGGGTATATAAGTGTGTAGCCAACACCGATCGCCAAGAGATCCGACTTGAGAACTTCCTACATTTGGACCACCTGGACGGCCGAGGAACCAGTCGTTAGCCCCAACATCACCGGAAGCAAGATAACCAGGACCAGACCAACAAATACTATTCAAGATTAATATAATTGTACTAACGTGTTATAGTACTAGTTCGATATTCACTTATTAACTTTTCTTTGAAGTGGCTATAACTTTGCCCAGTGTAACTCATATTTAACCCTTCCATTTGGGACGTACTAAGCGTATCAGTGTTCATTAATTAACAGGCGACATTGACTCTCATAATTACCTTATTCAGATATTAAAACCCTAGTGATATCTAACGTTCGCCCACTGATTTGTGTTCTACGTATTTCTGCCATAAGAATATAAATCTTAGATCAGTACCCCCTTGAGGTTACTAGAATTTCCGTGTTCTAAAATATACGCGTGTCTAATTCTAACTGTGAACTACTACTTGTGCACCCGACCTGCCAGTAAGAAATCTAATTAGTGAAATTGAATCCATAAGTACATTGAGGTCTTCCAGTATTATAAAACTTGCTAATTAAACCAGTGATCAGAAGAGTATACCTGAACATTGGAAGTGGGAGACTAGGCTCCATCCAGATCCACTAATGCTAGCAGTTCCCTTCTATTATTTGTTTTGTACGAGTATTACTATCTTTCTATGCTCCTTATTCACCTACTTCAATAAACGTGATCGTGTATCGTGTTACCGTGTGTTTATTTTGTGTTCTCTATTCCTCATACCTTGTATTGTGAATGCAGCCTTATATACCCAGTCAGATAGAGCCCACATCACCCAAGTTAATCCTGTAGAAAAACAGGGCATAACATTGGCGACAGCGGTGGTTTTTGATTCGGATAAAAGGTTGCATTACATTGCAAGTTTGGAACAGCCAGAACACGATAACATCATGGCGCACCGTTCTCACATTCCCATCCCACATTATGATGGAGAAACTTATGAGATCGAAACATTCATGGACATAGTGAAACCCGTACTTGACCTAGTTTATACCACGGATGCAGAAAAAATAGCCGTAACATTAACGCACCTGGGAAAAGCCGTTTCCCTGGTTGCCTATCAAGTGCACCCTGCTCTCACCTGGGACGAATTTCGCCCAATAGTGATAGAAGCCATTAAGCCTTCGTTGGGCGTTTTCGTGGCTCACACCCGTATCCAAGACACTAAATTCGAAGGCGATCTAGATGCCACAGTGAATAAGATTGCCCAACACATAAAAGTTTCTTTCCCCACATTGACCCGAATCCAACAAGAACAGCAGATTCTGGTCAACCTTGTATCTATATTGCCCTCAGCAGTAGAAGACCATTTCCGTGTGCACGATTTCGTCGGATACCAAAACGATCTCCTCACGATCCGACGTATTTTGGCCGTGCGCACAGAAGCACCCACCCAAATCGCTGTAATCAAGAATTTCCCACGCACCCGCAACACCCCGACCACCAAAACTCCAAGAATGCCTACCCAGCCTCATCCTTCCACAACAGACCCACCTACCCTTCCGGCAAGCCCCAACCCAGTAGACCCCGGTTCCAACCTACCCAGCCACGCAGAATCTTCAACCGGAACAAAACCTACAACACCTACCAAAGTAAAAACCCTACCTTAGTAATTATCAACCCCTATGATTTCCCTGCCTGTAATGCTCAGTGTGCCTTCCATCAAATTCGTGACTCTGCCAAACCTCGCCCCTTTACTCCTCGCATTTCTGTAAATGAAGAGGAGTTGGGACAAGAGGAAGAAATGGAGGAAAGACACACTGGAGAAATATCCCCTATCATGACCTCAGAGGATACCGAGGAAATCCTGGAGGAGGTAGATACCGACCCCAGGATTTTTAAAATACCCCCCGCCCAAGATGGCCTCGGAGGGGGACGCCATAACTGACCGCACTGCCCCCATTTATTACATGGCCAAAATCAAGGACATTCCTGTCCGCTTGTTAATCGACATGGGAGCTGCCAAGTCATGTTTGTTCAAGTCTTACTATGATCAACACCACCGACTATTTGGCCCCTTGTTAACCACCAAAGCAGAACTAATCTCAGCTGCTGATACTTACTTAAATCTCCTAGGAGACACTTTGCCCCTATCAGTAACTACCCCTGCCCCCCATGCTCGTTGTTATCACACGTTCACAGTATTTTCCTCCCACTGTAAACATTACGATGGTTTCCTTGGACTTGACCTCCTTCAAAAACTCCAGGCCCAGGTTGACCTGCGGCCAAAGGCTGATCTCATTTAAAAACAAATTCTAACCCAAAGCCTCTGACAAACCCATCACGCAGAAACCCATTCACAAGAAGAAAAAACACCTTCCCCCTCAACAAACCCTGAGTCAGGGTTACCAAGTTGCAGCTAGCACTAAGGTGACTCCTAAACCCTCCCCTTGCCCAGAGTTCCCTCAAAATATCACCCCACTCAGTAAAAAAAGGCCTCAACAAACGAAAGAAGACAAGTCCAAGCAACTCCCTCTCGGTAATCCCCTCCATTCTCGTAATTCTGTCCAGGATAAATCCTCCCATGTTTTCAGGACAGACTCTGATATATGTAACCATAATTCTATCAAATGTTTATGCACACATGTTTCCAGGGAAAATGCAGACCAATGTACCCAACAATGTTTTCCCCATGCCCCCAGAAATGTTCAGCTATCCCACAACCAACAACAATTCCCTTGTAACAATTTTCCGTCAGTAGCTCCCTTCCCTCCCCCACACAATTCACACCCCTAGAAAATTTCACAACCCCACACTTGACTCGCCCTCTCATGACAAACAAACTCACCAGTCCCACATAACCTTTAACCAGACCGTTACTGCCACCAAGAAAATTCCCCACATTCGTCCTGCTAACAAACCCAAATCAATACCCCACTCCCCCACAAATACCCCATGTTCTACACCTCACTCTTCCCCCACCAACCCTCCGCAGTCCCACCAACAAATCCTGTTTTCTAACTCGCTCACTTCTCACCACCCTGACCGCCCGCACGCGCCGTTAATCCCCCCCTCACGCGTGCCGACCGAGGGACACAACCATGTTCCCACCATGCCCCCACAAACGTCCAGCTATTCCCCAACCACCCCAATTCCCCTTGTGACAGTCTTCCGTCAGTAGCTCCCTTCCACCCCCACACAATTCACACCCCTAAAAAACTTCACAACCCCACCCTTGACTCGCCCTCTCATGACAAACAAACTCACCAGTCCCAGATAACCTCTAATCAGACCGTGACTGCCACCAAAAAAATTCCCCACACTCGTCCTGTTAACAACCCCAAATCAATACATCAGTACTCCACCATCAACCCATGTTCTACACCTAACCTTTCCCCCACCAACCCTCCACAGTCCCTCCAACAAATCCCGTTTTCTAACCCCCTCACACCGCGCCCCACTGATCCTCCCACACGCGCCGTTAATCCCCCCCTCACGCGTGACCCCCACCAAAGTGACCTTGCCCCCCTTATAAGTACCAAGCACCTGCTCGCCAGTCAACCCCCCACCATCATTAGCCCAGCTGTAGTTCAGGATAAATGCCAAATTCCCCCCCGCCATCAAAAATGGGTGAACCTGCGACCCATACCCCAAACTCACATGATATTTTCCCCCACTACAACGTCCCCCAACCCCAATCGTTGTCTCTTACAACCCGCCATCATTTCCGCTCGCATCAACCACATTCTCGTGGCAAATATCTCAGAGGAATCCCTGACATTACCAAAAGGTCTCATTATAGGAGACCTCGAAACTTTCGATGACCTCCCCATAGATTTTAATGACACCCCTACCAGCCTCCAATTGCCCCCTCTCCCTGACACATTATCCGACCACCAAAAGAACGGCATGTACGACCTGTTGCTAGAATTCAGTGACGTGTTTGCCCAACAACCCACCGAAATCGGACAGACAGATGTAGAACAACACATCATTATCACCACAGGCCCCCCCATACGACAACCATCCCGTAGAAAGAATCCCATACAACGTCAGGAAGAGGAACGCCAAGTCCAGGAAATGTTAGAGGCCGGTATTGCCACCCCGTCCATTAGTCCCTGGTCTTCCCCTGTTGTCCTAGTCAAAAAGAAAGATGGGACAACCCGCTTTTGCATCGATTAGAGGAGGTTGAATGACGTAACCATTAAAGACGCTACGCCCTTACCCTGAATAGACGATTCCCTTGACTCCCTACACGGATCCAAATGGTTCACTACCCTCGACTTGCAAGCAGGGTATTGGCAAGTGCCTATCAAGGTCGAGGACCAAGCGAAAACAGCATTTTCCACTAGTGGTGGCCACCACTACGAATTTAACGTCCTACCTTTTGGCCTCTGTAACGAACCCGCCACTTTCTCCCGTTTGATGGAAGCTGTACTACATGGCCTCACCTGGGAAACCTGCCTAGCCTATCTGGACGATATTATTGTGTACTCACCAACCTGGGAAGAACACCTCCTCAGGTTGAGACAAGTCCTACAAAGAATCCGAGCCGCCGGGTTGAAATTAAAACCCTCAAAGTGCGAGATTGCCCGAAATAAGGTAGACTTCCTAGGCCACGTAATATCTGAACATGGTATTGCACCAGACCCAAAGAAACTTCAAGCCATACAAAACCAACCCCCACCCACCACCGTTAAAGTGGTACGTTTGTTTCTAGGTTTAGCCACATACTACAGACGTTTCGTCCCCCACTTCGCCACCATAGCCAGACCCCTCCACCAACTCACCCACAAAGACACCCCGTTCACCTGGACACCTGAAAGAGACCTCGCGTTTAACACTTTGAAGCAAAAGCTAATCCAAGCCCCTAATTTGTTAGTAGTCTTGGCAAATCCAACGTCAAGGCTATTAACCTAATTACAATGCCGACTTGTCTATTTTGACTGCTATGTCGTCATTCCAACCGCGGTTAAAAAGAAAACGTCTAGAGTCTACTCCTTATCTTGCTCTAGGAGACGTTGTACATTAACCAAAACTACCACCGAAGGTGAAAAAAGCATAGAAGAGAAGAAAAAGGGGTTTACTTTAGTTACCGCTTAAGGCCCATCCCGTGTTCCGTCATGTGCAGATCCCTGTCGGACGTGCGCATGAGCGACCCTCTCTTGTCATCATTTTTTCACGCGCTCCATTGAATGAAGTCGCTTTTGTTGTGCTCCTTTAATTCACCCTGTTTAGGTTCGTTTCGGCTTATCTGGCCTTCTTTTTTGTTAGACAGATGTTATGTGATCTAGGGCACACGTAAATGGGCTCCTCAGTGTGTTTAATGGAGACGCGTGTGGAAATAGCTACCGAAGGTACGGGGGCGCCTGGCGTTCCTCGTGTGTGTTTTTCATTTCTTTCTCTTTTCATATTCTTTTTTCCTGTTAGTCTGGGCATAGTTTAGCTTTTAGCTTATTTTAGCCTAGCTTGTTTCTCATTCAGGAATTGCTATGAGTTTTCATTTTTTCATAGCCTAGGTGTACAGTTGGTTCACAATCTGAGATTTCGTGGTGGCGGTGCTGTTTGTAGGGTTTGTGTCGGCCGCATTATTAGCGTTATTCCCGCGTCCCCCCTTTCGAGCCTTCACTGTGTCTCAAGGGCCTGGGCGCTTGGTGGTTCGTGATATCCAGGGGTACCCCACGGGGGCCCCTCCCTCACACCACAGGGTTTTTCGCCCCTGACACATTCTCTCCTCACGGCTAGGCCACCCTTTTTCTCGCCAGTTTCATTTACTGGTTTTTGTTTTCCCTTCCTGTTTTCACCTCCATCCTTTCATAACCTTTTTCCCAATCCTGGGGTACCCCACGGGGGCCCCTGTTTGTGCCAAACCACCCTTCCTGCCACTTCTCCTCATGGGCTTTGCTCTATCTCTGTGGGTTGGGTGGTTCCTGGGGGATGTGCCTCCTCTCCCCTGGTGTGTCTTCCTTGCCTCTCCCTTGACCGGTTGAGTCAGGATATTATCAAGGAAGACACTGCTCAGCTTGATGGCCATCGTCGCTTGGAGTTCATAAGGAGATGACGCTTTTTTCTGGGCCTCTTTTGGTATTCCCTAGACGCTCCTCTCGCTTTTTCGGCGCCGGACCATCTCGGCCGGTCCCGCAAATTTGCGGAGTGCTCGATTCGGTCCTCTGGGACGTTTCGGCTCCCCGCAAATTTGAGGAGATCGCTGGGGGGTCTCGCGGTGAGGCGGGAGGGTTGTGTCGGTACGGTTATGCCTCCATTGGCCCGCAAATTTGCGGTAATAGTTGGCTTTCAATATTGACTTTTTTTATGTCATCTTGTTGCCTGATACTATATTGGTGTATGCACTTTACTGGTGTTATAGGCCCTGCATGTAAGATGTTGAGTGGTGGTTAACACTTTCTCCATCTTTGCAGGTTCTGCTAGTGCTCTTCCGCCTCGGCCGCCCTCCTCACCTACCTCTGTGCTCCCAGTTTAGGGTGAGTACGGATACCTGTTTGCATGTGTGTTCCTGTTTCCCCATGCTCCTTCCCTGGTTCTTCTTGGACATTCTCTCCACTTACTCCTTCGACGTGCTGATTATGGTGTGTGTTCTTCTAGTGCAGGTAGGCTGCCTTGCTTTCGCCTTGGTTGTCGCTCCCCGTGCTTGGAGAGCCACAAGTCCTGCTTGCGCCACTCGCTCTGTGTGTCCTCTACGGCCTACCTCCCTGCTCTGTGTGGCACGTGTCTGGCCCTGGTGGATGTGCTGCACCATGGCCCTGGTTCCTCGGCGGCGGCTGTGGCCTCTGCTTCCCTTCCGTCGGTGTGGACGATGGTCTCCCGCCACATTAGGACTGTGGGCCACCGTTCCCCGGCCTTTGTTGCCGACCGGATCCGCGTCGCCATGGGTATCCCTGACCCGACTGAAGGCCGTTCACCTGGCCCTCTCCCTGCTCGGGCCCTCTCCCCTGGGTCCCGCAGCCGGTCGTCCCATCGTCGGGGGGTTCCCCAGCTCCGTCCACGCTCTCGCTCGCCTTGTCGTCCGTCCTCTACTGCCACTCGTCGTCCTCCTGATCGCCTTGACGACACCCATCGCCCTCGTCATGGTTCTCGCACTGAGGCCGGGGTTAGCGGCTCTGCCCCTGTGCGCCCTCCCCTGGCCTCTACGGATAGGGGCTCTACTCCCTTCCGCCCGCTTCCCCAGCCCAGACGACTTCCTCTTACGTTGTCCTCTCCGCGCGCGGTTGTTCATGCTGTAGCTGGCCCTCTGCTCCCTCCTCCTACACTGTCCAGGAGGGTCCGCCTGGATGTCGTTGCTTCTCCTACTTCACCTGCTTCAGTGCCTATTCTTTCTTCACGGTCTCGTCCCACGGTGGAGGTCCCTCCCTCCTCCGCCTCGGTGTCGGGCCGCCCTGTTATCTCAGCCCCGGGGATCCTTGCTCTGTTTCCCCCCGCGGCTCCTTCTGGCCTCCTTTCACCCGGCCAGCCTTCCCACTCCCGTCGTCCTGCTCCTCCTCATTCTTCTCTTCCTGACCTTCGCTTACCGTCTCGCCAGGGGGGTACCCCTCCTCTTGCCTCGGTGGGGCTTTGCGAGGTTTCGGGGTCCCTTTTCTCAGGAGCTGACGTGTCGCTGGAAGAGGGGGATGGTGCTGTTTCCCCCTCGGCCGTTCGTGATCGGGGACGAGTCCCTCAACGGCGACACAACCGTCGTCGCTCGCCTTCCTTGGGCCGCGACGCTGCTGGTTCGTGTCGTGGGTCTCGCTCCCTCTCACGCTCGCCCCTGCGGGCCGACCAATCTGGGGGGGGGTTCACCTCTCGGATCGATTGTCGGCTATGCAGGGCGGGGTAGTGTCACGCTTCGACGGGCGCTTGGAGTCGATGGCAGACTCCCTCTTCGCGCGCTTCTTGGCGGTGACTCACCCTCAGCGCCTCACCCTACCTACCCCTGCTACGGTCCCCCTCCCTTCTGCAGGCCTACGCTCTGGTCAGACTTTAGCCGCCCTGACGTCCTTCCGGCTGTTCAGTCCCTGGCTGTGTTGACGGGTCTGTCCTCCTATGGGACGGGTTTGTGCGACGCCGGTACGCCTGGCTTAGCCATCATGCTCGGTCACCCTCTCCCATTGGAGGCCTGGTTTGCTGAGGCCTTCGACTTCACACACCGATCCGTCGACGGCTCTCCTTCAGTCCCTCCCCCGGAGTCATCACTGATTTTGCCTCCTCTTGTGTCTGTCGGCGGGTTGGACGGCGCGTTGTGGTCCTGGATGAGCGCGCCCGTTCTTGAACTTTGTTCTATTGCTACCCCGTTCTTCTCTCACCCGGATCAGCCCTCTGTCGCCAAGGTTTTTCCCTTGCGACAGAGGGTGACGGACTTATTGTCTTGTCTTTAGGTTCCCTCCAGACGTCTGTTCACCACCTGCGGCTTTTCGAGGCGTCTGCGCCAGGCGATCTTCGCGAGGGTTTGGACCGCGTTCAGCGGGTCCACCTTCGGCTCGCGGTGTCTTTGGTTCCCGAGCTGAAGGCGGTTTTGTGCGCGGCAACTCGACAACGCCCGAAGGTACGGTCCTCGTTCTGCCGGCCGGCCCCCTTGGATATTCGTCAGGGTTTGTTGTACTCTGCGCTATATACGTCGGTTTTTTTTTAAGCAGGATGCTTGGGACTGCTACGCTTCTCTGTCGGCGGCCCCTGCTTCCGACACGCGACGACGCGCTGTGTCGTTGCGGACCCTGCTTACGTCACGCACCAACGCGCTGTGTCGCGCGCGGGGTCTTCTCAGTTGTGTCCTTCTGCCGGTCCTCTTCGGGGTCTTGCTGCAAGAGCTGCCGCCTTGCACGGGCGCAGGACTGGGACGTTGCAGGCCAGTGCGTCGGTTCTTGCCCCTTTCATCCCCGCCGTGTCGGGGCTGGCCGGCCTTCCACTTCCGGCCGCCCTTCGACGGGGTCAGCCCCGCGCCGGCCTGGGGTTGGGGTGGCCCGCCCTTTTCGACGAGGTTGGGGGGGGGGGGGGGTAGAGGAGGTCAACGTGGCGCTCATGCCCGCACGGCCCGTACCGGGGGTACCTCCACGTCAACACAATGTGTAGTTCTCTGGGTCGGCCTCCTTGTTCTCCTTCTCGCCTGGCCGACCGGGTCGCTCCCCTCCTCTCGGGTGCTCCCTCGGGTTGTTTTCGCCCTTGCGTCCCTCGGTTGCCGCGAGGGATGTTGGGGGTGGCGGGTTGCGCGGAGGGGTCTCACCTGGAGGTGGACGTCCAGACCCCCACTCCGCTCTTGTCACCGACGCCGGCCCATCTCTTCAGAGGTGGCCCACGTGTTCACTTCCATGCCCGAGCTGGGTAGCGTCGAGGGAGTTGACCGCCGGTCACCCGGTTTTCCTCTCCCGTGTCTTTCTGGTACCGTCGACGAACTGCGACGCGATGCGACCGGTGGTAGATCTGTCGGCCCTCAACGGGCACATCGTGCACACACGGTTTCGGATGCTGCCGGTACCCCTGGTACGCCTGGCCCTGTACCCTCTGTCGTGGGTAGTGTCGCTGGCCCTCCAGGATGCGTCTTGGCTCGTTCCTCTCCATCCTCGCTTCCAGCGATTCTTGGTCGTTCGGACTTCCGATCGTGTGTTCCTGTTCGACGGCCTTCCCTTCGGTCTCCACATCGCGCCGCAGATCTTCTCCGCACTGGTGGGGCAGGCTCTGGGTCCTCTCCTCAGGAGCGGGCTCCAGATCCTGTTTTCCTTGGCCGATTGGTTGGTAGTTTCCGACGCCCTAGGACTGTGCATTGGCGACGCCCTCACGGTCGTTCGCAACATCGCACGGTTAGGGTTCCCCTTCGATGTTCCCAAGTCACGCTTGACCCCGTCGCGTGTCATGCCATGGGTCGGTCTAGCATGGGTTTTGTCCGGCGCTACGGTGACCCGGGGTCTGCCGGCCGCGGTGCACCTTCGGTGGAAGGTCTTCGCGTGTTGCACTCGGTCTCCCTCCCGGGGTGGCTCTGGGACTCGTTCGTGGGTTCGCTGCTTTGGGCCGCTCTGCCCCTTCCCTTAGGGAACCTCTGGCTACGCCGCCTCCTCCTCATGGGCACCGCGGTGTTTCCGTTGCCCCTATGGATCGGCTCCTGCCGCTCCCGCGTACCGTTCGCAGACGCTTCGGTCGCTGGGTTGCTCGGGGCTCGCTCTCTGCGGCTGTGCCCTGGACCGCCCTCCCGCCGACGGTCTAGGTAGCCACAGATACGTCGAGCGAGGTTGGGTGAGGTTCCCGATCGAACCTGGGACGTCCACTTCCCGGCCGATGGGTGGGTCTCCCTTCACTTACCCGTCTATGCCCTCGGACTGTTGATTCCTTTGTTCTTCCTGCGGGACCACGCGCTGGCCCTTCGGGGTAAGTCGGAGGCCTTCGGGTTGGACACTCAGACAAGCTGTCCCATGTTTCCTTATGCGGGGGTCCTCCAGGTCGTTGACTCTATTGGGGGTCTCGGTGGAGTTGTTCTTCCTCGCGGACCGACACCCCTTCTCCTTGCATGCCTCCTCCCTGCCCGGGCCTGCCACCCTGTGGGCGGCCGCCCTGTCGAGAGGGCAGGGCGTTCTTGTAGAATGGGCGATGAAACGGACTGTGTTCGCCGACCTCGTGGTTTCCTGAGGTGTTCCGGAGGTCGCCTCGTTCGCATCGGGGGTGCCGCGCCAGTTGCCTCTGGACCTCTCCCTCTGGCCTCGCGCTCCGGGGGGGGGTCCGGACGATTTTCTGGTAGCCTGGTACAGGTGGCGGTCGATATACATCTTTCCGCCACCAGACGCGCTGTTGATGTGCCCAGTCCTCGCGAAGCTGCGGCTGTACCACGGCTGCGTCTGGCTCCTCGCGCTTCTGTGGCCGGCACGGACTTGGTCCGCCCGGTTGCCGCGGTGGTGCCCGAGTCCGGTCCCTCTACCTGTCTCCGGCTTCCACTTGGGCTAGGTTGGGGACCTGCGGACCTCGTTGGCCTTCGCATCGTGCTTGTTCATGAGGCCCGGTGGCTCCCGGTCCCCGGCCGGGCCCTGACTGGCTTCCTGCAGCGTTCCTGGCCGTCTTCTCCTTGGGGGACTTACGGGTCCCGCTGGAGGTCTTTTAATAGGTGGCTACAGGCCACTCGCCTGCCAGTTGGCTCTCCTTCCCTCGTCCTACGCTCCTTGTTTCACCTCTTCCGTACACGTAGCTTTCAAGTCGACGCTATACGTACCCACTTGTCTGCCGTCAGGGGTGTCTTTGGGTCCGTCGCTGGGCTGGTCGTTCCGCCACAGGAGCTGAATTCCTTCCTGACGGCTGCCTTCCGGGTTCGACCGCCTCCGCGCCAGGTCCCTCCGCAGTGGGATCTGGGGCGGGCTCTGGTCCTTCTGGCTTCACCCACGTATACAAGGGCCGCTACGCCGGTTCCGTTGCTCGGGCGTCCACTCTTCCTTGTCGCTCTGGCCACTGGGGATCGGGTGTCTGCACTAGCGGCCTTGTCACGGCCCCGGGACTGCGTGCGATTCTCCCCATCCTTGCATGGCGTCTCGTTCGCCTCCTCCCCTCCTTTTGTTACCACGCATGGGAGGGAGGCCCCCGTTTTCCAGCCTTTCGTCGTCCAGGCTTTACGGCGTGGGCATCCTCGCCATGTGTTGTGCCCGGTGTCAGCCTTGCACTCCTCTGTTGCGTCTGTGGCGCCGCCTTCGGGTACTGCTGTGTGGGTGTCTCCTCGGACAGGTGGGAGGCTCTCGCAGGTGCAGATGGGCCGCCACGTTTGTCGGACCGTTCGTGCCCGTCGCCCTGTTTGTAGGGGTTCTGCGCACGATGTCAGATCCTTTGCTGCCTCCTTCCGGTTCCTGCCACGTCGATCCTTACCTGCCATCGCCTCAGCGGTTTTGTGGTCTTCTCTCAATTTCTTCATCTCCTCCTACCTCTCCGTGTCCAGTGTTCGACCCCCTCAGCCGGTGTTTGCTCTCGGGGGTCGTGTTTCCTGGTGCTCTGGCGAAGATCCTTGGTCTTCCCCCCTTGTCCCTCGTTCTTTGCCTTTGTTTTATTTGACACAGGGGGGGGGGGGGGTACGGGTTTGCAACACTGGATTGCAAGTTTGGGATTATGTATTGTTCCAGTACATAAGTGTTTTTGCCACATTGAAAATTGTGTTTTGTTCTTGTGTTCAGTGTTTTTGTTGGTTTTTGAAGAAAAGGGATTTTGGGTACAGTACCTTTTTGGTTTCAGACAAGTCTATGTTTTTGCATTACTATGAATGACGGGCATGTGTTAAAACTGTTCTTTTTAGCTACTCCTCAGTTTTTCACTCTTTTATTAAACTCTCTTGTTTAAATTGTGTCTTTGTCATTCGTAATTTTGTTTTATGCATTGGTTTTTTTGGTAGGTTGGGCTTGGATGTCCTCCTCCTATTTGTTATGCAGCCTTGACGTTGGATTTGCCAAGACTACTAACAAATTGGGAGGTTTGACGTACCTCCCAACCTACCAAATAGGAAAACCTACTATTTGGTAGTAGTCTTGGAAAATCCAACGTACATAATACCCTCCCTCACGCCGGACCCCTGCCCATCCGCGTTCTTCTGCCGACGTGAGATGTGATGACAAGAGAGGGTCGCTCATGCGCACGTCCGACAGGGATCTGCACATGACGGAACACGGGATGGGCCTTAAGCGGTAACTAAGGTAAACCCCTTTTTCTTCTCTTCTATGCTTTTTTCACCTTCGGTGGTAGTTTTGGTTAATGTACAACGTCTCCTAGAGCAAGATAAGGAGTAGACTAGACGTTTTCTTCTTTAACCGCGGTTGGAATGACGACATAGCAGTCAAAATAGACAAGTCGTCATTGCAATTAGGTTAATAGCCTTGACGTTGGATTTGCCAAGACTACTACCAAATAGTAGGTTTTTCTATTTGGTAGGTTGGGAGGTACGTCAAACCTCCCATTGTCGCTTTCCCTGATTACCATAAACCGTTCCGTCTTTATACCGACGTATCTCTGTACGCCATTGGTGCAGTTTTAGCTCAAGTCAGAGACGGAGAGGAACATGTTATAGCGTATGCCAGCTCCACACTCAACCAAGCACAACAGAATTATGCAGCCACCAAGAGAGAGTGTTTAGGGATCATTTGGGCACTCAGCCACTTCCGGTCATTTGTGTTGGGCGCAAAACTCGATATAATAACCGACCATCAATCTTTACAATGGCTGCGTAAGTGCGAAACCAACTCAGCCATTTTGGTACGTTGGAGGGAGACACTAGAGGACTACGACTTTACAATACAGTATCGTCCAGGCAAACTCCACACCAATGCAGACGCCCTGTCACGTTTGCGAGTACCAAAAGACCCCCCCACCAACCTAGCCGCCTTACAAAACACTGAGTTGTTACCTACCCCCATCCCCCAACATAATGCCCCCTCAGCCCCCTCCCTAATTCAATCTTGGGAAGCAAGAATCAGACCGCCCTGCATACCGTTAAATGTCTTCAGGAAACTGACTCGCTGGGGAGATCAACTTGCCACAGACTCTGGTCACATAACCTTAGACCCCCCCATTGCCCACGACTACATGATTGCCATCCACGAGGGAACGGCATACACCTTGGACAAAAGAAGATGTTGAAGATCTTCACAGACCAATACTGGACCCCCAACCCCTCCAAAATTGCACAACGAGTGACAGAATCCTGCAAACCGTGTTTATTGGGGAAGGATAGATCACGCACCCCAGGCCCAGCTGGTACCTTGTCGGCTACCAAACCGTTCCAAGTCCTATCCCTCGACATCATGGGCCCATTTCCTCCTTACGCTGGCAAACGCTATATCGTCACATTTGTTGACGTCTATTCCAAATTTTTAATAGCCTGCCCAGCTAAAGACCACACAGTCGCCACACTGCTTGCCACAGAAGTATTCCCTATATTCGGTCTGCCCCTTGCTCTTCTATCCGACAATGCCCCCGAGTTTAGTGGACATGTTTGGCAACAGTTCACCCAACAATGTGGTATTAAGATTAAACACTCATCCCCATACTGGCCGCAAGGAAATGCTATATGCGAACACAGCCATCGCACCATCAACAATCAGTTACGGACAAAAATGACACCTCAGACTGGCCATCACAACTAAAGATGATACAATGGGGCATGAACACCTGTCCCCGAGAAGACGGTATTTCCCCTCATGAACGTGTTTACGGCGTACCCCCCCCTGTTACTGCCGTTCCACCACCACGCCCACCTCCCCTCCACTACCTCCACAATTGACCCATTGCAACATCTGCAAAACACCCTCCATACCGCCCAAGCCTGTCAGGACACCAAAACTGATAACACCAATGACAAAAACCCTTTCACCATTCATGACACCGTAATGGTAGCCAACCTCCCTATCACCAACAAGTTAGGCCCTCGCTATGTCGGGCCCTACACCATCACACAAGTCCCAAACGCCTATCAAGTCACCATCGATTATCACGGCGTGACTCGCACGTTCCGAACTAGATTCGTCCGAGCGTTTAAACCACTCCAACCACAAGACAATAACCCCACCCCACACGTCTGAACCAGAATTAAACACCCCTACTAAACCGTCCACTCCACCTATGAATATCCCAACACAAACCCCTAAGGACCTAAGCCCTCCGACACCGAACAGACAGATCATTCCTCAACATACCCCCCAAACTAACCTCCACAAACCCCAAGCCCCCACTATCACACCCTCCTCCACCATGACACCTTCTTTCACTTCTGATAATCAAGTACCTCCCCCGCTTATCCAAGTACGAAAGCCTCCCCCCACAACCCCGACCACAACAGAAACTCTTCCGTCTAGCCCTGACATACCTTCCCCAGGCACAACACTAAGAAAACCACACCCCCCACCCAAAACCAAGTACACACCCAAACACACCACACAATCTACCTCAGTAACCTCACGCTACAACCTACACCCACGACAAAAACTTTTTAAAACCTCCAGGAAACACACCCTGCTAACCAAGTTCCGTAGGGCTGCCAGACCACTACCCTCCTCCTCTTCTTCTTCGCCGACTTCTCCTCCACAAAGGGAAAGAAGACGAATAATCACCAATAAACACCATAAACCCTCTAACTATATTCCAGAAGTAACAACCCCCACCCCCCCACGAAAACACATACCTTCCTCTTCAACCTCATCCCCTCTCAACCCCCACCTCATTACCCCGAATGACCTGCTAGATCTACCCCACCACCAAACACCCATAAAACCGCCTACTTCCACCACCAGTAACTCACCGACCTCACCAAAGGACACATCCCACACACGTCCCTATCCCCAACCCTCCAACTTAAATCCCCACTCCCTACCCACCCGTCTAGCCCTCCCCCCCGCATCCGCCCCTTTCCCCTCCACTATCCCCACAAACCCCCCCACACATCAACCAACCTCCTCATCTCATCGAACCCCCAACCAACCAACCCCTAAAAAATCCCCCCACCAGGTCACCCCTGAGAGAACCCCCACAAATACCCCCACCAAACCCTCTTCCATTTCGCCTACCACCCTCACCCAACATAATCCCCCACACGCATCTACCTCTCAAATAAACCCCGAACTCACCCCCAGTAGATGCCCTTCACCTGTAAAACGTTCTTCCCCTCAATATAAAACATCGTCGAGCGACTCAAGTCCCACGACAAACATCTACCTTCCCACCAGGACCGCCAGAGGTAGAATAATCAACAGACCCATCAGATTTAAAGACAGCGATACAAAAATAGCACCCCGTTCTGACACTAAGGACCCAAGCCACACAACACACACACCCCCTCCTTCCCACACACCTCCTTCACCCACCTTACCTAAACCGATCTTGCGCATTGCCTCACTATATTTTCCCAGCCTACAACACCGCCCAAGAAAACCCCAAAAAACCCAGACTCATATTCCCCCTTCATCCCCAGCTCTGTTGTCACGCGTAAATCCCCCTTCGGTTAGCAACCCATTCACCACACTAAACAGACCTCCTGTCAGTCCCACACACCTCACTCCGACCCCCACGGGGGAAAGCTACAAACCATTCATACGGAAGGTTAAAGTAAAAACCCCCACTGGACGCTTAGCCCGTATACAACGCCCACATCAAGCCCGGGCAACCGCCCGCCACAACACAGAGGACACATTCTTACAGGTATACATTGACCTGCAAAATAAACCTGACCGTCGCTCTCTTGCTTGGTGGAACCTTCTAAATACCCTCAAAATGACCCACCATGACTATGCTTCTTTTTACTTCACCCTTGAGGCTCGAGGACGAGCCTATAATGAAGGAGAGGGAAGTAAAATGCCCCAGAACGAGAAGCCCACCACAGAAGCCACAAGCGAACACCACACAGAAACACCCGAAAGAAAGGTCCACAGAACGAAAGGATCAGCTGACCGAGCCAACCAATTCAGACAGGCCCAAGCCCGCAGGGCTAAGCAGCTCCAAGCCGCACCTACCTACCCCTTCTAAACTGACCATTTTCCACACCTCACGTACACTACCCCATCGTGTCCTACACTTCTACCTACATGATGATGAACAGGAATATACATTCATATTAAAAACACCCATGCCCTGTCCCTAGGTTGAGCCAATGCCAACAAATCAGACAGCCATATATCTATGTATGTTCTTACATCCGAGAAGTAGATGTTATATACCTTAGAAGTTAATACACCCATGCTCTGTCCCTAGGTTTAAGATATTAATATTAACATACCCTAACATACCTTGTCTTGCCAGACTAAGTTTCTGAAGACCCATCGCCCCCATAAAATCTATGTATTCAATCCTTAGGTTAAGTATTAATATGAACATTCCCTAACATATCTTATCTTGCCAGACTAAGTTTCTGAAGACCCATCGCCCCCATAAAATCTATGTATTCAATCCTTAGGTTAAGTATCTTTATCCGCCATTGTGTTCAACTTTTCCATTTACTTTTCCACAATTGTTATAAGTTTTCCACTTACCTCCTTCGTATCCACAGTCCACACTACGCCAATTTGCTTCGTGTCCTACACCTCTTACCCGCCCGATTCTACCTACATGATGATGAACAGGAATATACATTCATATTAAAAACACCCATGCCCTGTCCCTAGGTTGAGCCAATGCCAACAAATCAGACAGCCATATATCTATGTATGTTCTTACATCCGAGAAGTAGATGTTAAAAACCACATGTCCCAACTTATAAGAAATTAAGATACCCACGGGTACACCAGGATATAGAACCATTGCCCCCGTAAGACTTAGACAGCCATGATTACAGATGTTAGCCGCCATGCTATAACGTAATTCTTACCCCAACCAGAGATTGTATAGATAACCTTGTTACCAGTATCGGTCATAAGTACCTCGAAACAATAACGAAGTACCCCTACGAACTGCCGCTTTTCTTGGTATATATTTCATAGAAAACGCAGTTCCCAGGGACAACTAGATGTGCAAAAACTTGTGCCAACTAATAGTATCCATAACCCCTCGTACTGACGAAGAATAATACACCATGTTTTTCCCCACTTTACCCACAGTCAAGCACACGCCTACAGTTCACCTCCTTCTCCCCCCCCCCCCCCAGCCCCACAGTCCACATAATTCTATCTTTTCCAGACTCATATACCACCCCATAGTTGCACTCCCCGGTAGCATTTGGCTAACGTACTTTCACTGCCCTTTCAAACTCCAATATCAACTGCAGCCTAATGCCATCCCCACTCCCAGAGACCTTAGGGTCAAATTTCCCTGTAGCCTCCTGAGCTTCCCCCCCTTTCATTAAAATACCCCGCGCTTCTCGACTCTTGTCCGACCTAGCCTCTCTCTCATACCTCTTGAAGATCCTTGATTTTTCCGTTGCTAATGCTCTCCAACCTTTTATATATATACTCCTATCCAGCCTGCCTTCCCTTAGTAGGCAGAACAACATTAGAACTTTACTAACCCCTTTCATGCCATCTATTCTCTTACAACCTATTCACAACCCTGCACCCAATGGTCGTCGGTGCGAGGTTAGCCGCCTCACCAGTAACTAACTTCTATTGCCATACTTCCAGATAAATGTGGCCGAGTTAGCAACCAGTCTCCACCACATCCAGCAAACCCTACGATTAACAACCAACCGATTAAAACCAGCTAGCCAAGGCACCTTCGGTTTGGATATTAAGAAGACCCGCATCTGTCTCATAAACAGAGGGTTATTACAAACACTGGTGATATGGCAAGCCCCTAGCCACAGCCGCCGGACGACCATCCCTGAGAGAGAGCGCCCGGCTACCCCTTTTTACCCACCCGAGGAGGGAGACCCCCACCCCCGCGGAGGTATACCTGACCCCTGTTTTGACTTCCGGGTCATTGCCAGGTAGCCCAGGAATTCTTCCTATCAATGAACTAACTATGCATGTCTAACCCCCTTACTCACCTCTCTTTACCCACAATAACCCATTCACCTGTCTTGCATACTCGGATAGTCAAATTAGCACCTCAGCTATGCCATAGAATGAAGACTGAGCAATATAAGAGAGACGCCCCTATCACAGCTGTCCCAGTCCTCCCCGCAAAGTAGATCCAGTCTCCCTCCCATAAATACTTCCAGTATAGCCAAAATAGTACCTTTTACTAAGGCTCAGTTATATCACAATATGAAGGCTTCCTATAGTCATGTGCCACAACATTTAACCCTTCCATTTGGGACGTACTAAGCGTATCAGTGTTCATTAATTAACAGGCGACATTGACTCTCGTAATTTCCTTATTCAGATATTAAAACCCTAGTGATATCTAACGTTCGCCCACTGATTTGTGTTCTACGTATTTCTGCCATAAGAATATAAATCTTAGATCAGTAATAATAATAATAATAATAATAATAATAATAATATTTATTCAGTCAGCAATTTACAGAGTTGGTACCACATAGTTTGTTACAAATATGACATGTATCAGCCTTGCACAATATTTAATCTCAAAACGAACAATAACTTAATGCAACTTGAATAAGTTTATATACTGTAATAACTCCATGAGTGACAAGGACGAAAATCGGATTTATCAAGGTAGAATAATTATATTAATCAACTAAGGATAGCCCAATAAGGCCGTTAGGCGTATTTCCATTGGGGTCCTTGTGGGATTAGGTTAGCTGGGGAAAAGGGGAGGATAAAGAAATAGATACTTTAGAAAAATATTTCTAGGGGGTTATTTTAAGATACCTTACATCCTATAGTAAATATCAGTAATCCGTAATCAGTAATCATTTCAGTTTGGTTTGTCTATCTCTTATGTCGTATTTAGTAGTAGACATAAGCTTGGTGCTCCCTTCTCGCAGCTGTCCGGTTCAGGTGTTCCTTCAGGCTACTTCTGAAGGAATACAGTGTTCTCTTTTCACGGACTGACTGGGGTAGGTCGTTCCAGTCTTTGATGGCAGTGAAGAAGAATGTTTGCTTACCCTGTCCTTGGATTCTCGGGACCTTAAAATTAAACATCATGTTTGAGGTTACTAGAATTTCCGTGTTCTAAAATATACGCTTGTCTAATTCTAACTGTGAACTACTACTTGTGCACCCGACCTGCCAGTAAGAAATCTAATTAGTGAAATTGAATCCATAAGTACATTGAGGTCTTCCAGTATTATAAAACTTGCTAATTAAACCAGTGATCAGAAGAGTATACCTGAACGTTGGAAGTGGGAGACTAGGCTCCATCCAGATCCGCTAATGCTAGCAGTTCCCTTCTATTATTTGTTTTGTACGAGTATTACTATCTTTCTATGCTCCTTATTCACCTACTTCAATAAACGTGATCGTGTATCGTGTTACCGTGTGTTTATTTTGTGTTCTCTATTCCTCATACCTTGTATTGTGCATGCAGCCTTATATACCCACTCAGATAGAGCCCACATCACCCAAGTTAATCCTGTAGAAAAACAGGGCATAACACTTATGATACCTTCTTACAAAATCAGGTGAGTTTTTGCTTTTAACAAAAAAAAATACACGAAATTGCAAATATGCCTACACTATAAGTAAGAGAGAGGAGGGTGGAGAGGGAGGAATAGCACCGGAATCATCCAAGGTGGAGTTTCTAGCAAAAGTTTGAGCGAAGAGTTTAGCTTTGTCAGAGGAAGAAGTGATGGTTGTGCCATTAGAGTGCGAAAGGGGAGGGAAAGACGAGGAAGATAAATTGTTGGAGAGGTTTTTGTCTATAGATGCCAGAAAGCTTGGGAAGAGCTAGAGTTGGATAGTTCAGTGCATTTAATATTGATGAAAGAGTGTTTGGCAAGTCGAAGAACAGATTTGGCTTGATTCCGGGCAGAAACATAGGAAGAATGAGAGTCTTGAGTTTTAAGGCGTCGGTACATTTTGAATGCTTCCTCCTTATTGCGGACAGCAGTAGAACAGGCGTGAGTTACTATAAGTAGAAATGATGTGGTTAAGGAAATTGACAGACTGAAACCTCATAAATCGCCTGGTCCTGATGAGGTATATGCTAGAGTATTAAAAGAATGCAGAGATGAGTTAAGTTATCCATTAACATTTCTATTTAACAAGTCATTAGAAACAGGTATAGTTCCAGAAGCTTGGAAGCTTGCAAATGTAGTTCCGATCTTCAAAAAAGGTGATAAATCAATAGCATCCAATTACCGTCCCATTAGTCTCACTTCAATCATAGGAAAACTACTAGAGTCAATTATTGCTAGGAAAATGAGAAACCACTTAGAAACATTTAACTTAATAAATTCTTCTCAGCATGGATTCACTCAGGGACGGTCTTGCCTTACTAATTTGCTTAGTTTTTTCTCAGAGGTATATGAAGCAGTAGATAATGACAAGTCATATGATATTATATATTTAGATTTCAGTAAAGCTTTCGACAGAGTCCCTCATGAGAGATTGATGAGAAAGGTTGAGGCACATGGAATAGGTGGGGCGTTGTTAGGATGGATTAGGTCATGGCTAATTGGTAGGAAGCAGAGAGTCAGCATAAATGGTACCAAGTCAGAATGGGGAGCAGTCAAAAGTGGTGTCCCCCAGGGATCGGTATTAGGTCCCCTGTTGTTTCTTATATACATAAATGACCTAGATTTAGGTATAACTAGTAGGATAAGTAAATTCGCAGACGATACTAAAATAGGGAGATCAATTGATTCAGATAGCGATATAGAGTGCCTCCAAAGGGATCTAGATACCTTACATGAATGGTCAGTAAATTGGCAGATGAAGTTTAACATTGACAAATGCAAGGTATTAAAGATAGGGAAGATGCAAACAAATGTTAAATATAAACTAGCTAATTTAGAATTAGAAAATTCAGACTGCGAGAAAGATCTAGGTGTGTTTGTTAGCAATGATTTGAAGCCTAGAAAACAGTGTATAAGCGTTCGTAATAAGGCAAACAGGATTCTCGGGTTCATCTCTAGGAGTGTGAGTAACAGAACTGCTGATGTTATCTTAAAACTTTACTTGTCATTAGTGAGACCCCACATGGATTATGCTGTCCAATTTTGGTGTCCTTATTACAGAATGGACATAGATTCATTGGAGAGAGTACAGCGTAGAATGACAAAAATGATCCATAATATTAGAAATCTTTCGTATGAAGAAAGGTTGAAGAAATTAGGTTTACATTCGTTAGAGAGACGCAGAGTTAGAGGGGATATGATAGAGGTGTTCAAGTGGGTTAGTGGGATTAACAAAGGGGACATGGCAAATGTACTAAAGCTCAGTGATAGCGAAAGAACTCGTACCAATGGTTTCAAATTAGATAAATTTCGTTTCAGAAAAGATATAGGCAAGTATTGGTTTGGTAACAGAGTTGTAGATGGGTGGAATGGACTACCAAGTGCTATAGTGGGATCTAAAACTGTAGGGAGCTTTAAGATAAAATTAGATAAGCATATGGACCAGAAGGGTTGGGTGTGAAGGGGGATCAGCCGGGTTGGGCCAATCAGCGCTCTGCAGACCTCCATAATCCTGCGTTAATCTCTAACCGTTTTGGTAAAATGATCCTCAGGGTATTAGAGTGTGAAGCCTATAATTGGGCTTTGTAATTGAATTGGGGTTGTGTGGGACAGGGATCTGCCTTGCTTAGGCCAATCGGCTTTCTGCAGACTCCCATTTTCTTATGTTCTTATGTTCTTATGAGTAAACCAAGATTTTTTTAGCATTAGTCTGAGAGAAAGAGAATGGAATGTATGCTTCCATGCCCGATAGGATTACCTCGGTAATGCGTTCAGCACTCTCCGAGGGTCCCCGGCCACGGAAGCAGAAATCATTCCATGGGAAATCAAAGAAGTACTGCCGGAGAGCCTCCCAGTCGGCAGCGCCAAAGTGCCACAAGCGTCGCCGGCTAGGAGGATCGGGTGGCCGTACTGGAGAGATAGGACAGGTGACAGAGATAAGTTTATGGTCGGATTGCCATACATCGTGAGCGAAACGCTCTTAAATACCACTCACGGACTCGTCCTATATGATGTGGGTGCCACTACTAGAAAAAACTAGCAAAAAAAAATAAAATAAAAAGATTAAACTTTGATCTTAGCGTTGCGCTTCTCATGCGTCTGCTGTTTGGGTACGCTTCGCTTCCCTCCTGGAAGCCCTTGTTCCTCCTTTATTGATATATCAAGACTCTCAAAACATAGCAGATGAATAGGAAGGGGATGGAAGGGAGGGCCAAAATCGTCAATGATTCCGGGGCCACTACTAAATATTAGGTTTTCCTTCTTCCCTTCGGGACTTAAACCTATAATTTATTAGTGGCCCCTTCATTATTGACGATACGCCTGATATCTCAAGACTGGAGGGGGACATTCATCATGAACATCATTAACCACTAATAAATTACGGAGGTCCAAAGAAACACGTACTAAAAAGATCAGTTTAATAAAAATAATAAAGGATTTACAGGCGGCGTTCCTTAACCCGTACAGCCCCAGCGACGCGCCTGACGCGTCGGCGATGTATGTAACGCACAGCCCCAGAGACGCGCCTGGCACGTCACCCTAATTGCGCCGACCATAACCTCAGGTGTAGCCACTCAAGAGGGCTCAGATTTGTATGGGAACTGTGTACGTATCCCACGCAACCGTGCCGATGGTTGAAAACTCTTAAAGTCCACGTGCGTGCGCGTGAGCGCGCAATAACCTGGTTTTTGGGGGTAATTGCCTTCAATTTTTTACTCTTGTAAAATACGTTTTCGGGGGCTCTGTAGGACCATTCTTTAAGCTTTTTGAGCGGTTTTTCGTGGTTTTTCCTTCATTCCTAACCCATTCGCTATTGTTTCTGGAATAAAACAATGTTTTGAAAACCGGCCGGGTTCTGGTGAACAAACATTACAAAACTAGCCGGGGCTGGACGGGTTAAAGGTAGTCTGCGGTGTTGTCACCTTTACGTTTGACAGAACAGTTGGTGAAACACATAAACTATACATATAGCTTAGAATGCATAAATATATGAATCTTTTATCAATACTGATAATATGTTGGCCTATATATTTATGGCCCCAAGTACTATCTTACAAAATATTTGTACTCTCTCTTTTAATCCTAATCCTCAAGATTAATGAGTATATTGTAAACTCTATTGCATCTATAAAGGAAACATACAACATTTCCTGACTAGACTTATTTTAGTCTAAGGAATGGGTTATCACATGACCTTTCATTCTTGTCATATCTTGTACCACATAAGAGGCAGGTTAGAGTCCTTAGCTAGGATACTCCCCCACCCTCTCTTTTCTTTACAAAATAGCTTAAAACTAAACTTTCTGCCTTAATGCTACACATGTACGAGAAGGTTTCACGAGATTCACGGACAGGTAACGTGTTAGAAATGTATGATTAGATGACCACAACTGGGTCTGTTGAATATCATCGAGAGAGTAATTGTGGAGGAATCTGAGTGACGCCGCCCACTTCCGAATATCGTGCGCCCTAGCCAACACGCCCGGATTACTCTCCCGAATCACCTCTACTAGTAAGGTGAGTAAGTAAGGCGTTTTTGAAGACATTTACCTGTCCGCGAAACCCAGAGGGAGCCCGCCTGTGACGGCCGGGAACCCCGCATAAATAACATAAGGGACTGTACCGGGCAAAGTAAATGGTGCCGATCGCCCTGTTTCAGAGCTGGAACTTCAAACTCTGTAAATACATGATTACTATGTTAATTTTTTGCAATAAAGTTAGGAGCAGGGGTAATATCATGTTGCGCCTCGAAAACCGTAAACAAGTTGGCTCCGAACTCATCGCTGCCAACTCAGACACCCTGTCACCTGTAGCCAATGCCATTAGAAAAATGGCCTTTTTAACTCTTAACTCGAAAGGAGGGTCATGGCAATATTTATGTGATTGAAGCATTTCAAGGGTCAGATCAAGTGACCAGGTGGGTGTGAGTTGACGAGGAGGGGGGCGAAGCCGGAAGCAAGACCTCATGAAACCCTTTTCCTCCGCCTCTGGCACAGACAGGCCTGTTAAGTCTAAAAAAGGTGTCCGAATTGCTGTGAGGTGATTCCTTAATGTGACAACTGATAACTTTTGAATTTCAAAGAGTTAATTTAAATAATTAAAAACCAGAGCCACCGAGGACTGTTGTTGATAAGTTTCTCTTCTCATAATCTGCTCTCAGATCGCCAGTATGGCTTCCTTAACCTAAGACGTGTGCATGGGGGGTATGAGACACCACACTCCTGTGCGCACGTATTTGAGCTGTTCCCATCACTAACATCGTTATTTTACCATAAATAGCATTAATACTTATCCATATGCGCCTATTATAGGTTGATTATAAAGGTATTAACCTGTTACAACAATAAAACAAGTGGAAACAGCGTTTGGATGGTCAAAATTGGCGATACAGGCCGGGAGTTACATAATATATGGCTGAGGCAACCCCCCTCCATTTTTCCCCACGTCTGGAGAGAGACTGTCGATCGATACTCTCTCTCTCTCTCTCTTGCACTCGCTGGGTAACAGTGATGACAATGCCCTGCTTGCAACTCGCTAATGTTAGCACGAAAATAGACCACAGAATAAGGGAATAACAGGGAAAATAGGTGATAACTGAAGGAGGTGAGGAAAGTGGGGAAGGAGGGGAGGTGGAGGAGTGATATTTGGCATGGCCCAGGGGCAAACAAAAAAATATTTGTTTGGGTGTTTTAAATGGATTTTTTTTTTTCCCCAGACTCTTAACCCTTAAAAAGCGGCTCACCACATAAGTCGAGTTAAATAAAGCTGGACTATGTGGCGGCGCTCGACATAACTCGAGTGGCAATTTCAGCACGTAATGTTGCTGAGAGAGAGAGACAAGTGGTGGCAGGAGAGTAGCGAGTGTATGACTGCTCCAGACCACCGCGGCGAACCTACTGACACGAATCTCACCTCCCTCCTACCTCTCTCACTCGCTATATACGGAATTGTATCGGGAAAGTGGCTAATTACATGCTTTTTGCACTCGCGTTGCACGGTTATTGCAAGAAAACTAGCCATCATAAAAGGATCGTTATGGTGTCATTCGAAAGCTCTGTTTATGCCCTTTCAGGGATAGATACTTGTTTTACGTTCTGGGTCTTATTTAGGCATGAAAATGATCACGTAAACAACCCTATTTTGGCTAAAAACACCCCGCTGGGCGGTACATATAAATAAACCGCATAGGCCGCTCGTAAAGGGTTAAGAGTCTTCCCGCAGTCGCCCGGGGAAACTCTTAAGAGTCTTCCCGCAGCTCCTGGGTTAAGGGTCGCTCTACTGGTGATCTTCTTTCATATCTTACTAACTCTTGGTCATCCTCCTTTCGGGACTCCGGTGAGACTTTTTCTATTGCACTAGACATATCGAAAGCCTTCGATAGAGTCTGGCACAAATCTTTAATTTCTAAACTACCCTCCTTCGGTTTCTATCCCTCCATCTGTGCCTTTGTCTCTAATTTCCTTTCCGGCCGTTCCATAGCCGCGGTTGTGGACGGCCATTGTTCACTTCCTCACCCTATAAACTCCGGTGTTGTCCTCAGGGCTCTGCCCTATCTCCTATTCTCATCTAATTTTTATAAATGATCTCGACTGTACCTCAAAACCCATCCATTCATACGCAGACGACTCAACCTTACACTACTCCATTAGTTTTTCAGAACGCCCCAGACAGCAATCCCTCGATGACAAACGTAATGAAGCCATAGAACTCTTAAATGCTGATCTAAATACTATCTCCAATTGGGGCAGAGAAAACCTTGTTACCTTTACGCTTCCAAAACCCAATTTCTCCATCTATCTACCCGTAAGGAACTCCCAGCGGACTATCCCTTATTCTTCAACAATACAAAAATCAATCCTTCATTTTCTCTCAATATTCTTGGTGTCTCTTTTTCTTCTGCTCTCAGTTGGAAGGACCATATTACCAGTCTTGCTAAGGCAGCCTCCCAGAAGCTGGGTGTGCTCAACTGCCTTAGGGGGTTCTTTTCCCCTGCACAGCTTCTTGCTCTGTACAGGGGCATAGTGCGTCCTTGTATTGAGTATTGTTCACATGTGTGGGGAGGTTCCTCTCACACCGCTCTCCTAGACAAAGTTGAAAGGAAGGCCTTTCGTATCATTAACTCCCGTCCACTCACCAACTCTCTGCAATCTCTCTCTCTCCGCCGCAATGTTGCATCTCTCGCTATTCTATCGCTACTATAATAATCAGTGTTCCTCAGAGCTTTCCCAGTGTATACCACCTCCATTACGTAGGGCACGTGGTACCCGTCTTGCAACTCAATCCCACCCCTACTCTGTGCAACTCTCCAAACCGTGAGTGAAACGTTACTCTCAGTCTTTCTTCTACTCAACAGCTGAGCTCTGGAACTCTCTCCCAGAATCAGTCTTTCCCTCTTCCTATGACTTAAATGGCTTCAAACTCTGTGTGTCCAGGCATTTTGGCTCGAACGTCCCTTGATTTTGGCCCTGTCACTGTTTCAACTATGGGGGAGGCACTCATTATAGGCAGTTCTGCCTTTTGCCTCCCTCAATCACATAGAAAAAAAACAAAAAACAAAAAGTAGTAAACGACTTCCAGTGAGGTTGATACTGTCTTTTAGTTGATTTAGCATATTGATTAATCAATTTGTGAGTCACGGATTCCCCAAACTGGCCTAGCCACTTATCCTTCTGAATGTCCATAAGGCAAATGTCAGCGAGGTCTTGAGGTTTCCAATTGTGTCTAAGTGGAAGTACGAGATCGGGAGCGACACCGGGTTCTCGCACCACGCCTTCAATTGATTGTACCAAACTTGAGCCGGCCACAACGGCGCGATCATCGAGACCATGCCTCGATAACCCCGTAGTTTGTGAACTACTTTGCACATTAAGGATGCGTCTGGAGGTGGAAATAGATAAATGGAGCTCCATTTGTTCCACTCTACCAGAAATGCGTCTGAACCTCCCGCCGGAGTCTGACTCCGACGTGTGAGGTACAGAGGTAGCTTGTGTGTTGCCTCTGACACGAACAAGTCCACTTGTGGATGGTAGGGTTCGGCAATCATCTTTTGAAAGATGTTTTGCTTGAGAGCCCATTCTACTTGAGTGCTCTGTCTCCGAGACAGAGCATCCGCCCACATGTTCACCACGCCGGGCAGATATGTTGCATGAAGATAAATCTCTAGCCTTGCAGCTAGTCGAACGATCTTTTCCGACAACCCTTGTAACACTCATCAAAGTCCCCCTGCAGCACTTGCACCTGCAACCACACCTGTCTCAACAGTGATATAACAAGACAGTGCCATAACAAGACTTTACTGTCCATACTTGTGTCATCTCCTCTTTTAGTCGTCTTGTGGGACATTCGTTAAGATATGTGGGGCATATTCTTTTTCCTTCACTAAATATGAAAGCCCCCTTACCCCCAGTGGGGGTGATTTAACTAAAGCCACAAAATATATAGCTATAGCTCTCCCTTAAATTTACAGGAATACAATTGACTTAGAACATGTGCTCTGACATATGACAGTCTCACATATGATATAAAAAAATGTAAACTATGAAAATATATATACTGTTTTGTTTTTGTTACACATTGGACAATGGTTATATTAATAATAATAATAATAATAGTTCTTAAAGCTAGCGCATGCTAAGCTAGCTAAGGATAGCTCAATAAGGCCGATTAGGCGTATTTCCATTGGGGTCCTGTACTACTACCCCATCCCTTTGCTCATGAGGGATGGTAACGACTCAGTGCTTGTGAAAAATCTTTAATGCGCCGAGCGTGGGCGCGAACCCGGGCCTTCTGGGTGGAAGTCCGAGACGCTAGTCACTACACCAAGCGAGCCGGTTCAAGAGCTTATAGCTACTTAACATGGAAAATGTGATAGGCCTAATATGAGGCTCTCCTGATGAACGGCGATAAGCCTCACGGAAGCATAGTATTTCAAGGTGTTCAAAAACCTCTGCAAAGGTGGGATACATAGGGAAATTTGGTGACAATTAAGGCAAAGTGTTATCTCTCGATATCCAAAATCGTAATACACTCGCATCTCACATACACTCGCACACCACACCATTACTCCTCCCTCATCATTGTGGAGCAGCACTCAGGAACCACTTATCAACCCCAAATATATCCTATATCCTATATGTAGTATGTAAATATACAAGAGAGGAGGAGGTACAGGACCGGATCCAGCAAAACCACTTTACAAGCAGGGGAGGGGAGGATGCGTGCATTATTACTCCCTACTCCCTCCAGCTCACAGCTCTGCCATTGTTTATCTGAGTATAAAGAATTCTGAATGTGATATCTGCATATGCCCCACAGGCTGGTTTACAGAAAGAGATAAAAGAGGACTTCTGGAATGACACAGTCAGTGTCATTTCAGGCCTCTCGGAGAATGAAATAACAATCGTGTGGGGGGACCTCAATGGTCACGTGGGAGCATCTGCAGATGGATACGAGGGGGTACATGGAGGAAATGGTTACAGAAGGAGAAATCTGGAAGGCGAATATATATTGGAGTCCTGCGTAGCACTCAACATGGTTGTGTGTAACACAAAGTTCAAGAAAAGACTGAGCCACCTGATCACATATAACTCTGGGGTCTCCAGTAGCCAGATAGATTACTTCTTGGTTAACAGGAAAGACTGGAAACTAGTTCGAGATGTAAAGGCCATCCCGAGCGAAGAATGTATCCCCCAGCTTAAGCTACTTGTGTGCGACATGAGCTTATACAGAGATCCTAAGCGCAAGAAGGTATACATACCCAAAAGGAAAGTGTGGCTGCTGAAGAACAAGGAAGTTAGGGATAGGTTTCATAGTGAACTGGAGGAAATTAATAGAAATAAGGAAGCTAGGCCTAACGATGTAAATAGTCAATGGAACTTTCTTAAGCATAGCCTTATCGCTGCCACTGACAAAGTCTGTGGGAAAACAAAGGGTCACCCCAGGAATAAGACCTCCTGGTGGTGGAACGATGAGGTAGAACATTCTGTGAAAGAGAAAAGGAGATGCTTCAAAGCATGGAAGAAAGGAGGCAGCAAGGAGGAATACCAGGCAGCTAAACGAACTGCCAAAAGAGTTATTTACAATGCTAAAAATCGCATTAACCTCTCCGCGGCGCACAGTTTTTTTTTTACAGGGTCATACTGTGCGCATGTATGATGATTTTGGGACCCATTGCCAATTTCGATAAAAAGTACATCAGCGTGTAGGGAATGTTTGCGTGCATCGGCCCATATATATTTGACCCCCAAAAAAATGTCTGGGTGGGGTGGGGGAACGGTCCGTAGTTGAAAAATGTGGAGCGAATGGCACCGCGCGGCTAAATTGTCATCGAGCGGCGAGATTTCTTGGCCGAATTTTCACTCGCCCAGGGGATAGAACCAGAGGGAGGAGGGGGTGGGTTACCGCGTATTATCACGTATATCTCCTTTTTGATCCCTTTTAGGCTATGTAGAGTACGTATACGTGTGTAGGCCACCCATATAACAATGAATATGCCTCATAGTGACCAAAAATTGCAATATATAAGGGAATTATCAAAGAATTTTTAGGCGGGAATGAAGATGGGTTGGAGGTTTGGCGGCAATTTATGAGATGAGAGTGTGGTTTGCGCTATAATATTACGTATATCTCGTACTTAGAGCACTGTCATGCTATAATACAGACTTGTACGTATGTAGACGTGCCATATATCAATATATATACCGCATATAGACCAATTCATGCGATATTTACGCACATTATCAATGAGTTTCTATGCGTGAACCAAGGTGTGATTGAGTTGTGCTGGGAATGAAATGGGGAGAGGGTGTGTTACACCATAAATATCACTTATATCTCGTACTTAGAGCACTGTCATGCTATAATACAGACTTTTACGTATGTAGACGTGCCATATATCAATATATATACCGCATATAGACCAATTCATGCGATATTTACGCACATAATCAATGAGTTTCTAGCAGACGGAAGCCTAAAAGGGTGGGTGGGTGGGAGGGAGGCAGGGAGTGAGTTATGGAGAGAGTGAAGGCAGGGAGATCTAGCAGGAAACATATGCAGCTGTGTGATAATTGTGGAGGCGCCCCAGGCGTACGGATGTCTTGGGATTTTGAACCTTATGTCTAGCAGGTGTCTGGGGTTCGTTGCCACCAAGAGGTCTACAATAACATGAGTCAGGAATGGAGAGAGAGAGAAAGTGAGACATGCGTATGTCGTACGTATAAATGGACTTCAGAATTGCATTTTTATGCAAGCAGACATTGCATTTTAGACACATGTGAAGTACCACAGAAACATGTAGGCCATTGACTGTAAATAAAGTACTATATTATAGACCAGGAACGAGGGTGGTCAATAAACATCGGCTTAACCTTTTTTGATAGAGATCTAAATATAGACTGGTGTCGCCTTACACTTGCGAAATGGTAAATTGCCACCAGAAAACTTATATTCTTTAACTGCCTTCGTGGTGTAATGTATAAGGTGTTGATATTCGGTGTGAGCGTCCTGGGTTCGAATCCACGGACTGCCACATGTGTTTGTAATATTTCATTAATCGATTTTAGGAGTAGAGTTGGTTGTTGGATAGAACATAATAATTGATATTGGTTCAGGAGTAATTTATCGAGAGGCCTTCCCTAGGTGGTTAAGGCCCCATTAATTGCTCTTTCCATTCACATATGCATAGCCTACGTGAGTTACAGTTGGGATGTGTGTACATGCTTAGATTGATATGCAGGATTCGAAGTTGCATAATAAATCGTAGGCAGTGTCCACCATTCTTTAACTGCCTTCGTGGTGTAATGTATAAGGTGTTGATATTCGGTGTGAGCGTCCTGGGTTCGAATCCACGGACTGCCACATGTGTTTGAAATATTTCATTAATCGATTTTAGGAGTAGAGTTGGTTGTTGGATAGAACATAATAATTTATTTATTTCCAAGTAATATGCAATCTAAATGTATATTCGAGACCTACTGCAAGTATTTGTATGACAGTCATGACTATGTATAATCCAATATACGCGCGTAAGGGCGTAGGCGAGACATAAGAAAGATGGTTGAGCAATTTTCGACACCCACACAGTTATTATTCACTATTATTTACAATATTATACAATACAAATGTATTTGTGAAGAGTATTTTATGCATTATTGTATTTATACAAATTTTGTTCCCAGAGAGAGCTGCTGTGGCTGGAGGGAGCAGCAAGGGTCACCCAGTGACCGCTTGACCGTGTGATAATGACTGGAGTCACACTGAGAGGGCAATTTTGCTGAGTGTTTGGGCAATTTTTGACAGAATAAAGTTATATAATTACTAATTCTTGACAGACAAACTTTTATAAACCTTGGCATGATATAATTGATAATCCCATCAATTTACAAACGTAAATTGGTGGATTAATTTTTTTTGTTTTTGTATATTGTCATTTTGATTGTAGACACAAAGTTTTGAGTGACATTTGGTATGAGCTCCTGTGGCATGGTTGGTAAGGTCGCGGACTGGAAAACTCAAAGTGTGGTAGGGTAGTGGGATCGAATCCAAGAGGGGGTTATGGGGAAGGTTTCATACTGTTTAGAAAAATTTTGATATTTTTTTTTTTTTTACAAGATCATGCCATTGTATTCAAACAATATAAAATATTCATAGAATATATCATATTGTAAGAATACAATGACATGACCTTGTATTTATTTTTTTATTTTTTATTGTTTTATTTTATTATCTTAGTAGGTTTGACAGGATTTATTGAAACATATTTATTTTGGTACAATTCATTTGAGGTAAGAAAATATATACACATTACTTAGGCTATAACAAACATATATATTGATATACTAAAAAAAGAAGGCATATTACATGTAAATCTTTGAAACTTATAAACTAAATAATGAAACATACAATTATATAATGTAAAAGCTATATCACAGAGACATCTTTGGAACTTATACATTATATAATATATATGTTACATTATGAGGTAGCGTGATCAATTAGGTCAGGTCAGGTAAGGTAGGGCGCGAGTCCAGGGCAGGGCAGGGCAGGGGGCGAGTCCAGGGCAGGGCAGGGCAGGGGGCAGCACTCAGTAGTTTTTGAATGTGTGGTAGTCCCTGAAGCAGTCAACCAAGCAGAGTGCAACTTTGCACTCCGCGCACATTGAGGTCTCTTTTGGTGACGTGGGTTTTTCTGACACTGGAGCTGCAGCTGTGGCACTGCACCTGCCTGTGACGAGTGCCAATCAGCTCGGTGTTGGTTGGGTAGTGTCTTTCGACACCCAGCTGGATGCGGTCAGGAACGTGATCCCCACGCCATGCCGTACGTCTGTGAGTGGTGGTGCCATACTTCTCCAGGAGTTGATATGCCACGTTATACACAAACTCCCGGAATTTTAGCTTCTGGTTTGGGGACATCTCTCTCTTGACCAACCACAAGTTGTAGGCGTTGAGCATCGTGATGTCAACTAGGTGGAGGAAGAGCTTGTGATACCACTTCACAGTCTTCCTCAGACACTCAACGCCTGACAGTTGACAGTCAGACTTGTCCACCAGGCGCATGTTCTTAGTGTAGTCCACTACCATGTCGGGCTTATAGATGGTCTTCCTGGTTCTGTAGTGGATTTTACCAGAGTCCATCTGGGCACCTGTGTGGACTGTGGAAAGCAGGTGGACGTCTCTTTTGTCCTTCCACTTCAGGGCTACCACTTTCCCGTATTTTCAAGCTGCTTGTACTTCTGCCCCCTTCGTCGCCTTCTTCGGACATGCCTCTCGCGGTGTTCCTGGGCCAGTTCATCTTCAGAAGGTGTGTCACTGGAGGAGGCATCTGACAGAGGAATGACATCACCTGTGAACTTGGGCATAAACTTTCTTGTCTTTCTGACAGTCCCACATGACCCAGTTTGGTTGTCATGAAGAAACTGGCAGAGAGCAGGAGAAGTATACCAGTTGTCAGTGTAGATGATGTGGCCTTTGCCCAGGTAAGGTGCCAACATTTTCCTGACGATGGTACCTGACATGCCCATGGGGTCACCGGGAGCGGCTTTTGGTACGTCAATGTCAGTGCCTGTATACATGATCATGTCAAGCACTATTCCAGTTTCACAGTCACACAAAACGAAGAGCTTGATTCCGAACCTATGCCTTTTCAAGGGGATATACTGCTTGAAAACAAGACGTCCTTTGAAGAGCACGAGCGACTCATCAATCACCAAATTGAGGAAGGGGTAAAAGTATTTCCAACAACATGGTGAACACATCCCGAACTTTCCATATCCTGTCAATCCTGTTAGGATTTTCGTTGTCTGCAAAGTGCATAAATCTTAGCAGCAACAAAAATCTGTCACGAGTCATGAACTTATTGAAAGTTGGGGTGGCGATGAGAGGGTCGTGCTTCCAGTAGTGTTGCAACACATGCTTCTTGCAAAGAGGCATGAGGAACAACAAGGCAAAAAACGTCATGAATTTTTCCACAGTCGTATCCACCCAGCCTCGTATTCACGCTTTTGGAGAAATTACGTCCAATCTGCCAAACACCCACCTGTAGTAGGCGTTTGTTTGGGCAACGATGTAAGTCATTACCTCAAAATCGAAAAAAAGCGAGGAAGAAGTCGCTTTCGTTTGCGTGTTCGTCACAGGGCCAGTCATCAGTTGTACCTGATGTCCCAGGATTGAACGGGGCACGTCAGGCACAAAATTGACCCCGTCAGACCACTCAAACGAAGGCATGCCAGGGATCGGAATGTCGTCTCCGTCTGCTTCTGCGTCTGAAATATCGCTGTCATGTTCGCGATACAACACAGCATCATCATCACCCTCCTCTTCACTAGACAGACGCCCTTCTTCATTCTCGTCACTGACGTCTGACTCACTGCCACTGTTCACTCCCAAATCCCCCCACCCTTGGTCCCGTGCTAGGGCGTCGTCGTCGAAACCAGGGCTGCCAATGCCCTGCGAATCACCATCAAACAGCATGGCGGCATATTTGGATGGTGTCAGAGTTTTTCTGGTCACTCTAGCACGTACGGGCGTCTTATGGACAGGGGCAGAAGGGCCGGCAGGGGCGGCGGCGGCAGTGGTGCGTGGTGCAGTGGGCCTGCCAGGCAAGATGATGGTGGTGCCTGTCACCCTTTTCCCTGTTCCTTGGGCAGGGGCAGCAGGGGCAGCAGGGCCGGCAGGGCCAGCAGTCGCTTTCCCTCTCCCTTTCCCCTTCCCCTTCCCCTTCCCTTTTCCTTGGGCAGGGGCAGCCGGGCCAGGGGCGGCTGGTGGTGGTGGTGGTGGTGGCAGGGTCACTGTGGAAGGCGTACGGGTTCTCTTCCCTACGCCCGTGCCTTTGATTTTGCCTGCCCCCGCAGGTTCTGCAGCCCTAGGGCGGCCTCCTGCATCACTGGTACTGGTGGCAGGGGTGGCAGTGGTGGTGGTAGTGGTTGTTGCAGTGGCCTGGGTCGTGGTGGCAGTGTCCCGAAAGACCAATGACCTCTGTGCCATTGCCCTGCTTGCACATGTTTTTCGTGCTTTGGGTGCTGGTGCTTCGTCCTCCGAGCTGTAGGGGGTGTTGTACTGGTAGCTAGGGTCTTTAGCAGCCACCCTCTGCCTTCCACGGCGGCTGACACCACCAGAAGGAGGGCTGGTTGTGTCATCAGGGAGCGAGCGTGAGGGACGTGTGGGCTCCATGACTAGTGCTTGGTTACTGGCGCGGTGGTGCTTGCACGAGTGCGGGGCGATCGTGTGGCAGGGTGGTATCGAGAGTTGACATGTAGTACTATACCCACACCAATTTTTAGCCGCCTGCCTATAAACGCGCGGTGTTGGTACGCGTTCAAAAGCCTCGCTCTTAAGAGTCTTCCCGCAGTCCGCCGGGGGAACTCTTAAGGGTCTTCCCACAGTTCCCGGGTTAAGGACCTGGTCCTCGAACAAGTATGTAACACTGACAATCCCAATGGGATCTTCAACCTAGCTAGGCGAGTTAAAAATGACAGTAGGGATATTATAGGTGAACAGTGTGTTAGAAACGATAATGGGAAGATTGTGTATGCAGAAAATGAAATCAGAGAAGCATAGAAGGTACACTATGAACGATTGCTAAATGTAGAGTTTGAATGGGATAAGGAACAGCTTAGTATCGAAAAACCAATATCTGGGCCCCCTCCTTTGATAGCACCAGCTGTAGTGAGTGACGCAATCAATAAAATGAAGGACGGTAAAGCTCCAGGTTGCTCTGACATTGTCGCTGAGATGATAAAAGCCTCAGGAGAGACTGGTGTAAACTTAGTCACTGAGTTGATAAACACCATTATTAACACCTTATTAGCGGGCTAGGCGGTATTTTACACCGAGCCGCCCAGCGGGCACAATCCCGAAATATTCGCTCACTTTCACTCGCCCTAGCGCCGTAACTATGGCTCCAATCGGAACGAAACGATGATTTTTGGAACGAACAACTCTTCGTCTCCCCATAGAAGTCTATTCTGAATGAATTGAGCGAGTGTGGAGGGTGGGAGGAGGTGAGGAAGGGAGGCTACTTTTTGGTGTATTTCCCAGGCGCGTTCGGATGCGTTCGCTTTGTCCTGACTTCGGCCTCACGCGCGTCTATTATTCCTTCGGTAAGCCCTCTTATTTTATCTTGTTTCTCCTTATTTCTGTATTCTCTGTATTCTCGCTCTTTCTCTCTCTCTCTCTCTCTCTTTCTGTCTCTCTCACTCCTCTCGTCTGTCTGTCTGACTCTCTCTCTCTCTCTCTGGCTAGCTCGCTTTCTTTCTCTCTCTCTCCTCCCTTCTCCTTCGTACGCGTTGTCTCACTTCCTCCCTGTCTCTCTTCTCTATATTTCTCCCTTTCGTATATGTAATTCTCATTATTCTTTTCTCTAATCCCTCTTTCTTTATTTGCTTGTAATATTTCTGTATTATTATATCTTTTTCACTCTATTTTCAGTTCAGTTTCTGTATTCTCTTTCATTTATCACTAATAAATTTCATTCCTTACAAGCTACCGTACAAATACGGTATATATATATGATTATATATATATATATATATAATATATATATATATATATATATATATATATATATATATATATATACTGTATATCGGTATATATCACGGTATACGGTATATTTCTCTCCTTACGAAAGGAGAGAGAAGAGTGATAGCAATTTCAAGGTCACCTTCGTAAGGAAACAAATATACCGTACATGGTGATATATATACGCCTATCAAATGATTGATATCAATATACGGTATATATATATATATATACTGTATTTAGGTGAATATTGATATCAATCATTTGATAGGCGTATATATATCACCATGTACGGTATATTTGTTTCCCTACGAAGGTGACCTTGAAATTGCTATCACTCTTCTCTCTCCTTTCGTAAGGAGAGAAATATACCGTATACCGTGATATATACGCCTATCAAATGATTGATATCAATATATATATACTGTATATTGGTGTATATTGATTTCAATCATTTGATAGGCGTATATATCACGGTATACGGTAGATTTCTGTCCCTACAATGTACCGATACGTACATGATGATATGTATGCCTATCAAATGATTGATATCAATATACGGTATATATATATATATATATATATACTGTATATTGGTGAATATTGATATCAATCATTTGATAGGCGTATATATATCACCATGTACGGTATATTTTTTTCCTTACGAAGGTGACCTTGAAATTGCTATGACTCTTCTCTCTCCTTTCGTAAGGAGAAAAATGTACCGTATACCGCGATATATACGCCTATCAAATGATTGATATCAATATATATATACTGTATATTGGTCTATATTGATTTCAATCATTTGATAGGCGTATATATCACGGTATACGGTACATTTCTGTCCCTACTATGTACCGTACATGTGACCTGGAAATTGCTATGACTCTTCTCTCTCCTTTCGTAAGGAGAAAAATGTACCGTATACCGTGATATATACGCCTATCAAATGATTGATATCAATATATATACTGTATATTGGTCTATATTGATTTCAATCATTTGATAGGCGTATATATCACGGTATACGGTACATTTCTGTCCCTACAATGTACCGGTACGTACATGGTGATATGTATGCCTATCAAATGACTGATACCAATATACGGTATATATATATATATATATATATATATATATATATATATATATATATATATATATATACCATATATTGATTGAAATCATTTGATAGGCGTATATATATATATATATATATATATATATATATATAGGCGTGCATTTTCACTCTCTCTCTCTGTTTCGCTTGCTTTGCAGGAATTTTTGTTTTGTTTTATAAATAATATTATTTCAACACATTTCCAAATCACCCTATGGGGTAGTGTTGATGACTCATTTTTTTTTTTGTGGTGTTCCCAGGAGGTGTAATCCACATTTCATTGAGGTAGAAAAGGCAGTTATAGGATTGAGGTAGATATAAGGCAGTTATATGATTGAGGTAGACAAATGACATGGATGTATGAGGTAGACCAAGAAGCAGATGGATGGATGAGATTAGAAACTTATGGATGTAATGGGTGATGTTGCTGATGATGATGAATGTACTTGTGTTTGGGTAGTGTGCTATTCCACCATATGAATGATTGAATGACATGAATTCATGAGGTAGTTTGAAATAGATGAATGAATGATTGCATGAACTTATGAATGATTGGCAAGAGGTCTAGAGGAGGAGGAGGTCTTGGAAGAGGTCTAGAAGTGTTCCAGTGTGTGGTACTCTGTGTAACATGGAGAAGCGCATAGTCCCACATTACAATAGCTACACATGAACGTAGTTTCCTTCCTAATTTGGTTCCTCCTTGTTGTATGTCTGCAGACGTGGCACTGCTTCAGTCCGTGCTTCCGGTTGGCTGCGATCTGTGATGCTGAGCGGGGGCAAAACTCAAGCATGTGGGTCAAGAAGTAGTCCCGGCTCTCAAGGCGGGCAGGCATATTCACGATCGGCCTCGGAGGTGGTAGCATACGTGTGGTTCCGTGCTTCCTGAAGATGGAGTCGATGATGTCCTTCGCGAACAGCCTTACCGAGCTCTTCCTTCCTGTCCGCGTCATCCACAGGTTGTACGCGTTCAGGATAGTGACATCAAGAAGATGGAGTACCACCTTCTTATACCACTTACACGTCTTCCTGAGGCAGTCAACAGCAGTGATTTGCATGTCACTCTTATCCACCAACCGCATGTTTATGTTGTAGTCCATAACAAGGTCAGGTTTGGAGATAGGGACTAGATGCTTCTCGCGGGTGACAGGGTCCATTTGGTATCTCTTCTTCCCGCTATCTCGCATTGTGGACTTGTGGAAGGTGGAGAGGACATTGACTGGCTTTGTGTCATGCCAACAAATAGCCAGTATACTGTCACTGCTGCTCTTCTTCCGGAAGATGTCTCCTTTCCGTGTAGCATGAAACTTGGGCCAGTGTTTCCTGTTTGCCCTGACAGTTCCACAGCTTCCCGTGCTCCTTGCAAGGAGATACCTGGCAAGGAGAGGAGAGGTGTAGAAATTGTCGCTGTACAAGATACGGTTGGCATCCAGATACGGCTCCATCAGTGTCTTCACAACCGCCCCTGAAAGACCCAGTAGGTCGTTTGGAATGTCCACATCAGTAGCGGTGTAGATGATGAGGTCCAGCACGTATCCTGTCTCGCAGTCACACAGTACAAAGAACTTGATCCCGAAGCGGTGACGCTTCGACGGAATGTACTGCCTGAAAGAGAGACGTCCACGGAAGAGGATCAAGGACTCATCAATCACAACATTCTGAAAAGGTTTGAAAAACCGGCGATACCTGGTCAGGAGGGAGTTCAGGAATGGCCGGATTTTCCAAAGCTTGTCAGCTCCGTGTGCGGCAGTGTTGTCGACAAAGTGCAAGCACTTCAGAATTTGCCGGTATTGGTCCCTGGGCATGTACATGTTGAAGACTGGCGTTGATCTAATGTCATGCATCAGCCAATAATCCAGCATGTTGTGTTTTCTCATGTGGGGCATTAGCATGGTGAGGGCCAAAACACGAGGAGCTGAGGGATATCGATGGGCGTCCATCTCCTCATGTGGGGCGAGGCCATCTCTTCGGAGTGCTGGGTTGCGTAGAGGTTTGTCTCCCTGACGATGTCCCCGAGCAATCCATCGTCAAAGAATGCTCGGAAGTAGTCATAAGGGGTGTCATTTTCTGAACAGGGAAAGGCAGGCTGGACGCCATTTGGCCCCTTATCAAAATTGGGTGGAACCCCAGGCATATCCCGAGGCTCGCAGTGCTCCCACTCAAAGATAGGTGGCTCGTCCGGCCTCCTGCCCCTCCCGACCACTCGTGGGGCACCTCCTGGGGCACCTCCCGGGGCACCTCCTGGGGCACCTCCCGGGGCACCTCCTGGGGCACCTCCCGGGGCACCTCCTGGGGCACCTCCCCGAGCACGTACCTGATCACCTCTTGCGGCCCTTCCTCGGGCCCTTCCTCGGGCCCTTCCTTGGGCCCTTCCTTGGGCCCTTCCTTGGCCCCTTCCTCGGGCCCTTCCCCGGGCACCTTGCTGTGGCGGTCCCTGCTGTGGCTGTGGCTGTGCCTGCCCGCCATTAGAGTCGCTTGCTGGCGTGGGGGATATCCTGGCTTCAGGCGAATCGGGAGAGCTTGAGCCGGTGCCGGCATCACTCTCAGACATCGTCAGCCGACGTCTGGTCCTCCTGGTCCTCCTCATCCGCTGCAGCCCGGGTGGCGTTGACAACCTGGGAGGAGCAACAACAGCTGGTGTTGACGTCGATGGTCCTGGTTGTCCATGGGCGGGGGTTAGTGGTGAGAGCTGCACTACCCCCGAGATGTTCCCTAGCTCACCACCGGGCATCACTGGAGGCTCTGACGAAGCTCGCTGCCTGGATGTGGATGGGCGTGGCTGTGGGGATGACGATCTTCTTCGTTTGGCCTGTCTTGTGTTGCCTATGAAAATTGTGGGAATGGTATTTCGTATGAGGGATGTGCAGACTCAAACTTGACAACTAAGACATGATTGATTTGAGAGAGAGAGAGAGAGAGAGAGAGTCCTAGCAATTTCAAGGTCACCTGCGTAAGGAAACAAATGTACCGTATACCGTGATATATACGCCTATCAAATGATTGCAAGCAATATACACCAATATGCAGTATATATATATATATATATATATATATATATATATATACTGTATATTGCTTGCAATCATTTGATAGGCGTATATCACGTATACGGTACATTTCTTCCCTTACGAAGATGACCTTGAAATTGCTAGGACTTTTCTCTCTCTTTTCGTAAGGAAAGAAATGTACTGTACACGTTATATATACGCCTATCAAATGATTGCAAGCAATATACACCAATATACAGTATATATATATATATATATATATATATTTCCTTACGAAAAGAGAGAGAAAAGTCCTAGCAATTTCAAGGTCACCTTCGTAAGGAAACAAATGTACCGTATACCGTGATATATACGCCTATCAAATGATTGCAAGCAATATACACCAATATACAGTATATATATATATACAGTATATATATATATATATATATATATATATATATATATATATATATATATATATACCGTATATTGATATCATCATTTTTTATAGGCGTATATATCACGGTGTAGGGTTGATTTCATCAAATTGAGGAAAAGGCACCTCAAGGTCAAGGCCACGTCACACTGTAGCTCCATACATTATCAAGTGTTTCTCGTAAAGAAAGTGCAATCGGTGATTACCAAAGACAGAATAACATACATAAACACTTAGTGAGTGCACATATACAAGAAACAAAGACCGAAACAGAAGGATTGAAGTGAAAATAAGAGAAAAAAAAAAAAAAAAACAGTGACTAAGAACATGACGCCAACAATGGCCGGGGATCAAAACAAACAGAATTGCAGAGTGCCCCGACTGCGGAATCAAGTTCGCAGGTGAAAAAAATGCAATCCAATGCGACTACTGCCAGGATTGGCTGCACTATTTTTGCACAGAACTCCCTGCCTATCAAATTCTCAACTATGCAAAAACGGCAAGGAAATTCATGTGCAAAACATGCTCCCTAACAAAGCTTGACACAAAAGGTGAGTGGGTGGCCGAGGCAGAAGCAGCCGTTCTCCAACACAAGGAACGAATAACCAACTCTGGAGCGATAAGTAAGGTAAGAAAAATCCATGTTCAGCCCCAGAGCAACAAAGATGTCACCAACACGCCAGCTGACAATAGGCCTACTCCAAAAACCAAGGAATTAACTGGGGACACTGACCTAGGCCAAGGCCTACCCATAAGCCCAGAAGTAGCCTTAGGCAAGAGTGACGGTGACAACCCCCATACCAGTAACTCACCAAACGTGGCTATAGGCCTAGATCTAGGGATGGGGAACACACCAGGAAATATTAGCATCACAATGCCAGATGCACATAGCCCCCCCACCGCAACACTAGCAGACACGGCAGAGCCCCCTCAAAATGCAGCAAGACAGGTGAGGTCGGGGACCCCAACGAGCACACACCCCACATGCAACGGATGCGGCCAAAATGCTCCTACATACAGTAGAACAGGGGAGGTTAGTGCTGTAAATACAAATTCATGGAGACCTAGGCCCAGAGCTGATTACAGGGGCACCGATATTAGGAGGAAAAGAATAGAAGTATGCAATTTCTACCTAAGAAATGAATGCCGATACGGAGTAGTGGGCAGGGGATGCAAACAAGACCACCCAAAAATATGTGCAAAATTCATGAAGCACGGGCGGGATGAAAGAATAGGTTGCAAGCGTGGATGGAAATGCATCGACTACCACCCATATGTATGCAGAATCTCACTCAACAAAAGGGCATGTACTATGAGAGACTGCAATCTTCCACACATCAAGGGAACCAAAATACTGACGCCAAGAAACAACGTCAACAGACCAAGGGAACACGCTACAGGACACATTCAAAGGGAATTTGCTTACACACCAACATATGAGGAAAAAATAGAAAGTCAACGCAATGCCCTCAGAAGCTGGCCAACCATCCAGCAAACTCACAAGGCCAGACCAGCAGCGGTACACACGGCTATGCCCGACCAAGGTGCTTTTTTAGAGGTAGTAATGGGACGTCTTCTGGAAGTGGAAAAACGGTCTCAAGTGATTATGGAGAGATTCCTAGCCCAAACCGAGGGGCCAGACACGAACCACAGAGGAAGGTGCAACTACCACTAACTAGTTTTGTTGTGGGCAACATCAGAGGACTTTACCCACGAAACAATCAATGTAAAGTCCCTATGTTGGGAGAAATTGCAGAGGAAGACAACTCAATTTTTCTAGCCCTCACAGAAACACACCTGAACGAAAACATTTTGGATGCAGAGATCAATATCCATAATTTCACTCTATTCAGAGCCGACAGAGAGGACAGAAGCCACGGAGGAGTAGCACTCTACCTAAGGGAGGATATGGCTGCAAATACCGAAACTTTAGTTGCATTCTCAAACGGCACAACAGAGCTACTAGCAGTACACATAAGACAAACCGACATGCTCATCATAATTTTGTATCGACCTCCAAAACCACAGGGGAAATTTTCAAGGAGGTCACAGAGAAAATACAATCACTCCTACAAAATCTTCCAACTCCCGCTACAGATGTCATCACCACAGGAGACTTCAACCTGCCCATCATCAATTGGGCAACCATGAAAATAGATGGAGGAACCAGGGAGGAAAAACAGCAAGCCAAGGAGCTAATGACTATCATGGACACTGCATACATGAAGCAATACATCGAGGAACCTACAAGAGGCAACAACACACTGGACTTACTATTTGGCAACAACTTCGACCTGGTACACTCGTATGAAACTGTAAAAACTATAATGTCCGACCACAGCCTCATCAAAGTTAGAATAACCACACCAGCCGCCACACCACCAAGAAGATGTCAACAGGAATCAAGCCAAATACCCTGCACCTCTCTGAAAGATCTCAACTTCTACAGCAAAGATATAGACTGGGACAGACTGAGAGCAGAACTGGCAGGAACTGATTGGAGGGCACTATTCGAAGATAAAAACGTCGACGAAACTCTCAGTATCCTCCAGCAACAATGCCTGGAGACCTGTAAAACACCATACCACCCAAATCAAGCAGGAAGCAGATCAAGCAGATTCCCAGAGATAGAAAAATACTAATGAAGAAAAGGACGTACTTGAGAGCCAAGCAAAGGAAGACCAGCTATGCGCACAATATCACCAAACTACAAGAAGAGCTTGATGAAGTGGAACGTAAACTCATCCAGTCACACCAAGAGCAAAGAACACGCGAAGAACTACAAGCAGTTGCAAACATACGAGTAAATAGCAAATTCTTCTATGCATATGCAAAAAGGAGACTCAGGAACACCACAACAATAGGACCACTTGCAAAACCTACGGGCGAACTTGAGAGTGACCCAACCGAAATGGCCAAGATACTCAAACAGCAGTATGAAAGTGTCTTCAGCCCGCCAAATGAAGACAAGAAAATCGAGAATGCAACGACTTTCTTTGGCAACGCTCCAGAGACACCACATCAACTCTCCTCGGTAACAGTATCAACAGAGGACATAATAGCAGCCATCGACAAGATTGGACCAAACTCTGCAGCAGGACCAGACGGCTTTCATGCCCAACTGCTAAAAAACTGCAAACATCAGCTAGCCTGCCTCTAAAACTGCTGTGGAGCAAGTCCCTCCAAACTGGATATGTACCACAATCCTAAAAGAAGGTAATGTCACACCAATACACAAAGGGGGTAGTAAAGGCATAGCCAAAATTACAGACCAGTGGTGCTGACGTCACACCTTATTAAAATCATAGAAAGAACAATAAGAGCTAAGATGGTCAGCTTCCTGGAAGATAATGAGGCGTTCAACGAGGGGCAACATGGCTTTAGAAAAGGCCGCTCCTGCCTCTCACAACTACTATCACACTACGACAAAATCCTACAGGATATTCAAGACGGAGAAAATGTAGACGTCATATATCTAGATTTCGCCAAAGCTTTTGACAAGGTGGACCATGGGATCCTTCTACATAAACTCAAATCACTGGGAATAGGGGGAGACCTTGGAAGATGGCTCCATAGCTTCATCACCAACAGAAAACAAAGAGTCACGGTTCAAGGAAGCCTATCAGAAGCAGGTGGGGTCATCAGCGGAGTACCACAAGGATCAGTACTGGGACCTCTCCTATTCCTCATCATGATAGGAGACATCGACAGGGACCTGGAACACTCAACAGCCACATCGTTTGCAGACGACACCAGACTCATGAAGAAAATCACCTCACAACATGATGCTCAGCTACTACAACAAGACTTGGACAAAATCCTGAAGTGGGCAGAAGAAAACAACATGGCCCTAAACGGAGACAAGTTCGAGCTTCTAAGGTACGGGAACAAGAGAGCACTACAAAACGACACCAACTACAAAAGCGGACAGCAAGAATTACCGCCAAGGACACAGTGAAGGACTTGGGAGTAAATATGAGCAGTGACGCCACTTTTTCCCAGCATATTACCAAAGCCACAACAACAGCAAAACAAATAGCAGGCTGGATCCTGAGAACCTTCCACACAAGAAATGAGAGGTGTATGCTAACATTGTGGAAGTCACTGGTCCTACCACGACTGGAGTACTGCTCCCAGCTCTGGTCTCCCCAAAAAGTAGGAGAAATAACAGAAATTGAAGCCACCCAGAGGACATTCACCAGTAAAATCCATGGGTTTCAACACTTTAACTACTGGGAGAGACTTAAGGAGCTGCAGCTGTACTCACTTCAAAGACGTAGGGAGAGATACATCATCATCTACGTCTGGAAGATTTTGGAAAAAAAGGTACCAAACCCAAACATCCAAGAGACTCAGCACCAAAGGCGAGGGAGGCTGTGCTATGTGAGGACTACGGGATCAACACAAAAAATCAAATCCCTGATCCATCACAGCTTTACATACAATGGAACCAGACTGTTCAACTGTATACCAGCCCCTCTCAGGAACATAACCGGGGTGTCTCCAGACACCTTCAAGAAACACTTGGACATGGCCAAAAATACCGGACCGGCCACCAACACCAGGATACCCCAGCACCAACTCCAACCGACTTCTGGAATGGAGAGTGGAAGAAAGGGAGCTGCCTGGTCGCAGTGGAGCCCCAGCTCAACTGTGTCACTAACGGACGGAATACAACTAAGTGTAACTAAGTGTAAGTGTAACCCTACACCGTGATATACGCCTATCAAATGATTGCAAGCAACATGGAGTCACGCGAAGAAATGAATAAATACATGAATACATGAAGGTAGAGAAAGAAATTCCTACTTGGTGGTACTGCCCGGGTGGCTGTGAGGGTTGGTTGTTTGAGGAGTGGCCTACAGTAATCAGTAAGTCACACAAACAAGATAGGAAGAAGGAAAGAGAAAGAGAGAAAGAGAGAGAGAGAAAGTAAATTTCTCTAAAATATCATATATAGAACAATAAATATACGTATATATATATATATATATATATATATATATATATATATATATATATATCGTATATTGAGGTCATCATTTTTTATAGGCGTATATATCACGGTGTAGGGTTGATTTCATACTATGAAATCAATCCTGCACCGTGATATACACCTATCAAATGATTGAAAACTCGCAAACACTAAATAATAATATCAATATCATCATTTGATAGGCGTATAATATCACGGTGTAGGGTTGATTTCATACTATGAAATCAACCCTACATCGTGATATACGCCTATCAAATGATTGCAAGCAACATGGAGTCAAGCGAAGAAATGAATAAATACATGAAGGTAGAGAAAGAATATACTACAAGATGGTAGTGCCCGGGGCTAATTGTCAAGGGTATTCTGGGATTGACCTGATAAACAGTGAGTCACACAAACAGATGGGAAGAAGGAAAGAGAGAGAGAAAGAGAGAGAGAGAGAGAGAGAAAGTAAATTTATCATATATAACAATAAATATATGTATATATATATATATATATATATATATATATATATATATACCGTATATTGAGATCATCATTTTTTATAGGCGTCTATATCACGGTGTAGGGTTGATTTCATACTATGAAATCAACCCTACACCGTGATATACGCCTATCAAATGATTGCAAGCAACATGGAGTCACGCGAAGAAATGAATAAATACATGAAGGTAGAGAAAGAATATACTACAAGATGGTAGTGCCCGGGGCTAATTGTCAAGGTTATTCTGGGGATTGACCTGATAAACAGTGAGTCACACAAACAGATGGGAAGAAGGAAAGAGAGAGAGAAAGAGAGAGAGAGAGAGAGAGAGAAAGTAAATTTCTCCAAAATATCATATATAGAACAATAAATATACGTATATATATATATATATATATATATATATATATATATATATACCGTATATTGATATCATCATTTTATAGGCGTATATATCACGGTGTAGGGTTGATTTCATACTATGAAATCAACCCTACACCGTGATATACGCCTATCAAATGATTGCAAGCAACATGGAGTCACGCGAAGAAATGAATAAATACATGAATGCATGAAGGTAGAGAAAGAAAATCCTACTTGGTGGTACTGCCCGGGTGGCTGTGAGGGTTGGTTGTTTGAGGAGTGGCCTACAGTAATCAGTCAGTAAGTCACACAAACACGATAGGAAGAAGGAAAGAGAAAGAGAGAGAGAGAAAGTAAATTTCTCCAAAATATCATATATAGAACAATAAATATACGTATATATATATATATATATATATATATATCGTATATTGATATAATCATTTTTTATAGGCGTATATATCACGGTGTAGGGTTGATTTCATAGTATGAAATTAACCCTACACCGTGATATAGACGCCTATCAAATGATGGTATTGATATTATTATTTCGTGTTTGCGAGTTTTCAATCATTTGATAGGCGTATATCACGGTGTAGGATTGATTTCATAGTATGAAATCAACCCTACACCGTGATATAGGATAGACGCCTATCAAATGATTGAAAACTCGCAAACACGAAATAATAATATCAATACCATCATTTGATAGGCGTCTATATCACGGTGTACGCCTATCAAATGATTGCAAGCAACATGGAGTCACGCGAAGAAATGAATAAATACATGAAGGTAGAGAAAGAATATACTACAAGATGGTAGTGCCCGGGGCTAATTGTCAAGGTTATTCTGGGGATTGACCTGATAAACAGTGAGTCACACAAACAGATGGGAATAAGGAAAGAGAGAGAGAGAGAGAAAGTAAATTTCTCCAAAATATCATATATAGAACAATAAATATACGTATATATATATATATATATATATATATATATATATATATATATATATATACCGTATATTGATATCATCATTTTTTATAGGCGTATATATCACGGTGTAGGGTTGATTTCATACTATGAAATCAACCCTACACCGTGATATACACGCCTATCAAATGATGGTATTGATATTATTATTTCGTGTTTGTGAGTTTTCATTCATTTGATTGGCATATATCACGGTGTAGGGTTGATTTCATACTATGAAATCAATCCTACACCGTGATATACGCCTATCAAATGATTGAAAACTCGCAAACACGAAATAATAATATCAATACCATCATTTGATAGGCGTCTATATCACGGTGTAGGGTTGATTTCATACTATGAAATCAATCCTACACCGTGATATACGCCTATCAAATGATTGAAAACTCGCAAACACGAAATAGTAATATCAATACCATCATTTGATAGGCGTCTATATCAGGGTGTAGGGTTGATTTCATACTATGAAATCAATCCTACACCGTGATATACGCCTATCAAATGATTGAAAACTCGCAAACACGAAATAATAATATCAATACCATCATTTGATAGGCGTCTATATCACGGTGTAGGGTTGATTTCATACTATGAAATCAATCCTACACCGTGATATACGCCTATCAAATGATTGAAAACTCGCAAACACGAAATAATAATATCAATACCATCATTTGATAGGCGTCTATATCACGGTGTAGGGTTGATTTCATACTATGAAATCAATCCTACACCGTGATATACGCCTATCAAATGATTGAAAACTCGCAAACACGAAATAATAATATCAATACCATCATTTGATAGGCGTCTATATCACGGTGTAGGGTTGATTTCATACTATGAAATCAATCCTACACCGTGATATATGCCTATCAAATGATTGAAAACTCGCAAACACGAAATAATAATATCAATACCATCATTTGATAGGCGTCTATATCACGGTGTAGGGTTGATTTCATACTATGAAATCAATCCTACACCGTGATATACGCCTATCAAATGATTGAAAACTCGCAAACACGAAATAATAATATCAATACCATCATTTGATAGGCGTCTATATCACGGTTTAGGGTTGATTTCATACTATGAAATCAATCCTACACCGTGATATACGCCTATCAAATGATTGAAAACTCGCAAACACGAAATAATAATATCAATACCATCATTTGATAGGCGTCTATATCACGGTGTAGGGTTGATTTCATACTATGAAATCAATCCTACACCGTGATATACGCCTGTCAAATGATTGAAAACTCGCAAACACGAAATAATAATATCAATACCATCATTTGATAGGCGTCTATATCACGGTGTAGGGTTGATTTCATACTATGAAATCAATCCTACACCGTGATATATGCCTATCAAATGATTGAAAACTCGCAAACACGAAATAATAATATCAATACCATCATTTGATAGGCGTCTATATCACGGTGTAGGGTTGATTTCATACTATGAAATCAATCCTACACCGTGATATACGCCTATCAAATGATTGAAAACTCGCAAACACGAAATAATAATATCAATACCATCATTTGATAGGCGTCTATATCACGGTGTAGGGTTGATTTCATACTATGAAATCAATCCTACACCGTGATATACGCCTATCAAATGATTGAAAACTCGCAAACACGAAATAATAATATCAATACCATCATTTGATAGGCGTCTATATCACGGTGTAGGGTTGATTTCATACTATGAAATCAATCCTACACCGTGATATACGCCTATCAAATGATTGAAAACTCGCAAACACGAAATAATAATATCAATACCATCGTTTGATAGGCGTCTATATCACGGTGTAGGGTTGATTTCATACTATGAAATCAATCCTACACCGTGATATACGCCTATCAAATGATTGAAAACTCGCAAACACGAAATAATAATATCAATACCATCATTTGATAGGCGTCTATATCACGGTGTAGGGTTGATTTCATACTACGAAATCAACCCTACACCGTGATATACGCCTATCAAATGAATGGAAACGTAATATATGAAGACCAACACCACAATATTCAATCGCTTGCAATCAAACTTGCAAGCAATTTCAGTCACATGCGTAAGGAATGTATTCTACTGTACACCGATATATATGTATTATATAGCCTACGCCTATAAGATAATAAGATAATGAATGGAAACGTAATATATGAAGACCAACACCACAATCTTCAATCGCTTGCAATAAAACTTTCAAGAAATTTCAGTCACATGCGTAAGGAAATAATGAATGGAAACGTAATATATGAAGACCAACACCACAATCTTCAATCGCTTGCAATCAAACTTGCAAACAATTTCAGTCACATGCGTAAGGAATGTATTCTACTGTACACCGATATATATGTATTATATAGCCTACGCCTATAAGATAATGAATGAATGGAAACGTAATATATGAAGACCAACACCACAATCTTCAATCGCTTGCAATCAAACTTGCAAGCAATTTCAGTCACATGCGTAAGGAATGTATTCTACTGTACACCGATATATATGTATTATATAGCCTACGCCTATAAATAATGAATGGAAACGTAATATATGAAGACCAACACCACAATCTTCAATCGCTTGCAATCAAACTTGCGAGCAATTTCAGTCACATGCGTAAGGAATGTATTCTACTGTACACCGATATATATGTATTATATAGCCTACGCCTATAAATAATGAATGGAAACGTAATATATGAAGACCAACACCACAATCTTCAATCGCTTGCAATCAAACTTGCGAGCAATTTCAGTCACATGCGTAAGGAATGTATTCTACTGTACACCGATATATATGTATTATATAGCTTACGCCTATAAATAATGAATGGAAACGTAATATATGAAGACCAACACCACAATCTTCAATCGCTTGCAATCAAACTTGCGAGCAATTTCAGTCACATGCGTAAGGAATGTATTCTACTGTACACCGATATATATGTATTATATAGCCTACGCCTATAAATAATGAATGGAAACGTAATATATGAAGACCAACACCACAATCTTCAATCGCTTGCAATCAAACTTGCGAGCAATTTCAGTCACATGCGTAAGGAATGTATTCTACTGTACACCGATATATAATATATATAATCTCTATCAATCTCTCAAATAATATAAATGTACATTGTACTTACCAACACCAACACCAGTGTGTTCATCAAGCTCCTCGTCACTATCTTCACCATCTTCGCCCCGCAAGTTATGGCGTCTGTGAAAACCGATGACAGGGTTATCTTCCAGTTCTTCTTCCTCCTCACTTCCCCCACTGTCACCAAGCCCTTCCATGCTTTCATTCAACGATATTCTAGATACCGCTGAAGAGTTCATCAGCAGAACTAACTCCTCGGCTGAGAGCGGGACCCTACGCCTTGGCTGGCGCGACGTACTAGGGGCGGGCACCGAATCGAACACAGGCAAATCTTGTCTCTCCATTGTGGCGGCTAGAGCGGTACTGAGCCAAGCTCACGCGGTGGGGATGTGTGGGTGGGACTTACTAGTGCACTGCCTGACCGCTAGATTTTGCTTTCCACGTAAATTACGGCGGGAAATACCAACTCGACCTATGTCGCGCGCCGCCAGATAGTCCAGATTTATTATACTCGACTTATGTTGCGCGCCGCCTTTTAAGGGTTAAAGATTAGAAAATCCCAGAGGATTGGCTCAAAAGTGTAATAGTAAATATATACAAAGGAAAAGGGGATGCGCTAGATAGAGGAAATTATAGGGGCCTGAAAATGCTTGACCAAATCATGAAGGTCTGTGAGAGAGTCCTTGAGGTTTTGATCAGGCAAAGCATCTCTATTGATGATATGCAGTTTGGTTTTATGCTAGGACGGGGTACAACCGTTGCTGTCTTCATAGTCAGGCAGATACAGGGAAGATACTTACTAAAAGGCAAGGATCTTTACTTTGTGTTTGTAGACCTGGAGAAGGCCTTTGATAGGGTGCCTAGAGATGTTGTGCAGTGGGCTATGAGGAAACTTGGTGTGGAAGAGTGGCTGGTGCGTGTGATAATGAAGATGTATGAGGATTCGGGAAGTGCGGTGAGGGTGAAGGGTGTACTGAGTGATGAGTTCGCATTCCGTGTTGGAGTCCATCAGGGTTCAGTGTTAAGCTCCCTCCTCTTTATTATGGTCTTGGAGGCACTGTCTAGAGTTTTTAGAGGCGGACTCCCGTTGGAACTGTTTTATGCAGACGATTTAGTCCTAATAGCTGGCAGTGTGCAAGATGCTGAGGCCAAATTCAGAAAGTGGAGAGAGGGCATGGCGAGCAAGGGTTTAAGAGTCAATATTAACAAAACCAAGGTTATGCATTGTAGTTTGAGACGAGGTAAAGTGGAAAAGAGTGGTGCATACCCATGTGCAGTGTGTGGAAAGGGAGTGGGCGTTAACTCAATTCAATGTAGCATCTGTCGATGTTGGGTACACCATGGGAGTAAGAACTGTAGTAGAATAAAGGGACCCCTGCCAAAGGATAAGTCAGAAATAGAGAAATTTGAGTGCGTATTGTGCAAAGGCGAGCTTGTGTTAAATGATGATCTTGTGGCTGTGAATTTTGGAAATGAGTCATTGGAGCTGGTGGACATGTTTGTTACCTAGGAGATACCATCTCTGCCGGTGGTGGGGCCGAGGCTGCCACTGTTGCTAGAATTAGGTGTGGCTGGGGGAAGTTCAGAGAACTGATGCTAATCCTGACCATGAAAAGAATGCCTCTCCCCCTGAAGGGAAAGGTGTGTGCCTCATGTGTTAGAAGTGCAATGACGTATGCCTCAGAAACATGGGCCGTTAAAGTAGAGGATGTCAACAGAATGGAGCGTAATGAGATGAGAATGGTGAGATGGATGTGTGGGGCCAGGCTACAGGATAGAATAACAAATGTTGAGCTGAGGAGACGTTTAGGTATAAAGAGTATTAGCGAGGTGATGCGTACAAGTAGACTGGGATGGTATGGACATGTGGAGAGAATGGATGAACACAATTGGGTGAAAAAATGCAGGTCTGTGATTGTGGAGGGAGCTGCACCAAGGGGTGGACCGAGGAAGACCTGGGATCGGACTATACGCGCCGATCTCAAATCCAAGAACTTGACAAGTGAAGTAGCCCTGAACAGGGTTGCCTGGAACGCCACCATTAGGACAAGAGACTGAAACTGCACTTACTGTATGTGTGGAACACTCCGTCTTAAAATTTTATGTATGTGTATGTATGTATGTATTCTTCACAAATACATTATCTACACCTACTTTCTGGTTTCTAATTCTTCACATGTGCTTAGAGCTTCATAGCTATGCTAATGTGGCTCAATAATATTATTTATATGGGAGATATAAGGGATATTACCAACATACCCCCCGTTCTCCCACCTTCTCCTCCCATCTGCATCTTTGCTAGTTGCCTATGTGTGTCAGCTACTTCAGCTTCTGACCACAACCACACATTTTTTTGTTTAGAAAACAAATAATAATGTTTGGATAGGGGAATGCATTTCCATTGTGTTTTGCAAGAATCATACTTATGGCGAGAATTACGTATCACAGATAGGTAATTTCAAACCTACTGTCGTACTCCAAAATACTTACAAAATAAAACTTGAAGAAAATGTCTGTGGTGTTTATTACCTAATCATGACAAATTTTAGTTAAACCAAGTTGTGGTTCTGTTTATTAATAGTATGTGCAATTTAATATATTCGTGTATTTAGACTGGAAACTGGTTCGGGATGTAGGCCTAAAGGTCATCCCGAGTGAAGAATGTATTCCCCAGTATAAGCTATTTGTGTGCGACATGAGTTTATACAGAGATCCTAAGAGCACGAAGGTATATATACATGCCCAAAAGGAGAGTGTGGCTGCTGAAGAACAAGAAAGTTAGGAATAGGTTTCATAGTGAACTGGAGGAAATTAATAGAAATAAGGAAGCTAGGCCTAGCTATGTAAATAGTAAATGGAATTTCCTTAAGCATAGCATTCTCGCTGCCACTGACAAAATTTGTGGGGCAACAAAGAGTCACCCCAGGAATAAGACCTGGTGGTGGAACGATGAGGTAGAACATGCTGTGAAAGAGAAAAAGAGACGCTTCAAAGCATGGAAGAAGGGAGGCAGCAAGGAGGCAGCTAAAGGAACTGCCAAAAGAGTTACTTACAATGCTAAAAAAGGCATTAAGGACCTTGTCCTCGAACAAGTGTGTAACACTGACAATCCCAATGGGATCTTCAACCTAGCTAGGCGAGTTAAGAATGACAGTAGGGATATTATAGGTGAACAGTGTGTTAGAAACGATAATGGGAAGATTGTGTATGCAGAAAATGAAATCAGAGAAGCATGGAAGGAACATTATGAACGATTGCTAAATGTAGTTTGAATGGGATGAAGAACAGCTTAGTATCGAAAAACCAATATCTGGACCCCCTCCTTTGATAGCACCAGCTGTAGTGAGCGACGCAATCAATTAAATGAATGACTGTGAAGCTCCAGGGTGCTCTGACATTGTCGCTGAGATGATAAAAGCCTCAGGGGGACTATACTAATATTAATAATAATAATACTATTTATTCAGTTAGCATTTTACAATGTTGGTACCACATAATATGTTACAAATATGACATGTATCAGCTTTGCATAATTCCAACTAAGTATAGCCCAATAAGGCCGTTAGGCGTATTTCCATTGGGGTCCTTGTGGGATTAGGTTAGCTGGGGAAAAAAGGGGAGGATAAAAAAAGTAGATGCTTTAGAGAAAGTATTTATCGGGTGTTATATTAAGGGGAGATTTCCACCTGGAGGATTTTTTTCTGGACCCCTTTCTCCCTCATGTTTAGCCCCATTGCTTTTGAGATTTTAAAACGTTCGCCCCATTAGTTTGGCGATTTTAAGAGCATTTGCCCCATTTCTGTCAATTTTAAGACTTTTCGTGCCATTTAGGTGTCGATTTTTTCCTGGCGAGCGACAGCGAGCCTGTAATTTAAGAGGTACCGGCCTTTGGCCGTGACATTTTTCTACCGATAAAGGTACAAATTTATCTTGAAAGGGGGCATAGAGGGTGACATTTTAAGCTTGATGGAGGTCTAGGGAACAAACTAAAAACCTCCCCTTAAGATACCTTACATTCTATAGTTGGACTGGTCAATATATTTCAGTAATCATTTCAGTTTATTTTGCCTATCTCTTATGTCATATTTAGTAGTAGACATAAGCTTGTTGCTCCCTTCTCGCAGCTGTCCGGTTCAGGTGCTCCTTCAAACTATGTATGAAGGAATACTGGTCTCAGTTTAGTCACTGAGTTGATAAGCACCATTATTAAAGATGAGAAAATCCCCGAGGATTGGCACAAAAGTGTAATAGTAAATAATATATACAAAGGAAAAGGGGATGCGCTAGATAGAGGTAATTATAGAGGCCTGAAAATGTTTGACCAAATCATGAAGGTCTGTGAGAGAGTCTTTTGAGGGTTTGGTCAGGCAAAGCATCTCCATTGATGATATGCAGTTTGGTTTTATGCCAGGACGGGGTACAACTGATGCCATCTTCATAGTCAGGCAGATACAGGAAAGATACTTACTAAAAGGCAAGGATCTTTACTTTGTGTTTGTAGACCTGGAGAAGGACTTTGACAGGGTGCCTAGAGACGTTGTGCAGTGGGATATGAGGAAACTTGGTGTTGAAGAGTGGCTGGTGCGTCTGATAATGAAGATGTATGAGAATTCAGGAACTGCAGTGAGGGTGAAAGGTGTACTGAGTGAGGAGTTCACAGTCCGTGTAGGAATTTATCAGTGTTCAGTGTTAAGCCCCCTCCTCTTTATTATGGTCCTGGAGGCACTGTCTAGAGTGTTTATATCCGGACTCTCTTGGGAACTGTTTTATGCAGACGATTTAGTCCTAATAGCTGACAATGTGCAAGATGCTGAGGCCAACTTCAGAAGATGGAGAGAGGCATGGTGAGCAAGGGTTTAAGAGTCAATATTAACAAAACCAAGGTTATGCATTGTAGATTGAGACGAGGCAATGTGGAAAAGAGCGGTGCATACCCATGTGCAGTGTATGGAAAGGGTGTGGGCGCTAACTCGATTCGATGTAGCATCTGTCAGTCTTGGGTGCACCACGGGAGTAAGCACTGTAGTAGAATAAAAGGACCCCTGCCGAAGGATAAGTAAAAAATAGAAAAATTTGAGTGCGTATTGTGCAAAGGCGAGCTTGTGTTAAATGATGATCTTGTGGCTGTGAATTTTGGAAATGAGTCATTGGAGCTGGTGGACAAGTTTTGTTACCTAGGAGATACCATCTCTGCCGGTGGTGGGGCCGAGGCTGCCACTGTCGCTAGAATTAGATGTGGCTGGGGGAAGTTCAGAGAACTGCTGCCAATTCTGACCATGAAAATAATGCCTCTCCCCCTGAAGGGAAAGGTTTATGAGAGAGCGGTGATGGTTCGGCCACTTTTTTTTGTTTAAATATTTATATAAATTCAGGTTTAAGTTAAGCAGTAGTATAATCTAGTTGATGTTAAAATGGTGCCTCGTTATTTGGTTCTTTAGACTGATTATATCAAACCCTTAGCTCTTTTCAGTTTTGAGCTATAGTTCCTAAAATGCCCCAGAACGAGAAGCCCACCACAGAAGCCACGAACGAACACCACACAGAAACACTAAAGGAAAGGTCCACAGAACGAAAGGACCAGCTGACCGAGCCAGCCATTTCAGACAGGCCCAAGCCCGCAGGGCTAAACAGCTCCAGGACACACCCATTTACCTTTTCTAAACTGACCATTTTCCACACCTCACGTACACTAACCCTCTCGTGTCCTACACTCTTAACTACAAAGATGATGAACAGGAATATACATTCATATTAAAAACACCCATGCCCTGTCCCGACGTTGAGCCAATGCCAACACATCAGACAGCCATAATTATATCTATGTATGTTCTTACATCCGAGAAGTAGATGTTATATATCTTAGAAGTTAAAACACCCACGCTTGTCCCTAGACCTCGTATATCATTTTCCATGACGAGTATAGATATATGTAACCCGTGCTCAGTCGCCCCTTGCATTTTTCCTCTAGTAACTAAGTCTATAATATTAACTGCCACCAGCATTGATACGACATAGCGGCACTGTCCTTGCTACAAAGATGACGAACAGGAATATACATTCATATTAAAAACACCCATGCCCTGTCCCGACATTGAGCCAATGCCAACACATCAGACAGCCATAATTATATCTATGTATGTTCTTACATCCGAGAAGTAGATGTTATATATCTTAGAAGTTAAAACACCCACGCTTGTCCCTAGACCTCGTATATCATTTTCCATGACGAGTATAGATATATGTAACCCGTGCTCAGTCGCCCCTTGTACCTATTCCTCATATCCCACCGCTGCCACCAATGTTATGCCCTGTTTTTCTACAGGTTTAACTTGGGGAATGTGAGTTCTAATTGACTGGGTATATAAGGCTGCATGCACAATACAAGATATGAGGAATAGAGAACACAAAGAAACACATGGTAGCAAGTTACACGATCACGTTTATTGATATACCACTGCAGGATACTTGTGTAAGACAATATAATAGAATCGAACAACACTAGCATAAGTGGATCTGGATGGAGCCTAGTCTCCCACTTCCAACGTTCAGGTATTAATCTTCTGATCACTGGCTTTGATTTAACAGGTTTATATACCGAAGACCATCAGTGTTACTTATAGAATCATATTCACTGTTAGATTTCTTACTGGTAGCTCTGGTGCACAAGTAGTAGTTCACGGACTAGATTAGACACGCATATTTTAGAGCACGGGAATTCTAGTAACCTCAGGGGGTACTGATCTAAGTTTTCTATTCTTGTCTCAGAAATACATAGAACGCAAATCAGTGGGCGAACCTTCAGATATTACTAGGGTTTCCTTCTAGGTAATAATATCTGGGCATATGGTTGATTACGAGAGTTAGTATCGCTTTGTTAAACATCCTCCCACCCCACATCACCGCCCATCTTGACCAGTATGGCTTATTCGAAGAACATATGCTCTCCATCAGAGAAGAATGCCTACGCAGTTCGATGAATCCCCTATCCAACCCTTCAGCCCCTATCCAAGACTCCGTGCACCCTTCCAAAATGACTTCCGGTGAAAGTCCAACCCCAGTGCACTCTTCCTTGCCTCTATCCTCTCTGACCATCCCTAAATTTTCCCCTGCCCAGCCATCCACCAACGATCATCTTCCATCAATTGTGTTGCCCCATAAACCCCATCCTTTTTCTAGGCATGTCAAACAAACCCACCAACCCCAGATAACCGCTAACCAGACCGTGACTGCCACCAAGAAGATTCCCAAAATTCGTCCTGTTAACAACCCCAAATCAATACATCAGTCCTCTACCAATAACCCCTGTTCTACACCTAACTCTTCCCCCACCAACCCTCCGCAGCCCCCCCAACAAGCCCCGTATTCTAGCTATGCCTACCTATGTAGGCCTACCACAACATATTTTCCCCATGACCCCAGAAATGTTCAGCTATCCCCCCACCAACAAAATTTCCCTTGTGACAGTTTTCCGTCGGCAGCTTGTGACAATTTTCAGTCAGTAGCTCCCTTCCACCCCCACACAATTCACACCCCTAGAAAACTTCGAAACCCCACACTTGACTCGCCCTCTCATGTCAAACAAACTCACCAGTCCCAGATAACCTCTAACCAGACCGAGACTGCCACCAAGAAGATTCCCCAAACTCGTCCTGTTAACAACCCCAAATCAGTACATCACTCCTCCCTCAATAACCCATGTCCTATGCCTAACTCAGCCCCCACTAATCCTCCCCAGTCCCACATAACCTTTAACCAGACAGAGACTGACACCAAGAAAATTCCCCAAATTCGTCCTGTTAACAACCCCAAATCAATACATCAGTCCTCTACCAATAACCCCTGTTCTACACCTAACTATTCCCCCACCAACCCGCCGCAGTCCCCCCAACAAATCCCGTTTCCTAACTCGCTCACCTCTCACCACCCTGACCCTCCCACACGCACCGTTAATCCTCCCCTCACGCGTGACGACCTAGGGACCCAACTATGTTCCCCCCCTTCCCCCAGAAATACTCAGCTATTCCCCCACCAACAAAATCTCCCTTGTGACAGTTTTCCGTCAGTAGCTCCCTTCCACCCCCCCACAATTCACACCCCTAATAAACTTCAAAACCCCACACTTGACTCACCCCCTCATGACAGACAAACCCACCAACCCCAGATAACCTCTAAGCAAACCGTCACTGCCACCGACACACCCCACCACTCTGATCCTCCCACACGCGCCGTTAATCCCCCCCTCACGCGTGACCCCCACCAAAGTGATTTCCCCCCCCTCATGCGTACCGAACACCTGCTCACCAGTCGGTCCCCCACCATCATGAGCCCAGCTAAACTTTCAACCTCCCCCTCTTCACCGTTACCCCACCCGCCCCAAATTCCCCCCCCCCAAAGATCCCGCTCGACAAAATACCACTCCCATCCCAATCCAACCACAAAACTTTTTCCACCTTGGCTAAACCCCAAAATACTCTCTCTCTCGCCCCAAACAACATAATCAACCTCTCAACTTCAACCACTCCTCGAAATCCCATCCATGTCTCTCCCGGAAATAAAATCAGTCTAAATTCAACCCCTCTCAAACCACAACCCTGCCTGCCCAGACCCCCCCCCACCATCTCCCTATCAAATCCCCACACACCAAACTTCCAAACCACCCGATCATAGTAAACTCTCAACCTTCAGCCTTACTCACCCTTCCCCAAACCCCACTCACGACCACAACTCTCTACACAATTCAACCCCTCCCCAGCACCAACCTCTTCCGCAACAACAACCCCGACTCGACCTGCCCGTTTCATCTTTAAAACCCCCCTATCACTACCCCCGACCGAAACCACTTAGACCCCCCCTCCAAAACTGGCCCTGGGCCAGCTCGCCCCCAGACCCACATTCCTAACGACAAGAACTAACGGTATTTCCACCCCGCCCTTCCAAAGTGAAAGTGAACCACCACCCCCTATTACCAGACCGTCACCCAGACTAACGGCGACCCTAAATACCCCCCCCCCCCCCCCCCCCCTGATGATGATGAGGATATTATTGTACTAAATTGTTTTGAATGTTTTCAATTCCTAAGCGATTGGGCATGATTCTATAAATTTACATGTTTTCCATATACTGTATATATTATATTTTTTCCCTTAGTCATACTACTTTTCTTGTTACCTACACTTTTCTGACTATCTTTTAAATTTGCTTTATACATTGTTAAACACTTTACCTCTTCTTAATTTCCTGTGTACTTAATTATCTGTCCTTTCTTAAATTTACATGTTTTCCATATACTGTATATATTATTTTTTCCCTTAGTCATACTACTTTTCTTGTTAACCTACACTTTTCTGACTATGCTTCTTTTTACTTCACCCTTGAGGCTCGAGGACGAGCCTATAATGAAGGAGAGGGAAGTAAAATGCCCCAGAACGAGAAGCCCACCACAGAAGCCACGAACGAACACCACACAGAAACACCAAAGGAAAGGTCCACAGAACGAAAGGACCAGCTGACCGAGGCAGCCATTTCAGACAGGCCCAAGCCCGCAGGGCTAAACAGCTCCAGGACACACCCATTTACCTTTTCTAAACTGACCATTTTCCACACCTCACGTACACTAACCCTCTCGTGTCCTACACTCTTAACTACAAAGATGATGAACAGGAATATACATTCATATTAAAAACACCCATGCCCTGTCCCGACGTTGAGCCAATGCCAACACATCAGACAGCCATAATTATATATATGTATGTTCTTACATCCGAGAAGTAGATGTTATATATCTTAGAAGTTAAAACACCCACGCTTGTCCCTAGACCTCGTATATCATTTTCCATGACGAGTATAGATATATGTAACCCGTGCTCAGTCGCCCCTTGCATTTTTCCTCTAGTAACTAAGTCTATAATATTAACTGCCACCAGCATTGATACGACATAGCGGCACTGTCCTTGCTACAAAGATGACGAACAGGAATATACATTCATATTAAAAACACCCATGCCCTGTCCCGACGTTGAGCCAATGCCAACACATCAGACAGCCATAATTATATCTATGTATGTTCTTACATCCGAGAAGTAGATGTTATATATCTTAGAAGTTAAAACACCCACGCTTGTCCCTAGACCTCGTATATCATTTTCCATGACGAGTATAGATATATGTAACCCGTGCTTAGTCGCCCCTTGCATTGTTCCTCTAGTAACTAAGTCTATAATATTAACTGCCACCAGCATTGATGCGACATAGCGGCACTGTCCTTGTGTCGTATTGTGCCAAGTACAGATCAACCAAGTTTCATCACCTTATTAGGACGACGACTATAATGTCATCGTTCCTCGATGTATGCAATCCTTAGGTTAAGTATTTTTATCCGCCATTGTGTTCACCTTTTTCCATTACTTTCCACAATTGTCATACGTCTTCCCCTTGCCTCCTTCGTATCCACAGTCCACACTACGCCAATTTACTTCGTGTCTTACACCTCTTACCCCAACCAGAGATTGTATAAGATAACCTGGTTACCAGTATCTGTCATAAGTACCCCGAAACAATAACTAAGTACCCCTACGAACTGCCGCTGTTGTTGGTATATTTATATTTAATAGAAAACGCAGTTCCCAAGGCCAACTAATAATATCCATAACCCTCTGACTGATCACATAACTCTATCTTTTCCAGACTCATATACCACCCCATAGTTGCATTCCCCGGTAGCATTTGGCTAACGTATTCTACTGCCTTTTTCAAACTTCCATATCAATTGTAGCCTAATGCCACCCCCACGCCCAGGGACCTTAGGGGCAAAATTTCCCTGTAGCCCTTGAACTCTCCCCCCCCCCCCCCCCCTCTCATTAAGACACCCGCGCTTCTCGACTCTTGTCCGACCTAGTCTCTCTCTCATACCTCTTGAAGATCCTTGAATTGTCCGTTGCTAACGCTCTCCAACCTTTTATATATATACTCCTATCCAGCATACCTTCACTTAGTAGGCCAGAACAACATTAGAACTTTACTAGCCCCTTGCATGCCATCTATTCTCTTACAACACATTCACAACCCTGCACCCAATGGTCGTCGGTGCGAGGCTAGCCGCCCCGCCAGTAACTAACTTCTATTGCCATACTTCCAGATAAATGTGGCAGAGTTAGCAACCCAGTCTCCACCACATCCAGCAAACCCTACAATTAACAACCAGCCGAGTAAAACCAGCTAGCTAAGGCACCTTCGGTTTTGGTATTAAGGACACCCACATCTGTCTCATACACAGAGGGTTATTACAAACACTGGTGATATGGCAAGCCCCTAGCCACAGCCGCCGGACGACTATCACAGAGAGAGGGCGCCCAGCTCCCCCTTTTTGCCCACCCGAGGAGGGAGACCCCCACCCCCGCGGAGGTATATCTGGCCCCTGTTTTGACTTTCGAGTCATTGCCAGGTAGCACAGGAATTCTTCCTATCAATGAACTAACCATGCCTGACTAACACCTTTACTAATCTCTATTTACTCACAATAAACCATTTACCTTTCTTGCATGCTCTGGTCACTAAATTAGCACCTCAGCTATACCATAGAATGAAGATTGCACAATCTAAGAGAGACGCTCCTATCACAGCTGTCCCCATCCTCCTCGCAAAGTAGATCCAGTCTCCCTCCCCTAAATACTTCCAGTATAGCCAAAATAGTACCTCTTACTAAGGCTCAGTTATATGAAAATATAAAGGCTTCCTATAGCCCTGTGCCACAACAGTAAATACCATCTTACCTAGTCCCCATATCTATTGAGAGCTCAATTAAGTCCATAAGACTCGAGATCCCTACTGTCTACAGGGCCCAGAACCGAGCCTATAAATCTAACTCCCGCCCCCAGTCAAATCAGTTGAAAGCTAGACACCAACCAGGGGTCACTACCCTGCAGTTAACTTCTAGCTCTGCCCTTGTGTTGTTCCGGAGTGAGATCCCAGAGCCGGCAGACTCCGTGGCAGATTTGGATAGAAGGACCTGCCCATGTATTTGAGAACTTTACACATATGGCCCCCCTGGACGGCCGCGGAACCAGTCGTTAGCCCCCAACATCATGGACGCAAGATAACAAGGACCAGACCCATCAGATACTACCCAAGATTCCCTTTAGCAGTACTACATATTACTGTGCTGTTTAGAGATTCACTAATTAATATTTCTACGAAGTGGCTAAGACCTTGCCCAGTGTAATTCATACTTAACCATTCCATTTGGGACGTACTAAGCGATCAGTGCTCTTTAATTAACAGGCGACCTTGACTCTCGTAATTACCTTATTCAGATATTAAAACTCTAGTGATATCTAACGTTCGCCCACTGATTTGCGTTCTATGTATTTCTGAGACAAGGATATAAAACTTAGATCAGTACCCCCTGAGGTTACTAGAATTCCTGTGCTCTAAAATACGCGTGTCTAATCTAGTCTGTGAACTACTACTTGTGCACCAGAGCTACCAGTAATAAATCTAACAGTGAATATGAATCTATAAGTAACATTGATGGTCTTTGGTATATAAACCTGTGGAATCGAAGCCAGTGATCAGAAGATTAATACCTGAACGTTGGAAGTGGGAGACTAGGCTCCATCCAGATCCACTTATGCTAGTGTTGTTCAATTCTATTGTATTGTCTTACACAAGTATTCTGCAGTGGTATATCAATAAACGTGATCATGTAACTTGCTACCATGTGTTTCTTTGTGTTCTCTATTCCTCATATCTTGTATTGTGCATGCTGCCTTATATACCCAGTCAATTTAGAACTCACATTACCCAAGTTAAACCTGTAGAAAAACAGGGCATAACATTAGAGCACACATCACGCGGACCCTAACAATATTGAGATTGCTGAGGTAATACAGCTACGATACCTTACGACCTTAAAATAGGCTAGGGACTAGCCTAGTTAAAGAAGGATGTAATGTAATGCCCTCGAAAATGTCCCGCACCCACAATAATACTAACCCGAGTTGACGTCAGGTATAGCGTAAAATAGTCTTAGATGGTAAGTCCAATAAACTCATCACGTGATAACACCACGAGACTATCACCTGGTTCTTAAAAATCGGACTAATGTTGCTATACTTTTAGTACGTCCGTGGTAGTACAGTGGGTTAGCGCGCGCGGGCCTGGTGGTGATGGTTGGGTCACTAACCAGGGTTCGAACCCCACCCAAGGCATCTCAAAACCTGTGGGTTTTTAGGGGGGTTAAATTCCCTTCAGAGGTTCGTACCCCGCGCCAGGTACCAGGAAAAGTTGATCCTAAAGGTAGCCTGGGGATATTTCAGGAGACCATGAATTCCCTTCACACCCAGCATTTCATTGGTGGCAGCTAGGGAACGTGACCAGGTAGCTACGTGGAGCACCCGTCACGCGAACCCTATACCAACAATATTGAGATTGCTGAGGTAATACAGCTACGATACCTTACGACCTTAAAATAGGCTAGGGACTAGCCTAGTTAACCCTTTATTAGCGGCTCACCACATAAGTCGTATTTAATAAAGCTGGACTATGTGGCGGCGCTCGACATAGGTCGAGTGGCAATTTCAGCACGTAATGTTGCTGAGAGAGAGAGACAAGTGGTGGCAGGAGAGTAGCGAGCGTATGACTGCTCCAGACCACCGCGGCGAACATACTGATCCCAGCTCCCTCCTCCCTCTCTCACTCGCTATATAAGGAATTGTATGGGGGAAATTACTGCTTTACTCGTGTTGCACGGTTATTGCAAGAAAACTAGCCATCATAAAAGGATCGTTATGGTGTCATTCAAAAGCTCTGTTTATGCCCTTTCAGGGATAGGTACTTGTTTTACGTTCTGGGTCTTATTTAGGCATGAAAATGATCACGTAAACAGCCCTATTTTGGCTATAAACACCCCGCTGGGCGGTACATATAAATAAACCGCATAGGCCGCTCGTAAGGTGTTAAAGAAGGATGTAATGTAATGCCCTCGAAAATGTCCCGCACCCACAATAATACTAACCCGAGTTGACGTCAGGTATAGCGTAAAATAGTCTTAGATGGTAAGTCCAATAAACTCATCACGTGATAACACCACGAGACTATCACCTGGTTCTTAAAAATCGGACTAAGGTTGCTATACTTTTAGTACGTCCGTGGTAGTACAGTGGGTTAGCGCGCGGGCCTGGTGGTGATGGTTGGGTCACTAACCAGGGTTCGAACCCCACCCAAGGCATCTCAAAACCTGTGGGTTTTTAGGGGGGTTAAATTCCCTTCAGAGGTTCGTACCCCGCGCCAGGTACCAGGAAAAGTTGATCCTAAAGGTAGCCTGGGGATATTTCAGGAGACCATGAATTCCCTTCACACCCAGCATTTCATTGGTGGCAGCTAGGGAACGTGACCAGGTAGCTACGTGGAGCACCCGTCACGCGAACCCTATACCAACAATATTGAGATTGCTGAGGTAATACAGCTACGATACCTTACGACCTTAAAATAGGCTAGGCACTAGCCTAGTTAAAGAAGGATGTAATGTAATGCCCTCGAAAATGTCCCGCACCCACAATAATACTAACCCGAGTTGACGTCAGGTATAGCGTAAAATAGTCGTAGATGGTAAGTCCAATAAACTCATCACGTGATAACACCACGAGACTATCACCTGGTTCTTAAAAATCGGACTAAGGTTGCTATACTTTTAGTACGTCCGTGGTAGTACAGTGGGGCAGCGCGCGGGCCTGGTGGTGATGGTTGGGTCACTAACCAGGGTTCGAACCCCACCCAAGGCATCTCAAAATCTGTGGGTTTTTAGGGGGGTTAAATTCCCTTCAGAGGTTCGTACCCCGTGCCAGGTACCAGGAAAAGTTGATCCTAAAGGTAGCCTAGGGATATTTCAGGAGACCATGAATTCCCTTCACACCCAGCATTTCAGTTCCCGAAACACAAGTTTCTAAATCTGCCGAACCATCCCTACCAGTGGTGATGGTTCGGCTACATGTATTAATTCGCATAATCTTAAAATTATGCGAGTTGGATTGGCTAAAATCAAGAATTTATCAATTAAGACATTTTATTGTGCAAAAGTACAAAATTAAACTTCATAATCCAAATTAACCTCTGCATATTTGCTACATAAAATAATATTATAATGGGAGGTTCGACGACCTCCCAAATAACCAAATAAGGAAAACATCCTATTTTGTAGCAGTCTCGGAGTATCCAACGTAGGGCTTATAAGTTCATCCGCTGGGACAGCGGGCCGATTTATCGGTACTACATGTGCAGTCCAATATCTTCTAGAGTAGCACCTTAAATCTCTACTAGGTACGTTGTACACACTTCGAGACTACTTATTGAGAATAGAAAAGGAAAAAAGGGTAAGGTAGAAAAATTAAAAATAGTTGCCCACACAATCTGGCTTCCCTCTGGACGCATGCGCGAACTCCACATACCCGCGCCCGGCCCTGTAACACTATCAAGGTATCAAGTAATCAGACTAGATTGGATGGGCAGGGGTTAGGCATGAGGGCGGGATACTCTGTCGTTGGATACTCCGAGACTGCTACCAAATAGGAGGTTTTCCTTATTTGGTTATTTGGGAGGTCGTCAAACCTCCCAATTTAGTAGCAGTCTCTACGTTATCCAACGTAGGGCTTGAATCCCAAGTCGGAGGCAGACATCCAAGCAGCAAAAACTAATTCCAAGTATAATCAGCTGATCAAGAAAAGACGCAATAAACTGTGTTGTTTATTAGAACAAATAGTGTAACTACTGTACATGGTGCATATTAAGATAATGTAGTTACATGTGTATCAATTAAAAAATCATCAATATATAGTATACAGGTAGGCATTGAGTAGTCATATGACCAAGGATGTACATGTCGGTATGGTGATGTACAGCCATACACGGCAGGGGAAGAAAAAATGAAAAAGTATAAATCATTCTTAGATGTACAGAAGTTCTGGCAGAGCAGATGGAAGACAATCCACATACTTTATTTACAGGACATGGGTATGAGGCATAGGCACACCAATACCCAGACCAAACACAGTTTAGTCATAAAGCATAATTATACAGAAGAAGTACTTACTTAAAAGTAGACACAGATATATAGGTAGTATATATACAATAGTCCCTTACATTCTAAATGGTGACCTAGACACCCCCCCCCCCCCCCCCCTTTAGTGAGGGATGGCAAAACATTGAGGCAGAGGCACACCAATACCCATATCGAACACAGTTTAGTCTTAAAGGATATACAGCAGAAATACAAAAATACTGAAAAGTAGACAGATATATAGGTAGTAGCCTATATATACAATAGTCCCTTGTATTCTACATGGTGACCTAGGTCCCCACCCCCCTTCTTTGAAGGAAGGCAAAAACATTACAGTACATAATGAGGAGAGGATGGGGAAAGGCAGGATGGAATGGAATCATTTGACTCATTGGCCTAGTGCCACACAAGGAGGGCCCAGCCTGTCCATGGAGAGGTAAGAGAAGCCAAACGAGTTGTGGAGGACCAGAAACGAGTGACGGTGAAGTCAGGAAGAGAGTGAATGTCCAGGCACCGTATGGGCGCCGCATAGGAGAGGGTTATTGGCCCTGATCACCCGACACAGTTGAATCCCCACAGCACACACTCCCAACCTCTTCCCGGTCTTGGGGATCACCCAGAGCGCCTTACTCGACGCCGGCACAGCGGCGTGTACACTAGTATGCAGGGCAAGAACCGGGCAAAGCATATGATGCATGCACCCACGTTAGAAAGTCGGCACTGGGAACGACCTAAAAAACGTACGCCTCACGTACATTCATGGCCACAAAAATGAACGGAAAGGGCCAAAGTGACAGATCCGAGGGTGAAAAACCAGTGTAATGCAGGTCCCTAGACACGGCAGCCAACTCCGAGACACCCGTACCTGAAGCGAATGCAAGAAAAAACAATGTTGTCCCTAGCAAGCGCTCAGGTGTTGTGGCAGTAGGGTAAGCAGGTGAAAGAAGTAGCCCCAGAGCCGACGCCAGAGACCAATGTAGCGGTATCTGGCGAGGGGGCAGTTGGAGCCTAAAACAGGCATTCATGAAGTAAACCAGCTCCTTTGAAGGGAGCACCAGCCCTGTAACGGCCTCAAAAAGGCACAGTAACCCATTGGCTGCGGGAGACATCCCAGAACGCATAGGCAAGTTTTGAAGCTATTTTCGTCTAGTTTCCGGCAGAATACATTTCATTACAAGCAGATACTTGATTAATCATTCAAGAGTGCCTGAATATTCCCTAAATAGCGTAAATATGCCCGCAGCGTAAGTGGTAATGGCATACAGGTGGTTCCGAACGGTGTTGAACAGGTGAGCGCGTGACCCAAACAAGCGATTAAGAGAGTGGAACACCAAAGCAACTGATTGTACAGTGTCAGTAATCCAAGTAGTGAAACACTCCCAACGAGACAAGTAAGACGTCCATGTGGCCGTAGTCCAGCGCCGATGAAGCATAATAGACAAGCTCCCAAAAGTCGGGAACCACCCTGCCATACAAACATCCACGATGCGAATGCCAACGAGGTCCCCAGGTCTCCAACCTGCTCCAAATTGGAAGCATTAGACAGGCAGGGGAACAGGACTCGGGCTCCATCGGTACACTTGAGCGTACTAGGCTTGGGCCGGCAAGAGGAGCGCGAATAACCAAACCTTGCCGCGGTATTCACGCAGCATGTGGAGGATTCCGCACATCCAGAGTGCATTGGGTGGAGGAAAAGCGTATATCGACTGCCACCTGTCCCTAGTCCTCGCTGAAAGCAACCGGCTGGTAAGGAAGTCCAGTAGCTTGGCCATCTTGTGAGGCGAACCAGTCCACCTGCGGATTTTCCGCAGGAGACGGCTAGGACGTTAACAATTTTTTGACTGAAAGACCACTTGACCTGGGTGCTCGGTCCCCTTGACAGAGCAGCCGCCCAAAGATAGGCCGTCCTGGGCAGGTATGGCACATGCAGGGTAATGCAGTGAAGTTCGGCCACATAAAACAATTTCTCCGCCAGGACCTGGAGGACCAGGGACTTGGAGGAGCCCTGCTGTAGAATGCAATGAACCGCAGACATGTTGACCATCCTGAAGGCCACTGACTTGCCCGCTAGGGCCTGTCCGTGAACCCTCAGGAAGAACAATGGCACTTAATAATTCCAGGGCATTGATGTGTAGGTGGGATAGTTCCCCCCCCCCCCCCCCTGTAGCTAGATGGTCGACGGCAGAGCAGTCCAGGGCACTGCTGCTGTGAGCCTGCCTTGTGCGACCCAGTGTGACAAACTCAGACGTATGGAGCACGGTAGCCTACCGGCCAAAGCCAAAGGAGGGGGCCGATAGAGGGAAGTGCCTGTTGCCCAGTTTAATTAGACTCTTGAGCCTGAGCCGGCTGAAAGGCACGGTCAGAGACACCAAATGAAAATATCCCACCAGGGATTCTCAGATTTGACACGCGAACGAGACAGAGTGCAACACAGCAAAAAGCAGTTAACGAAGCGTCGCCGCGTTCACCAGGCACTGCGTGACAAGAGCGTTCTCGAGGTCCCAGTGCAAGCTCACCCACGCCACTTCTTGCGACGGCGTGAGGCACGACCAGGGCATGTTTTATCTGAACCCTTGGTTTGAGACGTGTTTGACTAATGTCAGCGTATCCTGTACACATTGTGACGAAGAGTCTGCAGCGATGAGCCAATCGTCCAAGAAAAACAGGAGCCGAATTCCCTGCCTAAGCAGATCGAGGATCCAGTTTGTATGAGTTTCGTAAAGATCCGCGGTGCGATATAGGGACCGAATGGAAGTCAGTAGGTCCTGGGTCACCACCTACAACATGGGTCGGAGTGCCAGTCGCACCTGAATGACTGCTAACAATCTGAAACGGGTGTAGCCTACACGGTAAGCTGGTTGAGTACCGACAGATCAACCACCGGTCGCATCGCATCGTAGCCCACCCTGGGTATCAGAAAAACAAGAGACAGAAAGACCCTGAGGAGTGAAGGTACTGTACTTTGGTGAATACACCACCCTACTTGCATGGACCGTAGCACTACGGCCACTGAAGGAGACACTGGTCAATGTCGGGGAGGGCGCCTGAGAGGAGGCCGAGACCTCCACCTCCAGGACAGACCCCGCTTCACCACCCGACGAACCCACGACCGATGGGGCCAGCATCAGTGCAGTGGGCGGAAAAAGACGTTGCGGGCACCTAGAGTGATGCCTATCACCGATTCGAGGAGGGAGAGGGGACTGCCCAGGAGGAACTACACAAACATTGGCGTGTAGTTCCACTTGGACTGGTCGTGGTGGAACTGGCCACCACGTCCGCCCCCCTGAAACGGCGGACGGGACTCACGTGCCTGCTTGTCCTCCACCTGCCAGGGCGCAGCTCACAAAGAGGAGGTCCCCGGACACTGCCGTGCACCCTCTTGACGGGGGACGGCGGTCCGGGGACCTGTAGGCACGATAGGACATGGATCCTTGTTCCTTGCGGCCTTAGCTTCTCCCAGAGTAAAAAAACTGGCGACCCTGGTCCTGAACAGCCCGGCCCCCGCAACTGTGGGTGGTAGAGGACGACGTGGGCTGTGCCGCGTCCTTCCTTTGGGAGACATAAGAGTAAGACATAAGAGACACCTCCTGCAAGTAAGCCACCCTCCAAGCCTCCTCTGTAAACAAGCCCGGTGACAACAGCACCGTCAGGAGGAGATGGGGCTTGACGTCGGAGGGTGCTTTCGTGCAGAAGGCAACCCGGAGGGCCTGCCTGCAACGGGTGGCCTCGTAGAGGGAGTGGCAGACGTCAACGACGCCATTGAGGGCCAGTTGGAGGCAAAACCGCTGCGCATGCTCGAAGGACTACCGGTGGTCCCCTAGCGGCATAGCGGCAATCAGTGCAGCATCACCACGGCCAATACCAGTCGGATGAGGAGGGTCGAGAGGTGATGGCCCAAGTGTAGGCGGAGCCGGAAGTCCCAGTCTATTGCAGGCATGTCCGGGGCCGTGAAGAAGGGGCAAGGAAGACCGTCGGGGCGTTTATCCATGCCCACTCAGGAAAGCCAGAAGACCCCAGGACTAACCCCGACATGAACGTGGACTCCGGAGGGGGGATGGTGGATGACCTCTCCAAAGACTTCCAGCCAAACTACACTTCTCGGGGATGCAGAACTAGGAGAGGGTGGGGACCGAGAGTGGCTGGGAAACCAAATCTAGGCCCACTCCGGCAGGATGAAAGTAGGTGGCGGATTAGGGGCGGGCGACAGGAGTATCAGCGGGGACATCAGGTCAGATGGAGAGATGAGCCGTCAGAGGTGGCGAGGGAGCCACCACAGGCGCCGGAGGAGGAACAATTAAATTAGTGTAATCATAAGTCTAGGGTAAAGTATACCCAAATTTCAAAAACTTATAATGGGGAGACTAATTAAAAACTATTTGACTTTTAATATAAATTACTACCACTGAAATCTGGGTTTACTTTACCCTAGACTTATGTAATAGTTAAAACAATATTTGTATATATTTTATTTAAAATTTTAATAGGCTCCCATAATAATATATATTATATATAAGTCTAGGGTAAAGTAAACCCAGATTTCAGTGGTAGTAATTTATATTAACCCGGGAACTGCTGGGAGACTCTTAAGAGTTCCCCCGGCGGACTGCGGGGAGACTCTTAAGAGTCAGAGAAAAAAAAAATCAACTTTTGACATCGAAAAAAAAATGTTTTGTTTATTTTTTTATTTTTTTATTTTTTATTTTTGTTTGGCCCCTGGGCCATGCAAAATCTCAGTCCTCTACCTCCCCTCCTTCCCCACTTTCCTCCTCTCCTTCAGTTATCACCTATTTTCCCTGTTATTCCCTTATTCTGAGGTATATTTTCGTGCTAACATTAGAAATCCGGTTACAGGGTGTGGTCATCACTGATAGCAAGCGAATGCAAGAGAGAGAGAGCATCGATCGACTGTGTCTCAGTGGCCTTGGGGGAAATTGGCGGGAAAGCAGCTTGCCTCACCCATACATTATACAACTCGCGGGCTATATCTCCGATTTTGACCATCCAAACGCTGTTTTCACTCGTTTTATTGTTGTTTCAGGTTAATACCTTTATAATCAACCCATAATAGGTGCATATGGATAAGTATTAATGCTATTAATGGTACAATGAATATTTTAGTGACGGAAACACCTCAAATACATGCGCACAGGGAGAGGTGTCTAATTACCCCCATGCGCACTTCAGAGGTTAAAACACTTAGTATCTGCTAGGCCATAGTCTTCCAAGATTATCCGTTCCTCTGCCTCTACCAAGCCGTCCTCCTGATCTTCCCGTGGTGCTTCCATCTCTACCATGTCTCCCTTGTTCCAGAAACCCTGGGAAATCTCTCCTGGCACATATCTAGATTATTGCTGTTGTAATTAATGTATAATTGGCTGGATGCATAAAAATTAACTTATCATAGTCAACCTTTCTGATGGGATATGTATAAAAAAAAAAAAAAACATCACATATCATAGTCAACCTTTCTGATGGGCAATTGGCCTGCTTCTCCTAAAGCTAAGTGGTTAAATGTATAAATCCTCGGCATTGGGCACCGGTACAACTAAAAGATCTAACTGATTGAAGGGAAGCACGCCAATTATATCCTATGATTACTAACACTGGCGACGCCACCCTGATGTTGAGTATTAATAAATGCTTAGGATATTAATAATGCTGTCAACATCAAGATAGGGAGGGAGCCAGAGAGTGAGCGAGAGCCAGGATCTGAGTGGGTAACCGAATCTAGGGCAGCAGTTATGGAAAAATGCTTAAATTGTACAAAATGTTAACCTAACAAGTACGCATGGGGGTAACTAGACACCTCTCCCTGTGCGCATGTATTTGAGGTGTTTCCGTCACTAAAATAAACATTGTACCATTAATAGCATTAATACTTATCCATATGCGCCTAGTATGGGTTGATTATAAAGGTATTAACCTGAAACAACAATAAAACGAGTGAAAACAGCGTTTGGATGGTCAAAATCGGAGATATAGCCCGCGAGTTGTATAATGTATGGGTGAGGCAAGCTGCTTTCCCGCCAATTTCCCCCAAGGCCACTGAGACACAGTCGATCGATACTCTCTCTCTCTCTCTTGCATTCGCTTGCTATCAGTGATGACCACACCCTGCAACCGGATTTCTAATGTTAGCACGAAAATATACCTCAGAATAAGGGAATAACATGGAAAATAGGTGATAACTGAAGGAGAGGAGGAAAGTGGGGAAGGAGGGGAGGTAGAGGACTAAGATTTTGCATGGCCCAGGGGCCAAAAAAAAATAAAAAAAAATAAAAATAAAAATATATATTTTTTTTTCGATGTCAAAAGTTGATTTTTTTTTTCTCTGACTCTTAAGAGTGTCCCCGCAGTCCGCCGGGGGAACTCTTAAGAGTCTCCCCGCAGTTCCCGGGTTAAGAGAGAGAGAGAGAGGGAGAGAGAGCAGGGGCGGGGGCGAGGGAGAAAGAAAGCGAGCTGGAGAGGGGGCTGGCCTGGTTGGGTATGAAAGATGTTAGAGAAAAACAAATAACTAAAATGATAAAAAGCGATCTGAAGTTATAGAAAACCAAAAAATAATAACAATGAGACGGTTAAGTGCGGTGATTGAAAGTGGATGGAAAGATGTTAAGGATAAAAAGGAGAGAGAGAGAGAGAGAGAGAGAGAGAAATGAAAATGGACCTTGTAGCAAGTATTTCCTAAATGGTTAGAGAGAGGGAAATGAAAATGGACCTTATAGCATAATGGTTAGAATTGTTTGAGAAGTTGAAAGACCGAGGGTCAGGTCCTTGGGGTAGATGGAAGACGAGGCCTATGGTGGGGAACCATAAGGGTGAAACTGCCTGCCCTATAAACGGTTACTTCACTCACCTTGTGGTTACTGCTGGAGGTTTATGGTGCCTGGGCAGGGCTGGGCTAGTGCCTGACGGCTCCTTGTCCCTTCACTGATACTGGTAATAACACTCTCAAGATTAAACTAAATATGCTTTGTGGGCGATGTTTAAACAAGAAACCACGTTCTGTTTACTATGTGCCGAAACACTGTATCATCCGTGGCCGGACGGATTGCCGACGGACATTTGGCCGAACGGACATTTGGCCGAACGGTTAGGTTAGGTTAGGTTAGGTTAGGTTAGGTTAGGTTAAGTTAGGTTAGGTTAGGTTAAATTAGGCTAGGTTAGGTTAGGGTCTGTCGGCCAAATGTCCGTCGGCAATCCGTCCGGGAGCCGTATCATCGCCGATCTTCTGATACGTATATGGGTCACTTAGCCCCACGATACCCCTCCGAAAATCCCCTCTTTTGAGGAGCTCAACCGACCCGTGTGCTCTCACTGTGCTCTCACTCACTCTAGGTCACTCCTTAGGTTAAGTATCTTTATCCGCCATTGTGTTCACCTTTTTCCATTTACTTTTCCACAATTGTCATACGTCTTCCACTTACCTCCTTCGTATCCACAGTCCACACTACGCAGTATTACTTTGTGTCCTACACCTCTTACCCGCCCGATTCTACCTACACGATGATGAACAAGAATATACATTCATATTAAAAACATCCATGCCCTGTCCCTGAGTTGAGCCAACGCCAACCAATCCGACAGCCCTATATCTATGTATGTGCTTACATCCGAGAAATAGATGTTAAAAAGAAACCACATGTCCAAACTCATAAGAAAATAAAGATACCCACGGGTACACCAAGATATAGAACCATTGCCCCCATTAGACTTAGACAGCCATGACTACAGATGTTAGCCACCATGCTGTAACGTAATCCTTACCCCAACCAGAGATTGTATAGATAACCTTTGTTACCAGTATCTATCATAGTACCTCGAAACAATAACGCAGTACCCCTACGAACTGCCGCTTTCCTTTGGTCTATATTTCATAGAAAACGCAGTTCCCAGGGACACCTAGACGTACAAAAAAAGCGTGTCAAATAATAGGTCCATAACCCCTCGTATGTACGAGAAATAATATACCATGTTTTTCCTTACTTTATCCACAGTCAAGCACACACCTACAGTTAACCTCCTTCTCCCCCACCGCCCCACAGTCCACATGATTCTATCTTTTCCAGACTCATATACCACCCCGTATTTGCATCCCCCGGTAGCATTTGACTAACGTACTTTCACTGTCCTTTCAAACTCCAATATCAATTGTAGCCTAATGCCACCCCCACGCCCAGGGACCTTAGGGTCAAATTTCTCTGTAGCCCCTGAGCTTCCCCCCCCCTCTCATTAAGATACCCGCGCTTCTCGACTCTTGTCCGACCTAGCCTCTCTCTCATACCTCTTGAAGATCCTTGATTTTTCCGTTGCTAACGCTCTCCAACCTTTTATATATATACTCCTATCCAACCTACCTTCACTTAGTAGGCCAGAACAACATTAGAACTTTACTAACCCCTTGCATGCCATCTATTTTCGTACAACCTCTTCACAACCCTGCACCCAATGGTCGTCGGTGCGAGGCTAGCCGCCTCACCAGTAACTAACTTCTATTGCTATACTTCCAGATAAATGTGGCAGAGTTAGCAACCCGTCTCCACCACATCCAGCAAACCATACAATTAACAACCAACCGATTAAAACCAGCTAGCCAAGGCACCTTCGTTTTTTTTGGTATTAAGGACACCCACATCTGTCTCATAAACAGAGGGTTATTACAAACACTGGTGATATGGCAAGCCCCTAGCCACAGCCGCCGGACGACCATCCCAGAGAGAGGGCGCCCAGCTACCCCTTTTTACCCACCCGAGGAGGGAGACCCCACCCCTGCGGAGGTGTACCTGACCCTTGTTTTGACTTCCGGGTCATTGCCAGGTAGCACAGGAATTCTTCCTATCAATGAACTAACCATGCATGACTAACACCTTTACTAACCTCTATTAACTCACAATAAACCATTTACCTTTCTTGCATACTCTGATCACTAAATTAGCACCTCAGCTATACCATAGAATGAAGATTGAACAATCTAAGAGAGACGCTCCTATCACAGCTGTCCCCATCCTCCTCGCAAAGTAGATCCAGTCTCTCTCCCCTAAATACTTCCAGTATAGCCAAAATAGTACCTTTTACTAAGGCTCAGTTATATCACAAATTGAAGGCTTCCTATAGCCATGTGCCACAACAGTAATCACCATCTTACCGAGTCCCCATATCTATTGAGAGCTCAAATAAGTCCATAAGACTCGAGATCCCTATTGCCTACGGGGTCCAGAACCGAGCCTATAAACCTAGCTCCCGCCCCCAGTCAAATCAGTTGAAAGATAGACACCAACCCAGGTTGGTCACCAGAGTTAACCTTGAGCTCTATCCATGCTAGTTACTGAGAAGTAAGTTCCAGAGCTGGCAGACTCCGTGGCAGATTGGATAGAAGGACCTGTCCACGTATTTGAGAACTTCATACATAAATGGACACCCTGGACGGCCGCGGAACCAGTCGTTAGCCCCCAACATCATGGACGCAAGATAACCAGGACCAGACCCATCAGATACTACCCAAGATTCCCTTTATCAGTACTACATTGTTACAGTGCTGTTTAGAGATTCACTTATTAATATTTCTACGAAGTGGCTATCTCTTTGCCCCAGTATAATTCATATAACCATTCAATTAGGAAGTGCTAAGCGTATCAGTGTCCATTAATTAACAGGCGATACTAACTCTCGTAATCAACCATATACCCAGATATTATTACATAGAAGTGAAACCCTAGTGATATCTGAATGTTCGCCCACTGATTTGCGTTCTATGTATTTCTGAGACAAGAATATAAAACTTAGATCAGTACCCCCTGAGGTTACTAGAATTCCCGTGCTCTAAAATACGCGTGTCTAATCTAGTCTGTGAACTACTACTTGTGCACCAGAGCTACCAGTAATAAATCTAACAGTGAATATGATTCTATAAGTAACATTGATGGTCTTTGGTATATAAACCTGTTGAATTAAAGCCAGTGATCAGAAGATTAATACCTGAACATTGGAAGTGGGAGACTAGGCTCCATCCAGATCCACTTATGCTAGTGTTGTTCAATTCTATTATATTGTCTTGCACGAGTATTCTGCAGTGGTATATCAATAAACGTGATCGTGTATCTTGTTACTATGTGTTTCTTTGTGTTCTCTATTCCTCATACCTTGTATTGTGCATGCAGCCTTATATGACCCAGTCATTTAGAACTCACATTACCCAAGTTAATCCTGTAGAAAAACAGGGCATAACAATTTGTTTTCAATATGCTTTTATTTTACATATAATTATGATGTATATATGAACCTTCAAGAGTGCTAAAATAAGTTGGAAAAGTATTTGGGTGGTGAAAAACGAAGATATTGGCCACCCGGTCATAATCTAAGGCGAGAGTGAGCCACAGGCAACCCTCCCCTCTCGCTGTCTGTGAGTCAACTGAGGCGAGTGAGCGGTGTCTGGGTGTTATATAACGATCTTTTATGCAATCCACTTGTGCTACATTATCGCGGGAGAGAAAAATAACCGATAAATTATGAAAATAAGAGGAAAATAGGTGATAATTGAGGAGGGGGGGGGAATAAGGTGGGGAAGGAGGGGAAAGGGAGGGGGGGGGGGGAACACATGGATGAGTACTAGAGGGGAATTATCTCACCTACAAACAAATTCCTTTATTTTGTTAGCCCCTGGGATGTTTTGGAAGGCTTTTTTTATGGTCTTGCTTCCGTGAGGCCTATGGCGTTCCCTATGGTAAGCCTTCCGTGAGGCCTATCGCTTTTCATGGGTTAAGGGAGATAGGCCTTTGTTTACGTGTGTTATTTTTCAGCCAGATCACCCGGATACGAGCTCCGTCATTTAGAAAAGCAGCCCGGGCGGGAAGGGTTAATAGAATTTGTTTACATAAATTGTAGTTTCTTTATTCATACAGAATTTAGTCAAATTTACCAGAACATCCCAGACTTCCCAAATTTACTTAATTCCTTGAACGTGCCGATAGTGCGTTGTTATATGTGCGATTAGTTTGCTTGGGAAACAGATTAACTTGCTCATGTAGTGATGTACTGTACACCCTATGTGGTGGATTGTAGTGATGTACTGTACACCCTATGTGGTGGATTGTAGTGATGTACTGTACACCCTATGTGGTGGATTGTAGTGATGTACTGTACACCCTATGTGGTGGATTGTGATGTACTGTACACCCTATGTGGTGGATTGTGATGTACTGTACACCCTATGTGGTGGATTGTGATGTACTGTACACCCTATGTGGTGGATTGTGATGTACTGTACACCCTATGTGGTGGATTGTAGTGATGTACTGTACACCCTTTGTGGTGGATTGTAGTTATGTACTGTACACCCTATGTGGTGGATTGTAGTGATGTACTGTACACCCTATGTGGTGGATTGTGATGTACTGTACACCCTATGTGGTGGATTGTAGTGATGTACTGTACACCCTATGTGGTGGATTGTAGTGATGTACTGTACACCCTATGTGGTGGATTGTAGTGATGTACTGTACACCCTATGTGGTGGATTGTAGTGATGTACTGTACACCCTATGTGGTGGATTGTAGTGATGTACTGTACACCCTATGTGGTGGATTGTCGCTCTCCCATAATCCCCGGGCGTCGTCATCTCTCCTCTCATCCGTCTTTTTCTCCACGTCTCCTACATCCTCAAGCGTCTCTTCTGTCTCCGCGTCTTCAATATCTTCCTCATCTTTCTTTAGCAGCTGTTCTAAACCTTCCAACGGCTTTTCTCTCTCTTCCAACAGCTTTTCTCACTCTTCCAACGGCTTTTCTCTCTCTTCCAACAGCTTTTCTCACTCTTCCAACAGCTTTTCTCTCTTCCAACGGCTTTTCACTCTCTTCCAACGGCTTTTCTCTCTCTTGTTACAGCTTTTCTCTCTCTTCTAACAGCTTTTCTCTCTCTTCCAACAGCGTTTCTCTCTCTTCCAACAGCTTTTCTCTCTCTTCCAACGGCTTTTCTCTCTTCCAATGGCTTTTCTCTCTCTTCAAACAGCTTTTCTCTCTCTTCCAACATCTTTACTATCACTTCCAACATCTTTTCTCTCTCTTCCAACAGCATTTCTCTCTCTTCCAACAGCTTTTCTCTCTCTTCCAACAGCTTTTCTCTGTCTTCCAACAGCTGTTCTCTCTCTTCCAACAGCTTTTCTCTCTCTTCCAACGGCTTTTCTCTCTCTTCCAATGGCTTTTCTCTCTCTTCCAACGGCTTTTCTCTCTCTTCCAACGGTGTCTCTAGGCCTCCCAACGTTGCTCGAGTGTCCGCTAACGTTTTGTCTCTCCTTCCCTCCGTCTCCAGTAACCTTCGCGCCTCTGTTCCATCGTTGCCTGGTAAACATATTGTTCCTCCATGCACCTGAAATGAGAGAATAATGTGTTTAAGAGGGTAGAGTATATTTTTGGGTCTGGGGGGGGGGGGGTGAATCCCATTTGCCAGCCAAAATACCCAATTATGACTAAACAACCTAAAAAGAAACAACGTAAGTCCGATGAATCAAAACCGCACAGGACAAGGACAAATGCCCCCCACAATCTCAGACTTGCTAGTGTGAATGTTCGTAGTTTGAATCTGCGTGCAAATGAAGTGGCTGAGATTTGTGAGAGGAGGCGAGTGGACGTCTGCTGTGCCCAGGAAACACTCTGGAAGAGGCATGGGGTACAGTGGATTGTCGGGAGAAAGAAAAGATATACCGTAGGATCTACTGGATGGGGGTGGAGACTGATAAAGCGAAAGGAGGAGTGGGTGTTCTGGTGGCTGAAGAGCCGGCGGAAACTGTGCTTCAAATTACGAGACTTAGTGTGGCTGATTGTTTTGAAGTTGAAAGTTGGTGAAAGAATTCTGAATGTAATATCTGCATATGCCCCACAGGCTGGTCCTATTCCATTCATCAGTACCCTCTGTCTCCGATCATTCAGGAAGGCTTCTATCCATTTCACACATTTCTCTCCTATATTATAGCTTCTAACTTTCTCTATTAACCTTTTATGTGGGACCTTATCGAAGGCCTTCATAAAATCGCAATATAGTACGTCTATAACATCACCATCCTCCAGAATTTGCATCCAATCATCTACCACCTTAATTAGCTGTAGTACCGTCGACCTCCCCGGCAAGAATCCGAACTGTCTCCCACTGAAAAGTTGGTTTGATTTCATATGCTCCATTATTCCTTCTCTAATTACCGTTTCCATTAGTTTACACACAACACTTGTCAAACTGACTGGTCTATAATTTCCTGGGTCATTTCTCTTTCCCTTCTTAAATATAGCTGTTATGTTCGCCTCTCTCCAGTCCGTCGGGATTTGTCCGGTATTAAAAGATACCTCAAATAACATTTTTAATGGCTCTACTAACATCTCACCTCCTTCCTTTATGATTCTTGGATGTATGTATCCCATCCGGTCCCGGGGACTTACTTCTGTTCATTTTTTCTATAGCCCTCCTTATTCTACCATGGGAAAACTCTATTTGTTCTAGTGCTGGTGCCTGTTTGATGGGAATAGTAGGCACTGCATCATCCGACTCCACTGTTAGTACCTCCCCAAGGTATTTCCCCAGCACCTCTGCTTTCTCATTATCAGTTTCTGCTCTATTTCTATCATCCAAGTCTCCTATCAGTTCTGGGATTCTTACTCTTCTTGGTAACTTTTCTTGAATATACTTCCAGAATATTTTTGGATTATCCTTCACATTTCTTGCTATCTCTCTTTCCCTCTCCTTCACCCCCCTCCTTGTCTCCCACCTTATTTTATTGTTTATTTGTCTGCGTTCCAAATCCACTTCTTTAGCTTCTATACTAGACCCCGTGTTCTTTTTTTAAAATGTTAGTCTTTCCCACAATAATTTCTTTCTTCTTATCAATGTCCAAAGCTTTCTTTTCATTGGTAATTCTGGGTTTGTTCTTTTCCTCAATTTTGTTTTATGCTTATATTCCCTTACTGGTACACATTTGGATATAGCATTCTCCAGTTTGACTCATATCTTCCTCCACATTCCTTCAGCGTCTTCACCGTTCAAGTATTCCCCCAGTCAATGTCCAAACACCGTCTCAGCAGCTCATAATCTGCTCTGTCATACATGTATATTTTTTTATTGCTTCTATTATCCCTCTCTGTTTTAATATTGCAACTAAAACTTGTACAGGCATGGTCACTACGACCTATAGGGATATCCACATTGACATGTTCCACTATATCCTCCTCATTGCTAAATATCAAATCAAGTACACTCCCCTGCGTCCCATCTCTATATCTTGTCATCGCTGTAATATGTTGCGTTAAAAAACAATCTCTCACTTTCTCTATAAACTTGTTTTCCAGGCTACACTGTCCCGCTGGGGTAGTACAATTTATTAGTGGCCCCTTTATCATTGACGATGCGCCTTACGTAGGTAATGGCCAATCTTTGAACTCTATGCTTGCTGTTCAAACTTACCGCCCAAGGAGAACTCAAAATACGATTGCCTTACATCGTGAGCAAAACGCTCTAAATAACCACTCACGGACTCGTCCTTATGATGTGGGTCCACTACTAGGAAAAACTAGTAAAATAAATAAATAAAAAATAAAAATTAAACTGTACCTGGCTTGCGCTTTCCATGCTTCTGCTCTTGGGTACCGCTCGCCACCCCGCTCACTGCGAGCGTTCCTCCTTATACTCCTTGGGCCCGTATTGATAGGACATAGGTCCCCGACGCTCCTGCCCGCACCTCCTTCGTCACCTTACTTCATCATATAGTGAGTCCTTGCTCACTTGTCCATGACAGTGCTGAAGTTAGGTTAGCTTATAGATTCGGTGTAGGCTGAAGTGTTAAATTCGGGCCCTGGAGACTGTTTTTCTGGGTCTAAGCATTCGTGTTAATTAAAGGGTGTTCGTGTTGTGATAAGGCACGTCGCCCCTAGTGTTGTTTTCTTATCCTAGCCCACTATTAGTTCACTTATTAGGCATGAGGCTTCTATTAGGGTGAACTGGAGCCTGTTGCTCGGTCCCTTCAGGGTGTGCAATAAGTATGCTTCGGGGCTAGTGCCATTGGATTTTCTCACTTAGTTGAGGGACCCGGCACGGAGCCATTCTACTCTGCAATCGTATCATCATGTGTTCTACAGGTGGCGGGGTTGACGCTGGATCGCAGGTTTGAGCCATTGACGAACTCATCACCAAGGGCTCCCATTAGGTTGCATATATATATATATGGTTAAGGAGTGTTATCACTGATTTTTTATTATTCATGATATATAGTCATGCCATGTATGATGATGATGATGATGATGCAGTTTGTACCACCATACACTCCCTGCTGAATAGCGACTAGGGTGGGTGCCCTGATGAATCAGGGACTTAGTGAATAGTTGCCACAGATTGCTAGACCGTACCGTTCACCAACAGCACTGACATCTGCCAATAACTCACTGGCTGGCCCGAGGCTCGAACCGTCAACCTCACGGTTAGCAGGCGAACGCTCTACCAATCGAGCTACAGCCTGTGGCATGTATACGTTGTTTATCCCTATATACTTACCGAAGGGGGCCCCTTCCGGCGGGATTTTTTATGGTTCTAGTGAGACTGAACATTAAAAGAACAACGTGCCTCAGGGTGTGCCGTGGGGTCTCCCGCCGGGCAACGCTCTGAGCTATATTAAAATTCAGTAGTCACCGCCGGGTACGGGTCTACAATGAATTAAGTTTGCGTTATTTAAGGCATATAGTACGGTGCAGGGGAGCCCGGCACGTTACTAAAGAAGAATTCAAGTTTCGAGGGATAACGGCGAAGCTCCCCTCTTAATCACGTCTTCCGCCGTTAATAAAATAACACAAATAACAAATCGTTCTTCTGGCCTAAGACAGACAAATCCAATATTCCACGACTGGAACAGTTTTGCAAAGGAATTAAAGAATTTGGGTTATTTTAAGGCATTTAGTGCCAGTATGTCACTAACAATAATTCGAGTTACGAAGGATAACGGCGAAGCCCCCCCTCGTAATCACGTTTTACGCCGCCAACAATTAAAATCTTTTGGCCTTGAAATAGACGAACATTACGCCGGCCGATATTAAAAAAGTGGGACCCACAATCGCTGCGCGAATCAAGGTGAAGCAATCGCCGCACCAGTCACGGCAAAGCCGAGACATAAACTCACCCTTTTCGATCTTGTAGCTCCCAGTTCTACTGTTTTGCTTTGTCATTGGCGACTTATCCGCCGGATCTAGAATCAAAATAATCCGTGTTAGCGCTCGAAGATCGCCGGGGTTGATTCATGTATCACAAGGCGAATGAGGTCAGTGTTTTTTGCACTCGGGTAAGAAGTTTATAAACTGGTAGCACAGTAGGCTACACAATACTCATTAACATTTCGAAGGAATGTTAACGTAAGGGGAATTAAGATTGTTTAAGAATTATTCAAACTTCATTCTTTTTTACAAATTAGTAGCACGTAATTGGCTACACAATACTCGATTTCATTTCTGGGAAATGTTTAACGTGAAGGGAATTAACATTGCTTAAGATTTACTCAAACTTTATTCTCTTAACGTAGAGATTATATATGTATATTACATTTCGGAGAAATGCTAACGTATCGGGAATTAAGATTGTTTAAGTGTTATTCAAACTTTATTCTTTTTTACGTAGAGATATATAATTATATTATATTAATTATTCCAGCCTAGCGTGTCCTTATGAGCATTGATTCTTGAAATTTTTCTCACACAGGTTCGAAAGTGAAACACCTAAGAAGATTAATATCTCTGTGGCGGTGAGGAGGTAATCATAGATAAGAGTATTTTCTCTTTCTGTGCAGCTCTGGGCTGTCAAAGATTAGCAATTATAGGGCACTTACTCTGCGTAAGGTGTGTCCCTTACCTAGACCATTCGAGAGGTCGATGGTTATCAAAAGCTTGTCCCAAATGTTCAACCCTCCGCAATACCTTGATTAACAATGAAGATAGTCGATGTAAGGCTATCCTTCAACACATTAAAATTGAATATGTAACATATTGTAAGACAATGGCTCATACATCCCTCCAGTTAGATGACCAAACTCTTGAGGATTCATTAATGAGTTCAGTTATTACCTCACCCCTTCCGGGATCTTCTTCGGAAGACACTTCCTCCCAGCACCGAAAAAGACTTCGGACCAAACCCCCGTCAGATGACCAGGAGGCTCAGAGGTCCCGCTCGAACTTTGACTCCGCAGTAGCCACCGGGGACAAGTCAAAGTCGAGCCGTCATAATACGTCCTCCTCATCAAGAAGGAAGACAGCTAAGGACCCGTCAATATCAAGACAGAAATCCTCAGCGAAAAGAGAGACATCAAGAGACACATCTAGGCAGTCTCAGGCTATTCCCCCCAATTTCCTATTCCCCATAACCCTACACCGGAACACAGGGGGGATATACTGAGGAAATGGGGTCTAGCCAATGACCAGTCTCTCAACTATCTGGGACGTAAGGCTCAGAGATGTCACAGTCCACATCCCAGTCTGATCAAGAGGGTGAGGTTGTTATAGCAAAGGGACAGTCGCAATAGCGGTTTGATTTCCTGAGACAGATTAAGAGTGAGAGACAGGCTGCTACCACAACACCTATAACCCCGGCTGTGCGACCTCCTGGGCAAGTAGTGGTGCATCCTCAAGTTACCGTAACTTCACCTCCCCCCTGCCCCCATTGTCAACCCCATGGTTCCGATTCCAGGCACCTCTGCTCTCTTGCAACCTAACATGAAATTGTTTTCGGATTTGTTAACTCCCCCACTAGACAAGTCCATCCTCAGCAAAAAGGGCCCTATGCCACTCTGGTACGGACCAGACAATTCTTGGTCAGTACTTACCCCACTACGCCCCGACCTCTCACACACCCTGGTTACAGGTGAGTTACCTGTCCCAGGGCACTGGGTTATAGAGGGAAGGGAAAAGAAGAAATTAAAGGCCAAGAACCATGTGGGAGAGGTACTTGAGGTCGCTATTAAGGCCTTCCCAAAAAATTTCAATCCCAAATTTTTTTGTACTCGTCATCCCCCGCCTTGCCTCGCCAGAAAACTGTTTAGGACTGGACTAAAACGAATGGGTTACATGTGTAGCATTAAGGCAGAAAGTCTAGCTTTAAGCTGATTTTGGGATGTCAAAAGGGGGGGGGGGGGAGTATCCTAGCTAAGGACTCTACCTGCCTCTGAAATGAGACAAAATGTAATGAGTAATAATAATAATAATAATAATAATAATAATAATAATAATAATACTTAATTTCAGACTCACACAGTACAGAGGGGACCATACTGGGGTCCATATATACCTTACAGTAACATAAATATATATAAGCTACTGTACATAGGCTACATAAAATAAAAAGAAATTAAATAATCCCCAGCTTGCTATCATGTAGTTCACAGCACTGCCTCAACCAAAAACAGTGGTCATCAAACTACTGTGTTACCAAAACCACTGTCCTAATTGTGTAAAGTACCATGCCTCACATCATTTAGCTTCCGGTACAGTATGTTCCTACAGTACAGTATAGGAATATCGGTACTGTACTGCACTATGAGGTTCAGTACCGGTATGCTAATTCTGTAGAGTAGCAGACCTGAAATCATTACTTAAGGTTAAATATAGAGCAACTTCCTCCAGTGTGCCTGGATCCTAGAGGTGTACACTATGCTTGGAGTTTGTAGCATTTTAATGATACTGTTCTCAGAAGTGTTAAGGCGCTGAATGAATTTATATGTTAGCTTTCTAATGAGTGATTGGTAACAGTGTAAGTTCATATAGGCACATAGCGTACTTGTACTCTCATATTTTGAGAGCCCCAGAAACATTTCATGATATTGTGATATGAGATACTTAGTCTATTCACTGTCATTTTCTTATAGTTCCACCATAGTTGTGCTGTATACATTGGTGAGCAGTAGGAGTTGAACAATGTTATTTTTGTATCCCATGTGCACATATGAAATGTTCTTAATATTGAATTTCCCTGCATGTAAAGTTAATTCCCTGCATGTAAAGTGTACTAAAGTCATGTGATAATCCGTTCCTTAGGCTAAAGTAAGCCTACTCAGGAACATGGGTTAATTTTTAGGTGAAACACTATGGATGCAATAGGGTTCCCAATATACTCAATAATCTCAGGGATTAGAATTAGAGTAGGAATACAAATATTTTGGTAATACAGTACCGGAGGCCATGAATATGTAGGCCTACATATTAATAAAATTGGGTGATAATGAATGTTTCATTTAACCTGGGATATATAAGCTAAATGAATAGTTTATTCTTGGGTTACACCAACTGTTCTATCAAACTTAAAGGTGTTAACACCACAGGCTGCAGGTAAATAAGAGTGTAATTGGTGAGGAGACTTTTCGGCGGAGATCGGTAGAAAATTACTCTTATCCAATATCTTTACAGCTACCTTAATCTCTAATGAAGCATAGAGAACAGTTAATTCCTCCTAAACCAACGACCTGCCACCACTACTAAAATCAAGTGTGAGCAGGCAGCTAAACAAAATTTCAGAACTGTAAGTTCCTTTCGTGGTCAGTCACAGTTCAATCAGTCAGCAAAGACTTTCACAACCCCTGCTCATACCGGGGCACCTAAAGGGTGTGGTGACCTCAAGGGTAGAGGGAGGTGGTTTCGGGGCCAACATAAGGGTAAACCCAGTAACAATGGTAGAAAGACCTCTCATCCCCCCGTGCCAAAGTCAGAGTCACATTCCTCCTCCAAGATCTGAGACACACCACAGGACTCAAACTCCCAGTGCCAAGGCAAGGCGAGACGGTTCCGAGAGTAGTACTGCCGGACAAGACCAGTCATGTGACTGGCAACTCCCGAGATTATTTCCGGGCATGGCCCCGGCGAACATGGGCAAGGACAGTGGTCCGCAAAGGTCTCTCGTGGCGGTGGTTCCGGCGACCCCGTTTACGTTTCCCCACATAATTCAATCATGTTTCATTGAAGGCGTGATCCATTATCAAAGAGAGGGCACAAAAGCAGATCATAATCCCCAGTCCAACGTCAATGCCAGTGTTCACATCCCGGTTGTTTTTGGTGCCAAAGAGGGACAGTGTTCAGATGAGGCCGGTGATCGACCTCTCATATCTCAACACCCACATTCACAATCAGCCAGTCAGGATGCTGACGGTGAATCAGATCAGGTAGTCACTCCCGCCGCAGGGCCGGATGTGCTCAATTGTTCTAAAAGATGCCTATTGACATGTCCTAATCAACAAACGTTCTCAGAGGTTTCTAGACTTACACAACGGGAATCAAACGTTTGTCTTTCAAAAAAATACCCTTTGGGTTATTTCTAGCACCCTGAGTTTTTTTTTTTTTTTTTTTTCACAAAACTAGTCCGACAGGCGTTACTACCATTGCTCAAACAGGGAATCTTGAATTTATGGTACCTCGATGATTGGCTAGTGGTAGCCCAATCCAAGATAACTTACAGTTTCTTACAGTATTCTTACAGTTTCTTACAGTAGATCCTCTGGAAAAAGGCAAACTAGGCCTGTGTATCCAGCTCAGTGCCAGTACTTGCACTGCTGCGGTCGTTCACGGTGTTGGCGGCGGCGGTAGCAGACGCAACATTTTTACTATTCTGTATTTTTGCTTTATAATCAAACTTTAAATCTTGTGTTCCCCATGCTTTATCAAGATTACTTTCAAACTTCCTTATTGATTCGGAATTGACTAAATACTGGGGCAGTGCGTTCTACTCATTTACCACTCTATCACAAAATGAATTCTTTGCCTTTTCAAGCCTATTTCTTTCTTTGAAAATTTTCTTAGAGTGTCCTCTCGTTCTTGTTCCCTCCCGCATCAAGAAGATACCTTCACACACATCCTCATCATTATAGGTTTGACTCCTGTAAGGAGATAAAGAAAACCTAATATTTAGTAGTGGCCCCGTAATCATTGACGAACATGCCTATTACATAAGGCATCCTCTTCAAACACTAATCCGCCGTAGTTTGAATCTACCGCGTAGAGCATTTAAAATCTGAGGAGCCTTCATCATGAGCGCACACAACCTTACTCATGGCTTCAGTCATTATGAATTGGGTTCTCACTACGAAAAAACTTCGTAAAAAATAAAAAACAAAAAGAAAATAAGAATAACTATCCAATAAGCTTTCCATCATATCGTGGATGTACTTGTGTGGATCTTTGACCAGACGCTGATTCAGGCGTCATTCTTCCTTCACTGACATATCAAGTAAACCAAAATCCTTAATACATCAACGAATGGGAAGGGGATGGTCGGGAGGGCCCCAGTCGTCAATGATTACGGGGCCAGTACTAAATATTAGGTTTTCTTTATCTCCTTACAGGAGTCAAACCTATAATTTATTAGTGGCCCCTCCATCATTGACGAACATGCCTGATTTCTAAGACTGGAGGGGGACATTCGTAATCATATCATAACTCTAGAAAAGCAGATAATCAAACAACCACATATTATTCTTACTTTTGTAAAAAAAAAAAAAAAATATTCGGGTGCATACACTTTATACAGCCTAAATCTTCAAAAAGGGGTACAAGCAGGAGCGTGCTTCAAAGAAGCCTGCTTGAAAAAGGGTTAACTCTGAGACTCTGTGCACAGATCTGCTAATTAAGAAGGCACCCCACTTAAAGTAAGTGGTGAAAACTAAAAACTTATAAGTTTACATGTGCACATATAAACCCCATTAACTAGTGGATATATTCCTAAAAATATAACCAAACATAAATTAATTCTTGTACATTCGTAGAAGTACTGAACTTGTGTACTTATGCAGAAGTAATTACTGCAAAAGTAAAAGTCGTAGTTGCCACTACCGAGATTTCTCAAAAATCTATTGCTTCACAGCCAAAGCTACTTACAACATGAATTGTCGTAACACTACTATTGGCCTTTAGCACAATTTCCTACAATGAATACTACAGAGAAATATTATAATACAATGCCTACAACCAGTATCACAGCTCGTATGTTCCGAACACATACTCCGGAGGGGTCTAGGGTGTCCTATGTCACACTGACTGCACCCTCCCCCCCCCCCCCTTTTTTCTTGAAATTAAACAAAACGTGACTAAAAGGGCCACCTAGACCCTCTGCCGTAAAGCTATACATGGCAAGGAAGGTTTGTCCAGAGCTACTGAAAGGTATCGAGGCAAAAACTCCTGATTAGAGGTCCACAACTGTGTGGACGTAATAACTTCCACCGAAAGATTATTAAGGAAACGTAAAGAGGCTGTCCCCTTGCGTAAATCGTGGGTCTTACCCACAACGCCGGGATGCTTCTCTTTAAAGTCCTCGACCAAGAGAGAAGCCAGTGTACGCTCCATCAATCGTTCACCCGGACTTGCAACCCATAAAGCACCCTGGTGATTTAGAGGTGCCACTCTTAAATATTTGGTTAGAGCTTGCACTGGGCAAAAAAGATGGTGCACCTTTCCCCCGTTTAACGCCGGCACCGTGAACTCTGAAAACACGTGTTCACTGTGCTCAATCTCGGCTATGAATCCTGGGGCAGGTGCAATGTGTAAACACTCATAAAGCCTATCAAACCTGAGGCAATTAGGTGCGTTTCTCATCGCCGCCAGCTCAGATACTCTGTTCCCGGTAGCCAAAGCCATAAGGAATACTGCCCTTTTGTAAAATCTGCAGTCTTTGGTACATTCGGGAACGAGAATAACGACGATGCTTTGTCCAGAGACCGTGTAGGCCTGAGCTGACGGGGAGGTGGGCGGAGTTTAAAACCTGCCCACATAAATCACTTTCAGATAAATGTTTCTGCATGAACAGATAAATTAAATAATAAACAACCAACGCCACCGAGGGCACAGTTTGTTTTGTTCTAAGAATCCTAGACGTAAAAGCTTTCCAATACGATTGAAACTGTCGCTATGTAGACTGGGTATATTGATTCGTGAATATCTTGGTCACGTCGCTACCATAAGGTGCTAGCCACTTGGCCTCCTGAATGTCCAAAATGAACAAGTCCGTGAGGTTTCTAGGTTGCCAATTGTGTTCTAAGTGGAACAACCCGACCAGGAGGGACACTGGGTGCGGGCACCACGTGTTCAAATGCTGGTACCACACTGCGCCGGCCACAGGGGCGCGATTAGCGAGACTACGCCTCGCTAATCCTGTAGTTTGTTGACTACGTGGCACATTAGAGACGCGTCTGGCGGCGGAAAAGACATAAATGGAACTCAACCTGTTCTCGTCCGTCATCCGAGCGTCAGGTCCGCCCACCGGCGTTATCGTCCGGCGGGTGAGGTACGACTGTGAGTATCGCCATACACCTTGGCTGTGGCTGTCCCTCGCTTGCGAGCTCGGTATACTCCCTGAACGGGAGCCCTCGTCCGAGTCCCGTAAAGGTTTATGATAATTAAAAGCTCCCATAGCTCATTAACACATTGAAAGCAGAGCTGGTGAGCAAAATCATAAAGTATACTAATTAATTTAATTTATATTTTAATTGTATTAAAATAAATTACTTATAAATAAACACAATATTATCATAATATAATCATAGAAAATATATATGTTTATTATGATTTAGCTATGATTTCATTAACAAATAAAAATAAGATAGGGCTACCTGAGCTTAACGGCGTTGAACATACAGCAATGAGAGGTTCAAGTGCCGACACGACAGAGACTGGGGGAAAACTACCCCGCCCCCGGGAACTACCTGGTCACCTGGTGCAACACCGGTAATCCGCCCTGGAAAGAGAATTTTCCGGGGATTAATGCTCATAGGGTTACACCCAAAAAACGGTACAAAATATGTGCCTCAAAACCGCCGGTCAACGAACCGTAGCACTCCACCACTACTTTTCGTTGTCCTTTAGTATCATATTAAAGATTCCAGCATATCTTTACCTGTCCAGAAGATTTAAACATATCTTCTGAATCCTCATAAAGATGAAGCATATCTTTATTAAAGATGAAGTCTTTCAAGTATCCCTTTACACTTGAAACACTAGTAAGATTCCGGCATCTTTTTATCCCATAAAAAGTCTAAGCCTATCTTAATCTCTAATCTGGCATCACCCAGAAGCCCTCATAGATCGCCGTCTTGAAGGCCGTGATACCCTATTGTATCAATCAATTGTTTGGCAAATTATCGAGAATTGCAAATCAGTTAATATAACCACCCAAAGGTACAACCGCCGGGTTTTATATGCAATGTCAAACCAATTGTACCTGCCCCAGACCTCTTTGTAAAAAGGTCGCCGGGAGGGAAAGACTAAACAAACAAACGGCATTGTTTCAATGGCTTATTAAAGATTTCAGCATATCTTTTATCTGTCCAAAAGAATTAAGCATAACTTCTTAATCCTCATAAAGATGAAGCATATCTTTATTAAAGATGAAGTGTTTCAAGTAACCCTTTACACTTGAAACACTAGTAAGATTCAGGCATCTTTTTATCCCATAAAAAGTCTAAGCCTATCTTAATCTCTAATCCGGCTTCTCCCAGAAGCCCTCATAGATCGCCGTCTTGAAGGCCGTGATACCCTATTGTATCAATCAATTGTTTGGCAAATTATCTCGAATCGCAAATCCGTTAATATAACCACCCGAAGGTACAATCCCCGGGTTTTATATACAAGGACACCAATGGAAATATGCCTAACGGCCTTATTGGGCTATCCTTAGTTGGAATTATGCAAGGCTGGTACATGTCATATTTATAACATACTATGTGGTACCAACTCTGTAAATTGCTAACTGAATAAATATTATTATTATTATTATTATTATTAATATTATTAAAGTCAAACCAAATATACCTGCCCCAGACCTCTTTGTAAAAAGGTCGCCGGGAGGTAAAGACCAAACAAACAGACAGCATTGTTTCAATGGCTTTGAAAAGCAGAGAAAACCAAGGCCAACAGGTGTCAGCCTGATCACCTAGAAAACTGAGTGGAGCCCCCCTCGACGGGAATAACTCAGAAAGCATGATCCCAGGCTCGACCATAGAAAACGCAGTTTCTGATGAGCCCTCAAGCGACCAAACTCGTCGGGGTAACTTACCTATTTTAGCCAACCTGACTAAAACCCAGTAAACAAAAACGTTGTTCTCGGAGCAACGAGAAAAAACGCCGGAAAGGTAACCTACACCAAACGAGACATATTAACACATTTCATACAAAGGGTGTGCGCAAAAATTGGGATACCTGAACAGGAGGGCGTAATGCATAAAGCAAAAACCGGGGCAAAGGTAGCCATGACAGAGACTGGTGGGATAATTACTCCAGGTTCTGCATAGACCCGCCGGGACCCAGCTCTGGAAAAAAATAAAATTTCCAGGAATTAATGCTCATAAGGTTAACCCAAACATGTTCGCACACAAGTGTTAAAAAACCCGCCGGGTAACGAGACGTAATACTCAACGACGACAGCTCGCTACGCGGTGGGGTTTCCTAAGTAAAAGATTTCAGAATATCTTAATTTGTCCAAAAGATTTATGAATACCCTCTGACATAATATATAAAGACCAGCATGACGTTTATAACTGATGAAGTCTTTTCGGTGGTGTTTGTTTCAAGATTCAATTTTGTAAAAAAAAAAACTAAAAAAGACGCCGGCCCCCGAATTATCTCGTAGATCAAAAACTGGGAAGCCTGACAAATATACGAGATCTAACTTCTCCCGAAGTATCTTTTTAGATCGTCGTATGTTGAAGGCGGCGATACAAAACGTATCCCTCAATTGTCTGGTTAACTAACTGAATCGTAAATTCGTTATTCCCATCCCTCCAAGGAGCACCCACCGGGTGTGAATATTAGTTTTTAAAAAACGTTAACCCCAATTGTGCCCTAAAGCGCCGTATGTTGAAGGAGGCGATACACAATGCATCCCTCAATTGTCTGGTCAACTAAACTGAATTTTGTAAATTCGGGCATCCCATCCTTCCAGGTTGCACCCGCCGGGTGATTTAAAGTTTAAAAGTTAACCCCAAATGTTCCTAACCCCATTTCTTTGTAAAAGAGGTAGTAGGGGTAGGCAGCCCCGCCCAGGGAAGTACTACCGCCAAGGTTTCGGGAGACTCAGGGAATAGCCTGAATTCCATTTTCTCTCCCAGGCCTTGGTAGCTGGATACACATCTTTCTGCCTCACACATCAGGGGTATCAGGAAAACCCTCTTTATATAACATACACATCCAACTTCACGACATTGCCCTACATCACTATCCTCTATCCATAAAACACTACTCTTCCCACTACATATCATACATGTAACACCATACACCTTACCCAATAAATATGGCAGTACAATTGTTAAGAGCAAACCTGGTGGTCCCTCGGATATCCACCCCCGGCAGGGTTGGGTCATTGACACAGGGCCCTCCCGGTCGTCATCATGCGACTGTGTCAAGAGCATTGCAACGTCCCAAAGCTGCTCGTCGGTGCAGCTTTTTCTTTAGCAATATACGGGGACTTCACTCTAACATCAATTCTGTACACCAATTTCTTCAAGCAGAATTCCCTACTCTCCTTTTTTTGACAGATACTCAAGTAACATCCACATCTGACACGTCTAGATTTAATTTTCCAGGTTATCAACTGCTCCAAAATTTCAGACCTAAAGGAGGTGTATGTTGTTTCGCAAAATCTGAAATTGCCCTGGAGGAGGTTACTAGTTTCAATTGTCCCTATTTTGATTATTCTATATAAAAATTAATTTCTGCTGGTAAATTTAAATACATATGTTGCATCTACCGTTCCCCAAATACTCCTCCAGAGCAAAGTCTTTTTGATTCTCTGTCCTCACAACTCAGTGTCCTCAACTTAAATGCTTCTTCTGAAATCACTGTGTTGGGTGATTTTAATGTCCATAATGTTGAATGGCTCACTCATTCAGCCAGGACTGATGATGCTGGTCTTGAATGTGAGCTATTTGCAGACTCATTTAATCTCACTCAACTAGTCAACCAACCCACCCATGTACCAGATAATCCTAATCATAATTCCCACCTACTGGACATTTTTAACAACCAATTCAGAAAATTATGATGTTATTATTATTATTATTATTACAGTGAGGTCCCCGCTTGGATCTTCTGATCACTGTCTGATACAGGCCACCTGTCTATCACCTACCACACCTTCCCACTCTGAACCTGTTTTGGTGACTAAATGGCATTACGATAGGGCAGACTGGGAGGGTCTTCAAGGTTTCTTATTGATATTACCTGGACCTCTTTCTTTTCTAAAGATGCACCTCCACCTTGAGCCACATACAAGATTTTGTAAAAATTGGAATGGAAACTTTTATTCCTCATCAAAAGTACATTAAAAGATCTAATTCACCTAAATGGTTTGACCATAATTGTGCTAGAGTAACTGAACAAAAAGCAATAGCCTACAATGCATACACAAGATCAAAAACACATGAAACCTTTAATTACTTTAGAAACATCAGAAATCATGCCAAAACTGTATTACACCTAACTAAATCAAACTTTCTCCACAAGCAGGCAAATAAACTTCTAAATAATCCAAATGATAACAAAATATTTTGGTCTACTCTTAACTCATTCAAATCCAACTTCACAACTGCTTCATCCATTCCACCATTAAAATTTCCGACTGGCAATCTTGTAAGTGACCCACGAGGTAAAGCTAACCTTCTTGCGGATATTTTCTCCACCAACTCAACCTTAGATGAAATAAATCAAGATGTCCCTGTACTTAATTTTAATTTGCCTGAAATTCCCTTATTTAAGATCCACACCAGACATGTCAAAACTATTTTGCAGAATCTCTCAGTAGATAAGGCTCCTGGGTCCAGATGAAATTCCTCCAATAGTACTTAAGAATTGCTCCTTGGTGCTCGCTCCTGTATTGGCAAACATTTTCCGTCTATGTACTCATACCTCATGCTTCCCAGTACCCTGGAAAGAAGCAAACATCCATCCAGTTCCTAAAAAAGGTGCCTCTTCAGATCCATCAAACTACAGACCAATAGCTATAACTTCCACTATTGGTAAAGTCTTTGAAATTATATTAAATAATCACATAATTAAGCATCTTGAGAATAATAAATTAATCAGTGATAGGCAATATGGTTTTAGACGATGTCGATCAACTGCAGACATTCTTTGCCTTCTTACGCATCAAATTTACCAAGCTACAGACCAACATGGTGAAACACATACAATAGCACTGGATATTAAAGGCATTTGATAGAGTCTGGCATCAATCCTTATTGTCGAAGATGTCACACTACGGCCTTGCATCATTAGTTCCACTAATTTCTTCTTATCTTCATAACAGAAAAATACGTGTAATGGTAGATGGCCTTTATTCTCAATTTCACTCAATAAATGCTGGTGTTCCCCAGGGATCAGTTTTGGCCCCAACTCTGTTCCTCATCCATATCAATGATCTCATATCTACCACTCATAATCCAATACATTCCTACGCAGATGACTCAACACTCCAGAGTTCCTTCACATTTACCAATTCTTTCACCCAACCCGATCTTATAAATTCAAAAATAAGCACTTCAATTTCTCTGACCCAGGACCTTTCTAGAATTGAAGAATGGGGACAAAAGAATCTAGTTTCCTTTAATGCACAGAAAACCAAGTACATTCAATTTTCTAACCGACAGAATCTCACTGACTCCCATATATTTTTTAATGATGTAAATATTCCCACTTCCCCTAGTATTGACATTCTCGGTATAACATTAACTACTAACTTGAGCTGGACACGTTATGTTAGAGGCATTGCTAAGAATGCCTCTAAAAAACTGGGACTCCTGTACAGAGTTCGAGAATTCTTCACTGACGAGCAGTTGGCCGTAATATATAAAAGTCATGTGCGTTCTCAGATGGATTACTGTTCACCTCTGTGGGTGGAAGTGGAGTGGTTGCATTGAGGCAGTTGGACAAAATTCAAAATAAAGCTATTAGATTAATCAATAACCCTGCAATCACACAGGACCTCCCTACATTATCCATACGAAGAAACGTTGCATCCCTTGCATTATTCTACAGATATTTTCACAGCAATTGTTCCGAGGAACTTGCTTCAATTGTGCCGCCTCTCCACATCTTTCCCCGTAGAACTAGGGCAGCTGAGAGCGCCCATGAATTTACACTTTCTCCTCCACAATGCAGAACTTCTGCTTATCAAAATTCATTTATCCCTAGAACTACTACTCTTTGGAATTCACTTCCCTCGAATTGCTTTCCACTAACTTACAATCTACAAATGTTTAAATCCAGTTGTTACAAACATTTTATGAATGGAGGATGCCTTTAGGCACATGGACTTTTTGTTTTATCTGTGTTTTTCCTTCCTCCGTTCATTGTCTCTTAAAAAAAAAAAAAAAAAAAAAAAAATCGCCGGGGAGGAAATACAAAGATCGCGAATTGCAAATCAGTCAATATAACCACCCAAAGGTACAACCGCCGGGTTTTATATGCAATGTCAAACCAATTGTACCTGCCCCAGACCTCTTTGTAAAAAGGTCGCCGGGAGGGAAAGACTAAACAAACAAACGGCATTGTTTCAATGGCTTATTAAAGATTTCAGCATATCTTTCATCTGTCCAAAAGAATTAAGAATAACTTCTTAATCCTCATAAAGATGAAGCATATCTTTATTAAAGATGAAGTCTTTCAAGTATCCCTTTACACTTGAGACACTAGTAAGATTCAGGCATCTTTTTATCCCATAAAAAGTCTAAGCCTATCTTAATCTCTAATCCGGCTTCTCCCAGAAGCCCTCATAGATCGCCGTCTTGAAGGCCGTGATACCCTATTGTATCAATCAATTCTTTGGCAAATTATCTCGAATCGCAAATCCGTTAATATAACCACCCGAAGGTACAACCGCCGGGTTTTATATGCAATCTCAAACCAATTATACCTGCCCCAGACCTCTTTGTAAAAAGGTCGCCGGGAGGTAAAGACCAAACAAACAGACAGCATTGTTTCAATGGCTTTGAAAAGTAGAGAAAACCAAGTCCATCAGGTGTCAGCCTGATCACCTAGAAAACTGTGTGGAGCCCCCCTCGATGGGAATAAACCAGCCTGATCCCAGGCTCGACCATAGAAAACGCAGTTTCTGATGAGCCCTCAATCGACCAAACTCGTCGGGGTAACTTACCTATTTTATCCATCCTGACTAAAACTCGGTAAACAAAAACGGTGTTCTCGGAGCAACGAGAAAAACGCCGGAAAGGTAACCCACACTAAACTATTCATTACAGGAGGGCGTAATGCATAAAGCAATGAATAACACAGGAAGCCTGATCCCAGGCTCGACCACAGAAAACGCATTTTCTTATGAGCCCTCAAGCGACCAAACTCGTCGGGGTAACTTACCTATTTTGAGCCATCCTGACTAAAACTCGGTGAACAAAAACGGTGTTCTCGGAGCAACGAGAAAAAACGCCGGAAAGGTAACCCACACCAAACGAGACATTTTAACACATTTTATACAAAGGGTGTGCGCAAAAATAGGGATACCTGAACAGGAGGGCGTAATGCATAAAGTAAAAACCGGGGCAAAGGTAGCCATGACAGAGACTGGTGGGATACTTACTCCAGGTTCTGCATAGACCCGCCGGGACCCAGCTCTGGAAAAAAAGAAAATTTCCAGGAATTAATGCTCATAAGGTTAACCCAAACATGTTCGCATACAAGTGTTAAATAACCCGCCGGGTAACGAGACGTAATACTCAACGACTACAGCTCGCTACGCGGTGGGGTTTCCTAAGTAAAAGATTTCAGAATATCTTAACACCTTACGAGCGGCCTATGCGGTTTATTTATGTGTACCGCCCAGCGGGGTGTTTTTAGCCAAAATAGGGCTGTTTACGTGATCATTTTCATGCCTAAATAAGACCCAGAACGTAAAACAAGTACCTATCCCTGAAAGGGCATAAACAGAGCTTTCGAATGACACCATAACGATCCTTGTATGATGGATAGTTTTCTTGCAATAACCGTGCAACGCGAGTGCAAAAAGCAGGTAATTCGGTACTTTCGGTACATAATTGAGTATGTAGCGAGTGAGAGAGGGAGGAGGGAGCTGAGATTTGTGTCAGTAGGTTCGCCGCGGTGGTCTGGAGCAGTCATACGCTCGCTAGTCTCCTGCCACCACTTGTCTCTCTCTCTCAGCCACATTACGTGCTGAAATTGACACTCGAGTTATGTCGAGCGCCGCCACATAGTCCAGCTTTATTTAACTCGACTTATGTTGCTCGCCGCTAATTAAGGGTTAATTTGTCCAAAAGATTTATGAATACCTTCTGACATAATATATAAAGACCAGCATGGCGTTTATAACTGATTAAGTCTTTCCGGTGGTGTTTGTTTCAATATTCAATTTTGGAAAAAAAAAAAAACTAAAAAAGATGCCGGCCCCGAATTATCTTGTAGATCAAAAACTGGGAAGCCTGACAAATATACGAGATCTAACTTCTCCCGAAGTATCTTTTTAGATCGCTGTATGTTGAAGGCGGCGATACAAAACGTATCCCTCAATTGTCTGGTTAACTAACTGAATTGTAAATTCGTTATTCCCACCCTTCCAGGGATCACCCGCCGGGTGTGAATATTAGTTTAAAAAACGTTAACCCCAATTGTGCCTTAAATTGCCGTATGTTGAAGGAGGCGATACACAATGCATCCCTCAATTGTCTGGTCAACTAAACTGAATTTTGCAAATTCGGTCATCCCACCCTACCAGGTTGCACCCGCCGGGTGATTTAAAGTTTAAAAGTTAACCCCAATTGTTCCTAACCCCACATCTTTGTAAAAGATTGCCGGGGAGGAAATACAACAACAGCATAGTTTTATATTGGCTTTGCAAAACCGAAAAAACTACCAACAACATGTGTCCGTATGAACACTGTTACATGGGTACAGCCAACCCGCCGGGAATCAGGAGCCTGAAACAGGCACCCCAGAGACACAGTCCTGGGGAGCCACAGACACCCACTCGCCGGGGAAACAAGCCTGTTTTTAAACCACGCGTGGCCAAAACTCGGCAACCAGCCGGGTTTTTTCATAGTGTAACCGAGAAAAACCCGCCGGAAATAACCCACCCCGTCCAGATACCATCTGAACGCAACACAGGACCGAGGCGTAGCCAAAACACAACTAACGCCGGGCCCAACATAGTCCGTGGAATTAGCCAATACACAACTAACCCAGGACACATAAATAGTCCGTGGAATTAGCCAATACACAACTAAACCAGGACACACATCACACAGTAGTACATATTTAGAAAATAAATCAATAACACTTGTATATGTGGTAAAGCTACGAGCGGCTGGCTAGGCCTAGGCAGACGGATAACATTAACATGTCGGAATATAAACAAAAAGCACTGAATTATATCACAACAGGAACCACCGCCAACACACCACTGTAGCAAATACTTCCGGCAAAGGGAAGAACTGACTCGGGACCCAGAAAAAACTTCACTAAGTGAAGAAAAATACGCTGGGAACGTCAGCAAAAATACGCTACCTCATCAGAAAGATAAAAGGAAGCAATAACGCGTAATGAAAGCCGCCTGCATCACAAAGCTAGCTAACTGTGAAAAAGTTCACCTGTCCACAACCGGACCACGAGGGTACATCCGAAATAGATGCCCCAAACACACGACCCAAAATACACTGCACTGCGGGCAACCAGCCCAGGACACTCCTGCTACGCATATCCGAACCATACTCGATACATCCCGGAGTAAACAAATGAGAAAAAACTCACTAGGGACGCAGCAAATGCGGAACCAGCGGAGCGTGGAGAGACACATCCGGGCCGGCTGACCGCAGAGCAGAGAAGGAAGAATGACGCCTGAATCAGCGTCTGGTCAAAGATCCACACAAGTACATCCACGATATGATGGAAAGCTTATTGGATAGTTATTCTTATTTTCTTTTTGTTTTTTATTTTTTACGAAGTTTTTTCGTAGTGAGAACCCAATTCATAATGACTGAAGCCATGAGTGAGGTCGCGTGCGCTCATGATGAAGGCTCCTCAGATTTTAAATGCTCTGCGCGGTAGATTCAAACTACGGCGGATTAGTGTTTGAAGAGGATGCCTTATGTAATAGGCATGTTCGTCAATGATGGAGGGGCCACTAATAAATACAGTCCTGACACTATCTTAAAATTCTCTATCATATCCCCTCTCTTTCTCCTATATGCCAGTGTCGGAAGCCCCCGTGTCCTCAACCTCTGTTCATAGCCCGCGTTCTTCAACGTTGGTACTAGCTTGCTAGCTCTCCTCTGCACTTTCTCCACTGCTTCTATATCCTTTACCATATTATATGGAGCCCACACCTGGTTCGCATATTCCAGGTGCGGCCTAACCAGCGCTGTATAGAGATTCCTGAATATTTCTTTGTCAAGTGACACAAATGTCCTCCTTATCAGCCCTACAATTCTATTGGCTTTGTTTATCTTTTCCGCTAAATGTTCTGAGAAATTTAACTTATTGTCTATCACTACTCCTATATCCTTTTCTGCATTCACTTCCTCCATCGCTTCATACATACTGTATCCTACCTTGTCTATCTTGCTTGTCCCAATCCGCATGTACTTGCATTTTTTTTTGGATGAAAAGGCATTAACCAATGTTCAGACCATCCCTTCATGCCCTCCACATCTCCTTGAAGCAAACCCACATCTTCCTTACTCCTCACTCTTCTATACAGCTTAGTGTCATCCGCATACAGCTATATCTCACTTCCATTAGTTATAACTTCAGGTAAGTCGTTGATAAATATAATGAACAGTAGTGGTCCCAACACAGATCCCTGAGGTACCCAACTTGTAATTTCCCTCCCCCCGAGCCTATTTCATTCACCAGTACCCTCTGTCTCCGATCTTTCAGGAAGGCTTCTATCCATTTCACACATTTCTCCCCTATATTATAGCTTCTAACTTTCTCTATTAACCTTTTATGTGGGACCTTATCGAAGGCCTTCATAAAATCGCAATATACCACGTCTATAACATCACCATCCTCTAGAATTTGCATCCAATCATCTACCACCTTAATTAGCTGTAGTACTGTCGACCTCCCTGGCAAGAATCCGAACTGTCTCCCACTGAAAAGATGGTTTGATTTCATATGCTTCATTATTCCTTCTCTAATTACCGTTTCCATTAGTTTACACACAACACTTGTCAAACTGACTGGTCTATAATTTCCTGGGTCATTTCTCTTTCCCTTCTTAAAATAGCTGTTATGTTCGCCTCTCTCCAGTCCATAGGGATTTGTCCTGTATTAAACCTTCACCTTCATCATGTTCAACTAGTATTAGACCATGTTAAGACCTTAGGGTTCAGGTTAAACTTAAGAAAGTCATCTCTCCTTCCCACCTAGCAAATCCAGCGGATGGGCCTTATCTGGAATACCGAGTTACTAACTCTGAGTCAGAGTGAGGACAACCGTCAGAATTTTCGCAAGAAACTCTTCCGGTTGCTACATTTGCGGATGACAGAGAGGAAGTCTGCGAGTACCGGGTGGGCTCACTCAATTGAATACAGGTGACGGTACCGTTAGGTCGTCTGAAGGTCAAAAGAATTATCTTGGAAGGAAACAAGTGTTTTCCACTTTCACAGGCGGAAACACTAAGAATAATTCCAACTTTAATCCACAACCTCCTGGCAGCTTGGGCGAAGCCAGAAGTAATTACTCCTCCTTTACTTGGACAGCTCCACCTCCAACGGTTTGGGTAGAAACAGACACTTCAGGAACCCTGGGATGGGGTTACCAATAAAACTTAGGCCATCAAGGTCAGGGTCGATGATCAACTTCAAATCATCTTCATATCAATGCCAAGGAGTTGCTAGTCCCACTATTCTTGTTACAGGAGCACAGAATGAGCCAGGCGGGAAAGTCCCTAGCCTTCAGAATGGACAATTTAACTGCAGTGACATGCATTCAAAAGCAAGGGTCAGTAAGATAAAGAGTGTTACAAGGGTTGTTGGAAGAGATATTTCGTCTAGCCGAGAGGCTCGGGATTTATCTTCACGCAACGTATCTGCCCGGCGTGACAAATGTATGGGCGGATGCTCTGTCCCGGAGACAGAGCACTCAAGTAGAATGGGCTCTCAGACATACATCTTTCAAAGCTGATTGCAGAGCCCTACCATCCACAAATAGACTTGTTCGCATCAGAGGCATGCCACAGGCTACCCCAGTATCTCACATGCCGGAATCCCATTCCGGCGGGGGGTCCGGATGCATTTCTGGTAGAGTGGAACAAATGGAGCTCCATTTATCTGTTTCCACTTCCAGGCGCATCCTTAATGTGCAAAGTAGTTCACAAACTACGGGATTATCGGGGCATAGTCTCGATGATCGCGCCCTTGTGGCCGGCTCAAGTGTGGTACAACCAATTAAAGATGTAATGCGAGAACCCGGTGTCGCTCCCGATCTCGTACTTCCACTTAGAGACAATTGGAAACCTCAAGACCTCGCTGACTCTTGCCTTGTGGAGATTCAGAAGGCCAAGTGGCTAGGCCAAGTTGGGGGAAACTGTGACTCACAAGTTGATTAATCAGTATGCTCTATCGACATGACGACAGTACCTATCACACTGGAAGTAATTTACTACCTGGGGGGTAGAAACTGGTCAACGACAGCCCTCGGTGGCTCTGGTGTTTAATTATTTAAATTACCTGTTCGACGGTCAATGTTGTCAGTTGCCACATTAAGGAAACACCTCACAGCAATTAAGACACCATGTTTAGATTTATCTGGTTTGTCTGTACCGGAGGCTGAGGTAAAGGGTTTCATGGGGTCTTGCTTCAAGCTTCACCCTCCTCCTCGTCAACTCACACCCACCTGGTCTCTTGATCTGGCCCTTGAGATGCTGCAGTCCCGTAAATATTGCAAGGATCCTCCCTGCGAACTAATACTTTAAAAGGCAATTTTTTCTGATGGCACTGGCTGCGGGTGACAGGGTGTCTGAGTTGACGGCGATGAGTTCGGAGCCAAACTATCTAAAATTTTCAAGGCGCAACATGGGTATACATATTGCTCCTGCTCCTAACTTCAATGCTAAGAATGAACATTATAATCATGTATTCACAGAGTTCGAAATTCCAGCTCTGAAACAGGTTGACAGGCACCAGTTACTGTGCCCAGTGCAGTCACTCATACTATTTATGCGGGCTTCCCGGCCCTCGCAGACGGGAGCCCTCTGGGTCTTCACGGACAGGCATTCGTTTACAAAAAACGCCGGCTATCTGCGTTATTATCGGAAGTAATTTGAGAGAGTAATCCGGGCGTGTTGGCTAGATCACAAGATATCCATAAATGGGAGGCATCACTCCGATCCCACCATAATTACTCCCTAGAAGATATTCAGCAGACCCAAGCGGTCATCAAATCATACTTTTCTCACACGTTACCTGTCCGTCAATCTCATAAAACCTTCTCGTATAATAATAATAATAATAATAATAATAATAATAATTCTTTATTCCAGACACATAAGATAGATACAGTATAAATACAGTACGACCTAATGGTCCATATCACATACACTTCTCGTCAGAGCACAGATAATAATTATACACAAAGATATATTAATAAAGAAACAATAAAATAAAATATACAGTAGGCCTATTTACAGAATAGAGCACATATCACATTTTGTCACAATATAACACAGATAGGCTAACTAAGGCTATTGCTCAAATGTTGGTTAACACCTATTGCACAGATCATTGCTCATAGTTCAATTAGACCTATATATTACATTACATACTATGTGTGCAGCAGCTTCTGCCAGTGAGATATAATATGGGATTCATAGATATAATCACTAGACCAAAAAGCTATGATCAGCGTGTTACTGGAGGATTGCAGTCGCTGCAAAAAGCTGTACACCAGTCTCCTGATGACAGCCCGGCAGCACTGCACATCCAACAGTGTGCACACCATACTAGTGCTTTCATATTTAGAGAGACCAATGAACATCTTGAGTATATTATGATAGGATGTACACAGACCATTTATGGTGGCTCTCTTATACTTCCACCACAAATGGGCCGTGTACATAGAGGAACAATATGTCCGGAACAAAGTGACTTTAGTTTCCCAATTACACATGTGGAATTTTCTCTAGATGGTGTTACCACGTAAATATAGCTGTCTGCGCTGACGGCCGATATCTGCATCACCTGAGCAATCGTTTGAGATAATGTGTCCCAGGTATTTTATTTTGTTTACTTCTTGAATAATTTGATTATTGAGTGAGAAATTTGGCAGTTTACTTTTATACAGTAATTTTGATCTAAATATAAGAACAGCACTTTTCAGTGGGTTGAATTTAACACAATGTTTACTACCAAAAGATTCACATATATCAAGAAATTTGCTCAGACCCGCAGAAGACGGTGCAATAATGACCAGATCATCAGCATACATGAGATGGTTGATGATTTTATTCCCACCATAACATCCAATCTGCTCTTTATTCAATTTATCACTTAATTCATCCATATATACATTGAATAAGTAAGGTGAGAGAATACTACCCTGTCTCACTCCATTGGTTACTGTAAAGGAATCCGAAATAATGTTACCCCATCTTACATTAAATGTTTGATTGGCGTACCAGTACTTCAAGATTCTCAGTATATAGGATGGCACTCCCCTTGTTGCTAATTTATCAAACAGGATATTGTGGCAGACTCTGTCAAATGCCTTACTAGCATCAAGAAAGCATGCACAAATAGAGCTGTTCATTTTGATGTACCCATCCACTAGCTCCTTCAGAGTGTAGATGCACTGGTCCGTACCATGATTCTTTTTAAAACCAAATTGATTACTATTAGTTGAGATATACACTGAGATTCTGTCTAAAATGATTAACTCTAGTATCTTACTTACAATACTGGCAAGGGCAATAGGTCTATAGTTGTCTTTTGATGTAATTTTGCCAGCCTTGTCTTTAATTACTGGTATCAAGGTAACGGACATCATAGATTCTGGTAGGAAACCATGGTTTAAAAAGCTGGTAAAGCAACTGCTGAGTTTCTCCAAGAGGAGAGTGGAGGAGTGCTTCAAATGTTCAGCATATATACCATCAAAACCACAGGATTTGTTAGCATCTAGCCTACTTATTGCAGCCTTGATTTCTTCACTTGTAACTTTAATTGTGTCATATTTTTCTTCTTTGATACACTCTGTTGTAGCAGCAATGGTATTTCCTTGGTGCCCAACAGAGTTAAACAATGTTTGGTAATGTGTTTTCCAAAGATTGGCTATGTTATTAGTACCAGAGATCCCATCTACACTAACGGGTAGAGGTGTGCAGCTATTATGCATTTTTGTAATATCCTTCCAGAAGGCCAATGTGTCTTTGCTAGCAAATTTTTGGCCAATGCTTCTCTTCTTAATACATTTTCATTGTTTTTTATATATCTGATTGCATACTTGCATCTAGCCTTTAGTCTGGTGAACATGTCAAAAATGGGTCCCTGTCTCGGTTTGTTATGATCCAGCCATACACTACGAGCATCTCGGGATGCCTGGTATAGTTCTGAAACATGGTCATTCCACCCAGGTTTGTTAAAAGAGTAATTTTTGTTATGCTTGTGAAATACTATGTCACTAGCCTTAGTAAGACAAGATATAATATTATTGTACAGCTTGCTGACCTCTTCTCGATGACTAGCATTAACACAATTGGGGTCTTCACAGGTAATGGCATCCTCACTGCCAGGATCAAGCTCAGAAAGGAGAGTGTGTGTTAAAGTGCAAAATTGCTCACACTCCTCCTCGTCAAGCCCGCCCCATGGCAGTTTTGGATTTACACTATTGTTTGACTGGGTTAATTCTGGCGCTCTTTCCAAACTAGCTGTTAAGGTCAATGGGATATGATCTTCATCTGTATATGTATACTGAATTTCCATATTTGTTATCATATCATGGAAATCAGCACTAGCTACGGTATGATCTAGCCAAGACGTTGAGCCCCATGCCTGCACTGACACATGTGTAACTGCTATGAGGGAGCATGAGCTGAGAAGAGATAATTAGATCATGCTCACCACAGAAGTTAGTCATATGACTAGCAAACAGAGAGTTACTCATGTCCTTCAGATTAGCATTCCAGTCCCCTATTACAGAGTAGCAGGTGGTATTTAGTTCTTGTAAAAGAGCACTTAGCTCTCCAAGGCATTCCAGGTATTGTTCTTCATTTTCATTACATTGGTAGGGCAAGTACACACTAAGAATAACTACTTTCCGTTGGATATCTTCTATTTCTATACCTGTACACCATGGTAAATTTGTTACAAGTGGTTTAACCCGGCTGTCTAAAGAGTCCCTCCACAAAATAGCTACTCCTCCCGGTGGGTGACCTGCTACTAGACCATCCATAGCATCGATTGTCGAGACCCCAAACCCATGAAAATTATCACAGATAGTACTGAGGTTACCCAAATCCTGTTTAAAATACCAAGTCTCCTGCAGGCACACAATATCACTGGTATTAAACACGTCTACTACATCAGGGTGTAGGAGAAGCCCTCTGTTGGTTTTAGGGAGCCCCCTACAGTTACAAGTAGCAATACGCAAATTGTTGGGAGATGTAGTATTAAGGCAGAAAGTCTAGTGTTAAGCTAATTTTGTGACGTGAAAAGGGGGGGTGGGGGGAGTATCCTAGCTAAGGGCTCTACCTGCCTCTGACATGAGACAAAATGTAACGAGTATTAAGGTCATGTGATAATCCGTTCCTTAGGCTAGAATAAGCCTACTCAGGAACATTTCTTAATTTTTAGGTGAAACACTATGGATGCAATAGGGTTTCCAAGATACTCAATAATCTCAGGGATTAGATTTAGAGTAATAGTACAAATATTTTGGTAATATAGTACCTGAGGCCATGAATATGTAGGCCTACATATTTGGGTGTTAATGAATGTTTCATTTACCCTGGGACATATAAGCTATATGAATAGTTTATTCTCGTGTTACACCAACTGTTCTATTAAACTTAAAGGTGCTAACACCACAGGCTTCCTTTAAGGAACGCCACCTGTAACCCTCTTTTATATATTTCTTTGATACATACATACATACATAACATTTTAAGACTGAGTGTTCCACACATAAGTGCAGTTTCAGTCTCTTGTCCTAATGGCGGCGTTCCAGGCAACCCTGTTAAGGGCTGCTACAATTGTCAAGTTCTTGGATTTGAGATCGGCGCTTATAGTCCGATCCCAGGTCTTCCTCGGTCCACCCCTTGGTGCAGCTCCCTCCACAATCACAGACCTGCATTTTTTCACCCAATTTTGTTCATCCATTCTCTCCACATGTCCATACCATCCCAGTCTATTTGTACGCATCACCTCGCTCATACTCTTTATACCTAAACGTCTCCTCAGCTCAACATTTGTTATTCTGTCCTTTAGCCTGGCCCCACACATCCATCTCACCATTCTCATCTCATTACGCTCCATTCTGTTGACATCCTCTACCTTAACGGCCCATGTTTCTGAGGCATACGTCATTGCACTTCTAACACATGAGGCATACACCTTTCCCTTCAGGGGGAGAGGCATTCTTTTCATGGTCAGGATTGGCATCAATTCTCTGAACTTCCCACAGCCACACCTAATTCTAGCAGCAGTGGCAGCCTCGGCCCCACCACCGGCAGAAATGGTATCTCCTAGGTAACACAACTTGTTCACCAGCTCCAGACTCATTTCCAAAATTCACAGCCACAGGATCATCACTTAACACAAGCTCGCCTTTGCACACTACGCACTCAAATTTCTCTATTTCTGACTTATCCTTCGGCAGGGGCCCCTTTATTCTACTACAGCGCTTACTCCCATGGTGTACCCAACATCGACAGATGCTACATTGAATTGAGTTAACGCCCACTCCATTTCCACACACTGCACATGGGTATGCACCGCTCTTTTCCACATTGCCTCGTCTCAATCTACAATGCATATCCTTGGTTTTGTTAATATTGACTCTTAAACCCTTGCTCGCCATGCCCTCTCTCCACTCTCTAAATTTGGCCTCAGCATCTTGCATACTGTCAGCTATTAGGACTAAATCGTCTGCATAAAACAGTTCCAACGGGAGTCCGCCTCTAAAAACTCTAGACAGTGCCTCCAAGACCATAATAAAAAGGAGGGGGCTTAACACTGAACCCTGATGGACTCCAACACGAATTGCGAACTCATCACTCAGTACACCCTTCACCCTCACCGCACTTCGCGAATCCTCATACATCTTCATTATCACACGCACCAGCCACTCTTCCACACCAAGTTTCCTCATAGCCCACTGCACAACATCTCTAGGCACCCTATCAAAGGCCTTCTCCAGGTCTACAAACACAAAGTAAAGATCCCTGCCTTTTAGTAAGTATCTTTCCTGTATCTGCCTGACCATGAAGATAGCATCGGTTGTACCACTTCCTGGCATAAAACCAAACTGCATATCATCAATAGAGATGCTTTGCCTGATCAAACCCTCAAGGACTCTCTCACAGACCTTCATGATTTGGTCAAGCATTTTCAGGCCCCTATAATTTCCTCTATCTAGCACATCCCCTTTTCCCTTGTATATATTTACTATTACACTTTTGAGCCAATCCTCTGGGATTTTCTCATCAATAATGGTGTTTATCAACTCAGTGACTAAGTTTACACCAATCTCCCCTGAGGCTTTTATCATCTCAGCGACAATGTCGGAGCAACCTGGAGCTTTACCGTCCTTCATTTTATTGATTGCGTCGCTCACTACAGCTGGTGCTATCAAAGGAGGGGGCCCAGATATTGGTTTTTCGATACTAAGCTGTTCCTTATCCCATTCAAACTCTACATTTAGCAATCGTTCATAGTGTACCTTCCATGCTTCTCTGATTTCATTTTCTGCATACACAATCTTCCCATTATCATTTCTAACACACTGTTCACCTATAATATCCCTACTGTCATTTTTAACTCGCCTAGCTAGGTTGAAGATCCCATTGGGATTGTCAGTTTTACACACTTGTTCGAGGACCAGGTCCTTAATGCGAACTTTATCATTGTAAATAACTCTTTTGGCAGTTCGTTTAGCTGCCTGGTATTCCTCCTTGCTGCCTCCTTTCTTCCATGCTTTGAAGCACCTCCTTTTCTCTTTCACAGCATGTTCTACCTCATCGTTCCACCACCAGGATGTCTTATTCCTGGGGTGACCCTTTGTTTTCCCACAGACTTTGTCAGTGGCAGCGATAAGGCTATGCTTAAGAAAGTTCCATTGACTATTTACATCGTTAGGCCTAGCTTCCTTATTTCTATTCATTTCCTCCAGTTCACTATGAAACCTATCCCTAACTTCCTTGTCCTTACCTGATTACCTGGGTTATTAGTGGTATGTGATGTTTATGATGAATGTCCCCACTCCAGTCTTGAGAATTCAGGCGCATCGTCAATGATGAGGGGGCCTAAAATACCACAGGAACGCTGTGGTACGAAAATCCTGAGAGCGAAACCTCCAACCCTAACGAGCCACAGGAACGAAAATCCTGAGAGCGAAACTACCATCCCAATGAGATCCCAGGCCCCTTTTCCTTTTTCCGAATTGGTCTCTCTCCCTCTCTCTCAATTCATTCCACATATTATACGTCTCTCAATCACAGTCTTCTAATATACAAACCACAATACTTTACTCACTGATATTCTTAATGTACCACCTAAGTATGTATTTAATTATGTAACCACCATGCAGACTATAATACTTTCATTGTGTAGGTTCGAGGCGATCTAAGACACCTTAGCTTCCATTTCACACCAAATCAGATCGTGATTACGTCAGCCCTGTATTTAGTTATATAACAATCATAGCCCCCCAATTCTAACAATTCTATGTCTCTAACCTTCCGTAGTTTTATCCACTAACTATATATTCCCAACCTTTAACCACGACTCTATACACCCGATAACCCTATGCCAGTTATTGTATTGATTTAGGCCTGTTAATTCGGATAAACTCACTATGACCAATCTGCAGACGATTATCAGGAGAGATGCAGGAAAGCTACCTTTCCATGACGAGTATAGAATTATGTACCCCCGTGCTCAGTCGCCCCCTTGCCTTGTTCTTCTAGTAACTAAGTGTATATATAATATTAACCGGAGTATGCCACCAGTATTGATACGACATAGTGGCACTGTCCTTGTGTCGTATTGTGCCACGTGCAGACCAACCAGGTTTCATCATCTTATTAGGACGACGGCTATAATGTCGTCATTCATGCGTGTATTCAATCCTTAGGTTAGTTATTAATATCAACATACCCTAAAATACCTTGTCTTGCCAGACTAAGTTTCTGAAGACCAATCGCCCCCATAAATCTATGTATTCAATCCTTAGGTTAGTTATTAATATCAACATACCCTAAAATACCTTGTCTTGCCAGACTAAGTTTCTGAAGACCAATCGCCCCCATAAATCTATGTATTCAATCCTTAAGTTAGTTATTAATATTAACATACCCTAAAATACCTTGTCTTGCCAGACTAAGTTTCTGAAGACCAATCGCCCCCATAAATCTATGTATTCAATCCTTAGGTTAGTTATCTTTATCCGCCATTGTGTTCATCTTTTCCATTTACTTTTCCACAATTGTTATACGTCTTCCAATCACCTCCTTCGTATCCACAGTCCACACTACTCCATTTTGCTTCATGTCCTACACCTCTTACCCACCAGACTCTCCCTACATGATGATGAACAAGAATACCCATTCATATTAAAACACCCATGCCCTGTCCCTAGGTTGAGCCAATGCCAACCCGCCAGACAGCCATGACTAAAGATGTTAGCCACCATGCTATTGTTACAATATTGGTAATAATATTGTAAGCTAAATATATAATCTACAGGCGAACCGATATCAAGGCATGGCTTCCTAAACCTCCCTTGACGACAAGAAGCATGTAACCAGACTCCCCCAATATATGTGAACCCCTATCCAGTGTGTCTCATTAAGAACCTGATATATATACCCATATCAACATGGTGGCAGCTGGGTAAGCAGTGTACGTGTGAATGAAGTACTGCTGACTAAGTTCTACAGCTGAAATAGTGAGTTATCCTTGGATTTAACCTAAAAAAGTCAAAAGATATGAGTGACGTCATGGCATCTACTTCACAGCCTTTATTCGTCTGCAAGTCTGAGATTGAGCAAGCAGTGGTGTGGAGGCGTTACAAGAAGAAACTCGATCTTTACATCATCGGCAACGGTTTGAAGGGTAAGAGTGATGATATTAAAATAGCGAAATTGTTGACTGGAGGTGACATTCTGCTAGATATCTACGAATCTTTTGGCATAGAAGATGAATCTGCCCTGACTTATGCAACATTAATTGGGAAATTTGACAAGCATTTTTCACCAAGAGATGAGCAGCTGATGGCGAGGTACAACTTTCATGATAGCATGCAAAGGAAAGATGAATCCTTGGAATCTTTTATCACTAGGCTGAAGACTTTGGTAAGACACTGTGGATATGGAGAACTTCAAGATGAACTTCTGAGGGATAAAATTGTTTTTGGTTGCCAAGAGGATACACTTCGGGAAAAATTCTTTAGGGAGGATAGCCTAACTCTAGATGTACTTAAGATGTGTACTGCCTATGAAACTTCAAGGAGATCAATGACAGCATTTCGAAGTGACAAGCAGGAGTCTATACACAAACTCAGTGCAAAGCCCAAGAAGAAGAGTAATCCACAACAACAAAGACTAAGCCTAACCTCACGCAGTGCGACTGGTGTGGTTTAGCACATTATTGGGGTAAGAAGAACTGTCCTGCAACTGATGCCAAATGTCATAAATGCAAGAAAACGGGACACTATGCCAAGAAATGTCCAAGTAATGCAGCGACCGGCGGAGCACCAAGAAGCGCAGCGACAGGACGCAAAAAGAAGACATCGCGCAGAGTCCATGCGGTAGAAGATGGAGTCACAGAAGAAAGCGACGACTCAGAAGATAACTCAAGAGGACGGGAATACATCATGAACGTATCGACCGGATCCAGAGGAAAACACATAATGGCTAATCTCCTGGTCAACGGTAATAAAGTGAAGTTCCAGATCGACAGCGGGGCAAGTGTGAATGCCATTCCAAGTCATCTGGTACCGAACGCAGAGCTACAGCCGTGCGAGTCAACTCTTCAAATGTGGAACTCTACTACAATTCAGCCGTTGGGAAAGTGTAGGATTGATGTCCGCAACTGCAAGCAACCACAAAGGTACTATTCTGTTGAGTTTGTTGTTGTAAAATAGGTTGTTACACCAATTCTTGGTAAGCGAGCGTCTGAGAAGATGGGATTCATCACAGTTAACTATGAAAACATCTGTGCAATGAATGACATCCTAACAGACTACGAAGACGTATTTGTTGATGAAGTTGGCAAGATACCAGGAAATATTCATCTAACAGTGGATGAGTCGGTGAAACCTATTGCAATTCCTTCATGTAGAGTACCATTGAGCATCAAGTCGAAGGTTAAAGAGAAACTGGAGCAGTTGGAGCAGGAAAATGTCATTACTAAGGTCGACGAGCCTACAGAATGGGTAAGTCGAATGGTAGCAGGAACCAAGAAGTCGGGGGATCTGAGAATTTGCATTGACCCTCAAGCTCTGAACAAAGCACTCATAAGAGAGATGCACCCTCTACCGGTAATCAACGACATTCTGCCTGACCTTGCAAAAGCCAAAATTTTCTCCAAGCTTGACCTCAAGAATGGCTACTGGCACTGTGTGTTGGATGAAGAATCACGCAAGCTGACAACATTTCAAACACCGTATGGGAGATACAGGTGGAACAGACTTCCTTTTGGTCTGGCTGTAAGTAGCGAAATTTTTCAGAAGAAGCTACAACTGGTTCTGGATGATCTACAAGGCGTAATTTGTGTTGCTGATGACATTTTGGTCTTTGGAGTTGGTGACACTGATGAAGAAGCTGCAAGGGATCATGACTCAAAGCTGAGAAACCTACCGGGCAGATGCCGAGCAAAGGGTTTGAGGCTGAACAGAGCAAAGACTGAGCTTGGTAGTACAGAAATCACATTTCTAGGTCACAAGATCTCGCGGGATGGTCTGATGGCTGACCCAAAGAAGATTGAAGCAATCGTGAAGATGCAAGCACCAGAGGATGTGACTGCAGTACGACGACTGTCTGGAATGATGAACTACTTGAGTAAATTTGTACCCAGTCTATCGGATGTCATGGAGCCTATGAGGAAGCTGACCCATAAGGACACCGAGTGGAAGTGGACAAGAGAACACGATGAGGCGTTCAAGAGGACCAAGAAGATGATGACCCAAACACCCATCTTACAGTACTGCAACCCAGAGCAAAGTTGGAGATTCAATGTGATGCATCTCAAAAAGGTTTAGGAGCAGCGTTACTTCAAGAGGGTAAACCAATCACATTTGCAAGTCGAGCACTGACTGACACGGAGACACGATATGCGCAGATAGAGAAGGAGACTTTGGCAATCGTCTTTGCACTGAACAAGTTTCATCAGTATTGTGTTGGGGGGAAGACGACAATCCAGAGCGACCATAAACCTCTAGAAGCTATCCAAAATAAGCCGTTGTCAAGTGTACCAAGATGACTGCAAGGGATGTTGATGAGGATACTACAGTATGATGTTGAGATTGTTCACAAGAAGGGCAAAGAAATGTATCTAGCCGACACTCTATCAAGAGCTTATCTGCAAAACACAAGAGATATGCAGGAAGAGGTGTTTGAACAGATCAACATGACAGACTACGTACCCATCCGAAGTGAACGATTGCAAGAAATTCGTTGAGCAACTGAGGAAGATGAAGCATTGCAACTATTGAAGGAGATAATTCTCAAAGGATGGCCAGAAGACAAGAGTGAAGTAGAGACCATACTGAAACCATACTTTAATGTACGAGCAGAACTGTCATTTCAAGATGGATTGATATTCAAGGGAGAACGTGTTGTAATTCCTACCAGTCTACGTCAGAAGATGAAGTCCGCTATACATTCGTCACATATGGGAGTTGAAGGTTGTCTACGACGCGCAAGAGAATGTTTGTTTTGGCCAGGAATGATTGCAGAGATGAAGCAATTCATTTCAGAGTGTGAAATTTGTAACACATACTCTACAGCTCAACAAAAAGAACCTCTGATGACTCATGAGCAAACCAGCCGACCATGGGAGAAAGTAGGTGTAGACCTTATGACAATCAAGAGTCACAACTATCTTGTTACAGTGGACTATTTCAGTAATTTCTGGGAAGTTGACTACCTGGAAAGCACTAAGTCAAGCGCTGTTATCAGGAAGTTGAAGGCGCACTTTGCAAGATATGGACTGCCAAATGTACTAGTTAGTGACAATGGTCCGCAGTTCAGCAGTGAAGAATTTCAAGAATTCGCGGAGAAGTATGACTTTGAACATCGAATGAGCAGCCCACATCATCCCCAGTCTAACGGTAAAGCAGAATCAGTGGTCAAGACGGCGAAGAAACTAATCAAGAAAACTGTCGAGAGTGTTGAAGATCCGTTTTTGGCGATTCTAGACTACAGAAATACGCCTATGCAAGATTTCGAAGAGAGTCCAGCGCAACTCAACTTTGGTCGACGTACGAGGATGTTACTGCCGACTACTAGCAAGTTGTTGGAGCCGAAAGGAATTATGTTGGAGCGAGTGAAGCGGAAGAAGATGCTGAAAGATCTCAAAAGCAAGAAGTACTACGACAAAGGTTCGAGAGTTTTGGAACCATTGGTTGAAGGTGACGTGGTGCGAATCAAGCCAACATCACTAGGCAAGAAGAAGTGGGAATGAGGAGTTGTAACCAGGAGATTAGACGAGCGATCGTATGAAGTGGAGACAGAAAATGGAGCGATAAGACGAAATAGAGGTCATTTACGGATGACAAGTGAAAACGCTTGACATAAGAAATAATGGAAAAGTCACTAATACAGACAACACCACAACCATTAGATCTACAGATAGGAATTATACAGACATATGTGTTCCAGTCTACACAAACAACAGACACGTGAGAGACATACACGGTAGACTTGATGAACCTGTCACTACACATGAGAACAGGACGAGCGTGAGACGGAATAGGAATATATTACCTACCAGGTACCGAGAGTTTGACATGACCAGGTAAGAGTACAGTACCGGTATGACTGATTGCATGTCTGACTAACAGTCCAATACTGGTATGAGATGAGGCACTGGCAGAAATGTAAATGCTGGATGAGAATGTTACAGGATGAGAAAGATTATCTAAATGGAGTAAGTGAGTGAGAATACGACTGAAGCCACTGAATGAGGAGTAACCTAACATTACAGTCTGAATGATAAAGGTTTTGTAATGTGAATGGGAGTGTAAGGATATTATAATGCAGATCGGTATGCAAAGAAATTGTAATGCGAAAGGAAAGAGATTGGATGATTTTGAGTACAGTACTGGGTATCAGGATCTATAAATTTAAGTCAATCATATAACCTTTGTTACTAATTTACTAATCCTGCATGATATAACCAATAACTTTGCATGAAACATTTTGTAATTTTCAGAACATTAAATATTAATGTTCTAATGTACTAACTTTACTAATATACCATCAATTACTAATCCCATATAATCTCATAAAATAAATTCTTTATGTTTAGTTGGCACAAGGGTATACAATATATTTTTGTATCATATATATTCACTATTTGTGGATATTCTCATGTAGAACAGTATTATCAACTAATAATTAACCTACCTCACCTAGTCTTGTAATACCATATCAATAGATTTGACTAATATACCTCATCTACTTCATATCTCATATTTACATACTAATAGATTAATATTCTAACAAAATTAATCACATTCCATACTGTACTAAAACACTAATTACTGTACCGGTAACATACTGTATACAGTACAGTACCAGTAACTTAACAAACCATAGTACTGTACAATTTTATAAATCATATTGGTACTATTATAACTCTAGCTCATGTGCCATAATAGAATAAGCATTACTTAATAATCCTAGGGGACCTCAAAATGTCAAAATATAATTATTCTTATAATACCAATTTCACTGGTAGCTATCTTCTCAAAAGAGAGAGGATGTTACAATATTGGTAATAATATTGTAAGCTAAATATATAATCTACAGGCGAGCCGATATCAAGGCATGGCTTCCTAAACCTCCCTTGACGACAAGAAGCATGTAACCAGACTCCCCCAATATATGTGAACCCCTATCCAGTGTGTCTCATTAAGAACCCGATATATATACCCATATCAACAGCTATAACTTAATGCTTACCCCAACCAGAGATTGTATGGATAACCTTTCTTTTTCATTGTCTATCATAGTACCTCGAAACAATAACGAAGTACCCCTACGAACTGCCGCTTTTCTTTGGTCTATATTTCGTAGAAAACGCAGTTCCCAGGGACACCTAGACGTACAAGAAATCGTGTCAAATAATGTGTCCATAACCTCTCGTATTGACGAGTAATAATACACCATGTTTTTCCCTACTTTATCCACAGTCAAGCACACACCTACAGTTAACCTCCTTCTCCCCCCACAGCCCCACAGTCCACATGATTCTATCTTTTCCAGACTCGTATACCACCCCATAGTTGCATCCCCCGGTAGCATTTGGCTAACGTACTTTCACTGTCCTTTCAAACTCCAATATCAACTGTAGCCTAATGCCACCCCCACGCCCGGAGACCTTAGGGTCACATTTCCACGTAGCCCCCTGAACTTACGCCCCTCTCATTAACACCCCGCGCTCCTCGACTCTTGTCCGACCTAGCCTCTCCCTCATACCTCTTGAAGATCCTTGATTTTTCCGTTGCTAATGCTCTCCAACCTTTTATATATATACTCCTATCCAGCCTACCTTCCCTTAGTAGGCCGGAACAACATTAGAACTTTACTAACCCCTTGCATGCCATCTATTCCCTTACAACCCATTCACAACCCTGCACCCAATGATCGTCGGTGCGAGGCTAGCTGCCTCGCCAGTAACTAACTTCTATTGCCATACTTCCAGATAAATGTGGCAGAGTTAGCAACCCAGTCTCCACCACATCCAGCGAACCATGCAATTGGCAACTCAACCGATTAAACCAGCTAGTCAAGGCACCTTCGGTTTTGATATTACGAACACCCACATCTGTCTCATAAACAGAAGGTTATTACAAACACTTGTGATATGGCAAGCCCCTAGCCACAGCCGCCGGACGACCATCACAGAGAGAGGGCGCGCAACTACCCCTTTTTACCCACCCAACGAGGGAGACCCCCACCCCTGCGGAGGTATACCTGACCCCTGGTTTGACTTCTGGGTCATTGCCAGGTAGCACAGGAATTCTTCCTATCAATGAACTAACCATGCATGACTAACCCCTTTACTAACCTCTATTAACCCATTTACCTTTCTTGCATACTCTGATAACTAAATTAGCACCTCAGCTATACCATAGAATGAAGATTGAACAATCTAGGAGAGACGCTCCTATCACAGCTGTCTCCATCCTCCTCGCAAAGTAGATCCAGTCTCTCTCCCCTAAATACTTCCAGTATAGCCAAAATAGTACCTCTTACTAAGGCTCAGTTATATCATATTATGAAGGCTTCCTATAGCCATTTGCCACAATAGTAATCACCACCTTACCTAGTCCCCGTATCTATTGAGAACTCAAATAAGTCCATAAGACTCGAGATCCCTATGGCCTACAGGGCCCAAAACCGAGCCTATAAACCCAGCTCCAGCCCCCAGTAAAATCAGTTGAAAGATAGACACCAACCAAGGTTGGTCACCAGAGTTAGCCTTGAGCTCTATCCTTGTTGGTTGCTGAGAAGTGAGTTCCAGAGCTGGCAGACTCCGTGGCAGATTTGGATAGAAGGACCTGTCCACATATTTGAGAACTTCTACATATGGACACCCTGGACGGCCGCGGAACCAGTCGTTAGCCCCCAACATCATGGACGCAAGATAACCAGGACCAGACCAATCAGATACTACCCAAGATTCACTCTATCAGTACTACATTGTTACAGTGCTATTTAGAGATTCACTTATTAATATTTCTACGAAGTGGCTATATCTTTGCCCAGTGTAATTGATATATAACCATTCCAGTTGGGAAGTGCTAAGCGTATCAGTGTTTATTAATTAACAGGCGACATTAACTCTCGTAATTACCTTTATCCAGATATTATTACATAGGAGTAAAACCCTTGTGATATCTAACGTTCGCCCACTGATTTGTGTTCTACGTATTTCTGCCATAAGAATATAAAACTTAGATCAGTACCCCCCTGAGGTTACTAGAATTCCCGTGCTCTAAAATACGCGTGTCTAATCTAGTCTGTGAACTATTACTTGTGCACCAGAGCTACCAGTAATAAATCCAACAGTGAATATGAATCTATAAGTAACATTGATGGTCTCCAGTATATAAACCTGTTAAATAAGCCAGTGATTAGAAGATAAATACCTGAACGTTGGAAGTGGGAGACTAGGCTCCATCCAGATCCACTTATGCTAGTGTTGTTCATTTCTATCATATTGTCTTGCACGAGTATTCAGCAGTGGTATATTAATAAACGTGATCGTGTGTCTTGTTACCGTGTGTTTCTTTTGTGTTCTCTATTCCTCATACCTTGTATTGTGCATGCAGCCTTATATACCCAGTCAGTTAGAACTCACATTACCCAAGTTAAACCTGTAGAAAAACAGGGCATAACAGGGCCACTAATAAATTATAGGTTTGAGTCCCGAAGGGAAGAATGAAAACCTAATATTTAGTAGTGACGATTTTTGCCCTCCCGTCCATCCCCTTCCCATTCATCTGCTACATTTTTGAGAGTCTCGATATGTCAGATTAAGGAGGAACGCTCGCAGTGAGCAGGGTGGCGAGCGGTACCCAAGAGCAGAAGCATGGAAAGCAATTTTTATTTTTTATTTATTTATTTTACTAGTTTTTCCTAGTAGTGAACCCACATCATAAGGACGAGTCCGTGAGTGGTTATTTAGAGCGTTTCGCTCCCGATGTAAGGCAGTCGTATTTTGAGTTCTCCTTGGGCGGTAAGTTTGAACAGCAAGCCTAGAGTTCAAAGATTGGCCATTACCTACGTAAGGCGCATCGTCAATGATGAAGGGGCCACTAATAAATATTAAGTTTTCATTCTTCCCTTTGGGACTCAAACCTATAATTTGCCCAGTTGATCCTTGGCAAATTGAAATCTCCAATCAAAACCTTATATTTGTTCTCTCTATTATCTATTTCCTCCATTGCTCTCAGTAGATTATCATCCTCTTCCCTACTATTATTTGGGCTTCTATATATAGAGGCAATTAGAATTGACCCTCTTGCACATTTTACTTCAATACACAAATACTCACAATACTGCTGTCTCATATCCACCTCATTTACCTTGAGCTCTTTTCTTACATAAATAAACAGCCCTCTTCCAACCTCTGCTCTAATAGCATTCTTCTCATACAACTCAAAACCCTCCAAACTATACTCCACCAGTTCCCTTTCAATTCTAGCATTTTTTGGTCTTACTTCCTGTAAGGCTATGACATCAGGTTTTTCCTCTTCATCCTGCAACCTACATATCAGTTCTCTTTTCTTGTCCTGGGTAAACACACCAACATTACTAAACATAATCCTTAATCTTTCTACCATTCCTTCAGCAGCTACATCATCCCGCTCCTCTTGTCCGTACCCTACTCCCCCTCTAACACTACTGGGTCTGCAGCTTCTTCTCCTGTCTCTCCCCAAGACGCTTCCACCTTGCTCTCCACCTCTGCCACAACTTCTATCACATTCTCTTCCCTCCCAGATCTCCTTCTCCCTTCTATTCGTATAAATCACTTCTTCAATTTCCCGTCCCTCACTCTCCAGAAAAACTTCTTCTTATCCTCCTCACCCAACTTTCCATTTTCCTCATCAGCCTTTTCCTGTAGTTCCTTTTTTTTTTTTTTTTTTTTCTATGCTCAAATCCTTCTTTAGTCTTATATGTTTCAGTTCTTCATTTGTGTTTAGTCTCAAACTAAAATTTGTCACTGTCTCTTCCACTACCCTGGTTTTAAACTGTACTCTTATAGGTCTCATCTCCCCCCCTTCTATATCTACCTATCATACTGACTTCCTCCACCTGCCCCTCCCATCCACATCCATCTACATCCACAGCTTTCATGACCTCCTTCACTTTCTCCATATCTCTCACTTTTCTCACTCCATTATCATTCATATGAGCCTCTATATCTCCATGCATGATTACACCTCTATCCCTGTCCATGGCCTCCCTCACGACACTCTCCTTGTTCTTCATGACACCTACGACTGCACTCTCAAAACGTGTTTTTTACTTATTAATTTCTTCCTTTTGTTCTTTCACAATTTCCTCCAAATCCTTAACTTTCTGTTCACCTACCACCGTCCATGCAGTTGACTCCTTCACTTCCTTGAATCGTCCTTTGTATTCCTTCAGCTGCTTCTTTAATGCCATATTCTCTGCTCCCAATTCTTCTACACTTTTTAGTACCATCTCTAGGTTACTATTAACTTCCGAAATAGGCCTACATTCGCTTCCTTCACTAAGCGTATTCCCTGCCCCACCCGACGCACCACATAGTTCGCACAATACCTTGATTTTCTCACCAATGTCCCCCTTCCATTTCTCCGTATCACTGTTCCACTTTTCCAAATCCTTCACAACATTAATAATCTCTTCTACCTTCTTATCTGTACTCCTAAACCCACGAAACCGTCCTAACCTTTCTTCCGTCTCCGAAATTCCCGCTGTTCCGTCCGCCATGTTTGTTTACAATCGCAACAACTCCAGCTGACCCGTTGCTACACTACTCTTTTTACAATATATATCACCCCTTCACCACACCAATTTATCTTCCAAACACTTCACTAGTCCTTCCTCTCCTCACTAGCTCAGTATGTACTCGAAATTCCGTGATATGTAATCGTGCCATTGATAATATGCCGGAGCCTCAAACAATGCGACCGCCTCCCACCATCGCCTCGATCAGCTAGCTGTACTCTACCATCCGTTCTTGTTTCAGATTGACGACCAGCAACAGGCGTCGCATAATGACGGAGATAAAAAAGGGATCTATAAAGCGGGAGACAGAGGACACAGGAAATTGGGAATCTTTCACAGAGTTTGCGGATGGTGACTTATTTAACGGCAAGGAGTTCAAACGTGAAGCAAGTTACGGAGATGTGTACTATGATGGAATAGAAGCAGCAATGCGATCGAGGCTTGATCAATACCATGCTGGAAATATGACAGAGCGCAATAAATGCCGCGGGAAACAAAGATTGGTTATCTGAGTACATGATGAACTTATCCAAGAGTGAAAGCAGTGCATCTCAAAATGATACAAACTTTTTAGTGAACAAAAGAAACTTGTTTTTGCATAAAGGAAACTTGATGCCGGCGAATGAGCAAAACTTGTCAGTGATTGAGCCATGGAAGAGACACGTGGAAGTACTAAACTTTGAGGAGAGCGAGGGACTTATTGTGGAGAGTGATGGAGTGGTCATGGAGATGAACAATCCCCTTCCACTGGAGAGCTATGATGATGATGAATAGGTGGAGATTAAGGAGGAGTACATAGAGAGCGACGGAGAGGCGGAGGGGGACAGTTATATCAAGAGTGTCGGGGAGATGAGGGTGGACAACAATAGAGGCACGGGAGTGGCTGTCCACCAACACAAATCCAGCGAAGGCATGAAAACGGGCAAGAAAATTGTGGCAAATCCATCCACCACCAACAATAAACCTGTAACTCGGTACAAGTGTTCTACCTGCAAGAAAAAATTCCAGATTCAGTTAACCTTTCTGACCCACTCGCTGACTCACTCGGTGATAGCCCGGTACAGCTGTCCTCAGTGTGACCAGTGGTTCACTGACAAGCGGTACATGACGCTTCACCTCCGGGCCCACATGGCGACCACAAGCAATCCTCATTCAAGACTCTCTTCAAAGATGTTGATATCAAGAGCAGTGTGCGGTACCAGTGTCGACAATGCCAAAAGGAGTTCAAGACCCGCAATGCCTGCCTGCGTTACTCTGCGTTGACCAACTCGCTGACTCACTCGGTGATAGCCCGGTACAGCTGTCCTCAGTGTGACCAGTGGTTCACTGACAAGCGGTACATGACGCTTCACCTCCGGGCCCACATGGCGACCACAAGCAATCCTCATTCTTCCTCCTCACTCAAGACTCTCTTCAAAGATGTTGATATCAAGAGCAGTGTGCGGTACCAGTGTCGACAATGCCAAAAGGAGTTCAAGACCCGCAATGCCTGCCTGCGTTACTCTGCCAATCACTCCCACGCTCAGACCAAGATGCCTTGTCACATCTGCCAAAAGGAATGCTTCAATTATTTTACTCTGGTTCAGCACCTCAAGGAACACACAGGCAAGTGGTTCCCGTGTACCATATGCGGTAAAAAATACAACCGCAAGTTCTCCTTCACCCAACACTTGCGCTGGAAACATCATGGCGCGAGACACACCGGTGGGCTAGCATCTGATTGTGTCATTCATGCACAAGAAAAGCTACCGTCTGACAAGGTCATTCAATCACAAGCTAAAGCAAGTTGTGAGAATGTCCAGCAGTTCCAGACAAAGGACGAACCAATATCTGAAGAGATCGTTCTCTTAAAAACAATCAGCATCTAGCGAGGCTGTTCATTCGCCAGGTAAACCAAGTCAAGAGTGTCATCAGTAGCTAATAAAAAACATCTAACGAATTGGTTCAGTCTCCGCCTAAATCCCACAGATGCCAGACGTGTGGAAGGCTATTTGGCCGGATCTGGAACTTGGAAGGACACAAATTGGTTCCGTAAACTAGGGTAACTTCGGAAATTTTTCGAGGTTTTTTAACAATTTCTCCTGAGTGTAAACACATTATAGAGATTTAACTAGGTCAAGTGATGTGTGGTGATAGTGCGCCATAATCCAGGAAGCCTTCTAAAATTATCCCCCCATAATAAGAGAGCTATATCCTTATCCTAAATGATGTCCGAAGTATTCTTGAAAAGTAGACAACTTCGGACATGTATGGATAACTTTGGACATACAGTGATTTCTTATGGAAAATTATTGCCAAGAAAGCTGGGATAACTCCGGACAAACGGAGGAGAACTTTGGACGTACGTTGGTGGCCTTATTTCATTCATTTTTCGGCTCCTACTATTTTATATGAATATTTTATTATTGCTGCTTATTCCTGTCCGATGTTTTAGTGGAAAATGCACAGTCAATACTTTTAGGCCTGTATAATCAGTATAGGAGGGGGTTATATACGATGTTTAACATATATTCTTTTTGGATCTGTTCTCGTTAGGCATTGAACTCACTCTTAGAAAATATTGAGCAGGAAAAATAACCTATCTATCTATCTATCTATTGCCTGACGCCGTGATCGCCGAAGGGGTGGCCACGAACGAACTGCCCCCATGCACCTCTGTCCCTAGTCAGTCGACGCCCCTCCCCCCAACCAGCACCGCCTTCGTTCATATACTTCCTCACTCCATCCTTCCACCTCTCCCTCAGTCTACCTCTCCCTCTCTGTTCCTCCACCTCGCTCTCGTACACCCTCTTAGTCATTCTCTCGCTTTCCATACGTTCCATATGGCCGAACCATCTCAAGTTGTTCCTTTTCACACCAATGCTGTCAAATCAATAACTCGAAAATTAACTAGGCCTAGTGAAAATATATAGCTACCGGTATGTATACTATATCACTGTATATACATTTTTATGAATTTGAGCATTTTTATAGGTATAATGTATTTGTTGGTGTTTCTTTCGGCAGATAAAACAAATTTTGGACAAGATCTCTCCTTACCTTTAGATACCTTTAGTTGTGTTCGCCGCTCTTCTAGCGGCACCAAGGAGCGCGACGCCCCTCGTTATGGGTGGTGATTTGGTGCAGTAGACTGTTTGAAGCGACAGCTCGCTCCCTTGCGAGGATGGGCTCGTCTGGCACTTTTTGCAGTTCGACATCTAGGCTCTCCTAACTTATATGTATTATATATCCAGAATTATCCGAAATACATAAATCGGTTAGCATATTATCATATTTTTATGGGTTTTTGGACTCAGAGAATGATTATTTGATCTTTCACCACCATTTTAATGATGCACAAGTATTATGAAGTATTTTCATAGGGCAAATAATAACAAACTATTGTTTTGTTCCATGTCCGAAGTTTACATGTTTGTTTTTTTTAAACACAAACGGTTAAATGGGTGACCGGTCAACTCAACCAGTAGACAATTTCAACCAGTAGCTCTCAACCAGTAGCAAATCAACCAATACGGTTAGGTTAGGTTAGTTCTATATTTTGGCACTGGTTTGGTTGGTCTGGGTTAATTTGGCACTGGTTGAGAGCTACTGGTTGAAATGGGCTACTGGTTGAGATGACATGGAACCGGTTAAATGATAGTGTTCTAGCTAGAGCGTTATACAAGTGTAACAAATTTCCTTTGGTGGATGTTGTCTCTGGTAATGTTACTACAAAATTATAGCAGTTACAACATCATTCATAAAAACAAATTTCTTCAGGGTGATAGACGTTTGGCAGGGTAGCGAAAAATGTACATATTTTCGTCATGACATTGTATATAATATTTTTTTAGTGTACATATACTCATGTCAGTTCCCTGGGACTTTTACATGCTCTTCCTTTGACATTTCTCTAAACGGACCCCATAAAAAAAGCAATAAAAAGCGTTTCCATTACATAATGACAATGGCTAATTACTTATTATCGCCGATGTCCGAAGTTATGACCCCAGTCCGAAATTACCCCACTTTACGGTTCATGAGCAGGAGGACTAATAACACAAAGACAGTATAAAGGCAAAATAACTAATCAAAATCGCTATGTGGAAAAGCTCTGGCACAAGTCCACCTTTATGCCGGTATCACACAAGCGCTTTTTCACTCATCATTTATCCTCAACACTGGTCTGGCAGCTTATGAGGTCAACATTTAATATTTTTCTGTGACCTAAATTCATCAATCATCAGTCTAGTTTCCGATACCAGTGTAAAATACTCCAGAAATGTTGCCAGAAAAATTTTGATCATCGAATGTTGGCTATGAAATTTCTCGTACGATACCGGCTTTAGCGTGATCTCTGCAAATCTTTCTTTATTAAAATGTATAACTTGCAAACAAAGTCAAACCAAAACTGGGACAAATACAATATAAAGTCAAAACAATATATCAAAATCGCTGTGGAAACAACGCTTACTAAAATAAAATTTATGAAATGAAAGAACACAATCCACCACATAGGGTGTACATTACTACATGAGCAAGTTAATCTGGTTCCCAAGCAAACTAATCGGTACACATAACAACGCACTATTGTCACGTTCAGGGAATTAGTCAGGGAATTATGCAGTTTATAACATTCCACTGAACTGTGGATGAGTTGTCAATGTTAGCTCCATCAAGTATGTTATATTTTACTGGATTTGTTTTTTAGCTAACAATGAATTACTGTCCCCATGTTGATTACTCGGCTGTTTAGGGGGGTCACCTGCTTTTTTTCTCTCATTTTCTCTCTTTCTCTGGCTTGTATCCATTCGGCCCCATTCAGCCTACTGTTTTAAGACGTTTATCCCCATCCAGGTGTCGATTTTGTCCTGCATATTTATTAAAATGTTTTTGACAGCAGGCTAAATTTGTACATTTTTCTATAGAAAAATTTCTCCGGCAAAGCCGGATATCTTCATATATTACTGGCTCGCTATCGCTCACAAAGAAGAAATCGACACCTGGATAGGGATAAACGTCTATGGTGCCGAAAAATTTACAAATTAATCTAGAAGGGGGATCTAATGAATGTTTTCTTAAATTTGATGGGGGTCTAGGGAGGAAACTAGAAAAATATTGAATACATGCAAAAATCGCCTAAAAAGTGAACCATCCCCCACCTAGGAAGGATCTGTGGTAGTTAAAAAGGTTGGTTGAGATAGTTTGAAGCCTTATTATTGCTAGAGGTCCTCCCTATCCTGAATACAATCGTCTTATAGTTGCCAGAATATGATAAAAGGGACGTCCCTGGTATTGTACAGGTTAATGTAATCTCCACGAAGTATGTTATTATTGTACTGGATTTGTTTTTAGCTAACAATAAATTGCTGTCCCCACCTTGATTGAGTATATAATTATAATGTAAAACTTGCAAAATAAACAAACCAAAACTGGGACGACACAAGATAAATGCAAAATAATTTATCAAAATCACTATGTGGAAATAACGCTTGATAAAATAATAATATTAAAATAGAAACGCCCTCCGCCAATCACCGCGCTCCCTTTTGCTTACTTGCAAAGCCAGCTGATTTTGACAGCTCACAGCTGCAATGTGCCAGGCCCCGCCCACCAGCCAATCAGCGGCCTCCATTATCGGAGCGCGAAGCTGGACCGCCTACTCACCCTCAGAAGTCACTCTCTTTCTTTGCTCGAAGAACTCCTTCTGATTATCCTTTGAGTAATACCTCGGTGCCAGCTCTGTACTCCCGTAAGCCACCAAAAGAGGGTTATAATCAACTTCCTGGAACTTACTATGAAGAGAAGAGAGAGGAGGTGAAGGAAGCAACAAGTCAGTGCGAACGTACAGCCGGGCGAGCCCACCAGCCAATCACAGCGCGCGAAAGCGGGAGGCCTGAGTATAAAGGTAGGACTCCCGGGGTCACTCACCCCTCAGAGCTCACCGGGTCCACACACTGCAACCTACTTGCTCTCCCTCTCGCCCGGGCACATAGGAACACCAGGAACCCACTTTTCCAGTTGCCGTGCCCTCACCTAAACACAGTTCCAGACACACACACACCTGATCCAGCATACCAGAATACATTTGTTTAAGGACCAATATTGGGCCCACATATTATAAGGAGAGAAAGAGAGATGTGTTGGACAAACCTGGTGGTGTTATATATATAAATTGATGTGTCCTCTAGGACAAGACTAAAGGAAAAAGAATTTAGACTTACCTATATATATAAAGATGATGATGTGTTTATTAATTAGTTATTTTTGTTAGCACCGGCACCAGCTGAAGAGTTATTAGATAGGATCTGATACGAGAGATTAAAGATTAAAAGAGCAGGGGAAAGGCCACTTGTGTTAATAAATGAGGCAACCAGAGGTAAAGAGGGAAACAGTTGTTTAGTTGCCAAATAGAGTAAAGATTAAAAGAGTAGAAGTAAATAGGGGAGGAAAATAATACTTTTGTTAATAAATGAGGCAACCAAAGTTAAAGAGGGAAACAGGTTTAGTTGCCTAATAGATTAGCTATAGCTAGGGATGGACACTAGTCCAAATAAATCATTGATTAAGTTGTGCAAAAAGGAAACTGTAACGAAGGGCACTAGTCCAATGTGAGCTATGATATTTTAAAGTCTAAATGAGTTATTTGTGTATGCGTCTGAGGCACGGTTCATCTTTTGCTTAGTATGATAATTGATTAAAGTGAAAGGTAACCTAGCGTGTTGGTAACAGGGTTACTAGAGGGTAAATTCAGAAGATGTAATTGAGATAAAGATTGTAAATCTATATTGTGAAGTAACTGGGTGGCGGAACCCATAGTGTACGTGGGAGAGACCTTGTAATCTCATTCGGTAATTTGTATGATTTTATGTCATTGTGGAGGTACTTGTGTAGTAACGACGGTTGTGTCAAAGGAATAAATAGATTCTATGTATTGAGGAGATAGATTATAATATGTTATAGCCTTAGGATTGAGAAAAGGCTCAGTAAACATGGGAAACCTTAAAGAGTAGAGGAACGAATATAACTTTTGTTTTAGTTAGGCAAAGAGCATATGGTCCATTCAATCATTAGGCCCTGGTCTCAATAAAAGACACAGCAGGGTTTTGACTTAATTATTTAGGATTAATCACTAATAACGGGTCGTAGGATCGAAGCCGACTTGAGTCAATACCTGAATAGCGGGAATTCAGTTAGGGAGTAACGGGAACTCTAGGGGTCCTAGTACAATCTAGCATGAATCGACGTAATATTCAATCTGTGTCTTGAACTCATCTCGGCCCGAGCCAAGAACCTATTATTAGGGTAGTTAGGAAGTCTGTCAAATAAAATATACGAACTTCTAAATGACTGTCGAATTACCCCCCGTAGTAGTAGCATAAAAAATGTATAATTAAATACTACATTTTGGTGGCAAGCGGTGGGATTCGACAAATCATTTGGATTGAGTATAATTATCTAACAGAACAGATAGGATGACGGGCATGTTACCATTCAGATTATGGGAAGAGGGGAAGGAAGAAATCGAGCTTTGGATTGAGCAGTTAGAATGTCAGTTCACATTACTTGACGTAGGGGAAAATGGGAAGAAAATCGCCTATGGAAAGGCACACTTAGGTAAGGCCCTGAATGATGTGAGAGTACGTCTGGAAGGACTAGTATCGTGGGCTGAAGTCAAGAGCGCCTTAATCGAAGAATTTGGCCAAGAGACTTCCACCAGAAAAGCCAGAGACAAACTGAAGAATTTGAAACTTGATGGCCAAAATGTGAGAGCCCTGAGGAGGGAAATCACTAAGAATGTGAAACTAGCGTATCCCCAAATGAACCAAGAGAGCCAGGAAACTGAGATCAGGGAGATTATGATCCAAGCCTGCCCGGTAGAAGTTAGGAAACACTGCATCATTCATAAGGTTAACACTACCAAGGAATTGATGAAGGTCATTAAAAAGATTCTGGAGGCTAGAGAAGTAAAAGAGGAAAAACAAAAAGGGGAAAAGGAGAACCCAAACAAAGGGTATCCGAAAGCCCTGATTCGATGCTTCGCTTGTAGACAGACCGGACACCTAGCTAGGAACTGTACCAACCGTCCACAAGCCCCAACCCCCTAGATTTGACCCCATACTCGCACTCCCAAATGATCGACCTCTACCCAGGGGAACCGATCCGGACCGGAGAGGAATGCTTCCGGTAGAATACCGGGAGACAGAAAACCAGCCAAGAGTTACAATGCCGGAAGAGAGAGAACATTTTCTGTGAAACCTCACATAGAAGGGCGGTATAGTGAGGTCAATATCTTAGAAAGACAAACACCTTGTGAAACTGTAGTCATAAATGGGAAAGCCGCGAACATGTTGATTGATACGGGGGCAAACCGTAGTTGTCTCCTGGAGAATTTCGTAAAACAGAATCAGCGAGAAATGGGCCCATTAAATCAAACCAGTATTCAGTTGTCAGGAGCTGGGGGTCAACCACTGACAATCCTAGGAAAAACTAACACGACGGTAGTGCAGTGGAAAGGAATTACCTTCACCATCGATTTTTGTGTTTTATCGGGAAAACCCAGTAGTGGAGTCGATGGGTATCTGGGAATAGATCTCATGAGTCAGTTGGGAGTAACTATTCAGTGTGGGCCGAAAGACACAATGACTACTCTCCAACCTCAAATAGTAGCTACCACAGGGAAATTATCAATTCCTCCTAGATCGTGGAAAATTATAGAGATTCCCCCAAACCCAGGCATGACTGCCGGGATTTTTGAACCTGATGCACAGAATGGGGTGAGAATATCTCCCACCTTCATTACTGCCGACCAGAGGAAACTAGTAGCTAATTTTGGGGATGACACGATTAGTTATCAAAAAGGGAAACTGTTAGGACAAGTCACACCCGCTCAACCCACTACTGTTGGAACTGACGGACCCGTGAACTTACCTGAGATCCCGAAAAAATTAACCTCAAGTCAAGCCAGTACCTTACATGAATTGCTTTGGACGTACCAAGATGTGTTTGCTCAAAACGAAGGGGACCACGGATCGGCTCGAACCCGACACACCCATGAGATACACACACAAGGGCCTCCTATTAGACAACCCTACCAACGACAAAATCCTGTTATGAGACAAAAAGAAAAGGAACAAGTTGAGGACATGATTAAACAGGGGATAGTAGTGGAATCATACAGTCCGTGGTCATCTCCGGTAGTCCTAGTAAAAAAAAAAAAAGGGTCTACTCGGTTCTGTGTAGATTATCGGAAATTAAACGATGTCACCATCAAAGACGCGCAGCCCCTACCTCGTATTGACGACTCGTTAGAATCCCTCCATGGGTCGACCTGGTTCTCTACCTTAGATCTCCAGAGTGGATACTGGCAAGTACCAGTTAGGGCCGAGGATCAAGAGAAAACTGCATTTGCCACGAGCGAGGGCAAACTTTACCAGTTTACTGTCTTGCCGTTTGGAGCTTCCAATGGCCCCGCCAGTTTCACTAGAGTCATGGACGAAGTATTGAGGGGATTGACCTGGAAAACTTGTTTGGCGTACTTGGATGATATCATAATCTTTTCCGCTAGTTGGGAAGAACATATTCACCGACTCCGAGAAGTGTTAGAAAGAATCAGAGGGGCAGGACTTAAACTGAAATCTTCAAAGTGCCAATTAGGAGCCCGTGAGGTGGCCTATCTAGGGCATGTGGTTTCCAGTAAAGGTATTCAACCAGACCCACATAAAGTGAGATCTATTGCCGAAATCTCACCTCCGTCCTCTGTCAAAGAGATTCGAGCGTTTCTGGGAATGGCCTCCTACTATCGAAGGTTCATACCTAACTTTTCTAAGATTGCTCGCCCCATGACTCAGAGATTAGAAAAATGGAGGAGGTTCGACTGGGATCAGAGTTGTCAGGTAGCTTTTGATCACTTGAAGCAAAAATTAACCTCGAACCCCGTAGTTTGTCATCCGGATTTCACCAAGCCATTTCAACTATACACCGATGCTTCTGATGAAGGGCTCGGAGCCGTTCTGGCCCAGAAAGTGGACGGAAAGGAAAGCATAGGGGCCTGTGCTAGCCGAACACTGAATAAAGGCGAAAAGAATTATAGCGTTACGAAAAAGGAATGTCTAGCTCTAGTGTGGGCTGTACAATATTTCCGTTCGTACCCAGCTGGGGTCCACTTTGAAGTTATTACGGACCACCATAGCTTACAATGGCTCCGAAAAATGAAAACGGAAGACGGACTATTTGTCAGGTGGAAGGGGATTTTGGAAGAGTACTCGTTTGAAGTTAGACATAGACCCGGTAAATTACACACTAATGCCGATGGCTTGTCTCGACTACCGGTAGCACCCGTTCAACCCACTGCACCCCACGGGGAAAAACATGACCCTAGACCTCGTAATAAAGTAAAGTTTTCGGAGGGAGCCTGGAGGAATTCTCAAGATCGGGTCGTACTTGATTATTCAGAGGCCAAACACATGATCCAAATCCTCCACGGACAAAAGGGAAGGGGGGCTCATTTGGGGCAGTCTAGGATTCTCCAACAATTCAATGAAAGGTACTGGACCAAGAGGGCCGACCAGATTGTTAAAGAAGTCGTTCAAAATTGTTTGGGATGCCAGAGGGGCAAACAGACAGTTGCCCGGACATATTACCGCTGGTACACCCTGGGCCAAATTATCGGTGGATATTATGGGACCTCTGCCCAGACAGACAAACAAAAGGTACATCTTGACCTGTGTCGACGTTTTCTCTAAATACACGGTCGCTTGCGCTATCCCGGACAAGAAAGCTGAAACGGTGGCCAAGGTTATCCTGGAAAAGATAATTTTTGTGTATGGCACCCTTGGAGGTATTCTGAGTGACAGGGGAAAGGAATTCAATAATGAGATCTGGCAACACTTGGGAGAAACCTTGGGGTATCGGATACAGCACACCTCCCCGTATTACCCTCAGGGAAATGCTGTCTGTGAAAGGAACCACAGGGTGTTAGCCAACTGCATCCGGGCTAGTCTGAGCTCACAAGGGGAGAGAATCGCCCGGGGTTGGCCGGAGCTTTTGCCTGAAATTGTCTGGGGAATGAATACCATGGTCTGTAGGACTACGGGGTATTCTCCCTATGAGATTATCTTTGGCAACATACCGAAATTGCCTCAAGAACGATTATTGCCCTACCCCCGTCCCTCCACGCAGTATTCCCAACCCGGAAAATACTGGAAGGAACAAGGGGAGCGACATCAGCAAGTGCATGATCATATCGTTCAGCAACAACCTAAGAAAGTCTCTCTAAATAATCCTTATCACCGGGGGGGAGTATATTTTGGTCAAGAGGCATGACCCCACCCGAGCTGGTAAACTGGAGGAGAAATACTAGGGTCCTTTCAGGGTTGTCGAGACAAACGGGCCCTATCAAGCGTTATACTTACATTATGGAGATGTCATGTCAGTTACTCATATTCGTCATACCAAACGATATGAGGGTAATCTTCCCCCAGAAACAAGTGAGTGGAGTAGCGAGGAAGGGAGCGAAAAGGAAACGGAATCCAGGGTCGATGACCCTTATACTTCCTCGGCTTGACCCAACGTTAGAGGTCCTACTCCGACTCGAGACTACCTAGAAGATTCTCCACTTTGGTGGTCACTTAGTCAAAAGAATCGAGAGGGTCTTCCTGAGGTTGAGTCAGAAGGAGAACTAGGAAGCGAAGAGATCGTATCTAGTGATGAAGACGATTTTTATGAGCTTACTGAGGAGGGCAAGTCTACGGTCCCAGACAACGAAGTTTCAGTTTCCCCGAGAGATTTAAACAGGACTTTAAGTAGTGAGGAAGAGTGTCCTCGAGACGAGATAGAACCGCGAGGCGTATCTTTTGACGGTAACCGGATAAACGGTTCTCCCACAGCTAAAGTGAAAGAATCCATAGAAACTCCTTTGCTTAACATTCCGGAGAAGACTCCCGCGAGGGCAACCAAGTTTATGGGCCCCACCGAAACTCTCACTCGTAGTGGTAGGATTAGCCGCCCACCAATCAGGTACCCGGACGAGGCTATAAATAGGACCCCCGGGGCACGTGCCTGTCAGTTGGAAGGCACCATGCCTCTATCCTCTGACCCTCAGTACTGGGTTTACAAATAAGGGTAGAATCAAAAATAATCTCTTCATAATAAAATACTGTATATATAAAATATTTGAACAAAAGAAGTCACTTCTAGTAATCTCAATAGACTTTAAAAAGGCCTATGACTCAATCAGAAGGGAGAAACTGATAAGAGTATTAAAAGACTACAATATAAATTCAAATATTATAAACATAGTAAGTAACATATAGCCTACAAAGACGATAGTACAATTATAAATAAGGGGCAAGTAAATGAGACAGAGATTAAGGTAACAAGCGGCATCAGACAAGGCTGTACGGGGTCCACAACATTATTTAAATTAATAGCTTATGAGATAATTAAGCAGTTAGAAAATAAAAGAGGGTATGTCGATGAGTATTTCAAAAATAAACACTGCAATTTCTCTGAACCAGGACCTTTCTAGAATTAATGGATGGGGACAAAAGAATCTAGTTTCCTTTAATGAACAGAAAACCAAATACATTCAATTTTCTAACCGACAGAATCTCACTGACTCCCATATATTTTTTAACCCGGCAAGCGCGATAGGCCTCACGGAAGGCTTCCTATAGGGAACGCGATAGGCCTCACGGAAGCAAGACCATAAAAAAAGCCTTCCAAAAAAAAAAAGGGCCTATCAAAACAAAGGATTTTGTCTCTAGGTGAGATAATTCCCCTCTAGTACTCATCCATGTGTTTCTCACCCCTCCCCCTCCCCTCCTTCCCCACCTTATTCCCCCCTCCCCCCCCCTTCTCAATTATCACCTATTTTTCCTCTTATTATCATCATTTATCGGTTATTTTTCTCTCCCGCGATAATGTAGCACAAGTGGGTTGCATAAAAGATCGTTATGCAACACCCAGACACCGGCACACACCGCCCCGCTCGTCTCAGTTGACTCCCAGACAGCGAGAGGGGAGGGCTGCCTGTGGCTCTCTCTCGCCTGAGATTATGACCGGGTGGCCAATATCTTCGTTTTCACCACCCAAATGCTTTTCCCACTTATTTTAGCACTCTTGAAGGTTCATATATACAGTACATCATATATGTAAAATAAAAGCATACCGAAAACAAATAATGCTTTATATTGTAAATATAACGAATTCTGTCAGAATCCAGGGCTAGAAATGCACAAATAACTACCCTAGCACCTAGGTCTATATCGCGCTTGTCAGGCTAATGATGTAAATATTCCCACTTCCCCTAGTATTGACATTCTCAGTGTAACATTAACTACTAACTTGAGCTGGACACATTATGTTAGAAGCATTGCTAAGAATGCCTCTAAAAAACTGGGACTCCTGTACAGAGTTCGAGAATTCTTCACTGACGAGCAGTTGGCCGTGATATATAAAAGTCATGTGCGTTCTCAGATGGATTACTGTTCACCTCTGTGGGGTGGAAGTGGAGTGGTTGCATTGAGGCAGTTGGACAAAATTCAAAATAAAGCTATTAGATTAATCAATAATCCTGCAATCACACAGGACCTTCCTACATTATCCATACGAAGAAACGTTGCATCCCTTGCATTATTCTACAGATATTTTCACAGCAATTGTTCCGAGGAACTTGCTTCAATTGTGCCGCCTCTCCACATCTTTCCCCGTAGAACTAGGGCAGCTGAGAGCGCCCATGAATTTACACTTTCTCCTCCACAATGCAGAACTTCTGCTTATCAGAATTCATTTATGCCCAGAGCTACTACTCTTTGGAATTCACTCCCCTCAAATTGCTTTCCACAAACTTACAATCTACAAATGTTTAAATCCAGTTGTTACAAACATTTTATGAATGAAGGATGCCTTTAGGCACATGGACCTTTTTGTTTTTTATCTGTGTTTTTCCTTCCTCCGTTCATTGTCTCTTAAAAAAAAAAAAAAAAAAAAAAAAATATATATATATATATATATATTGTTTTATGCCGATGACGGGTATACTCTTAGCTCATACAATCCAGGAAGCAGAAAAGGTAATAGATAAATTAATAGAGATTGGGGGAGAGTGTGGCTTAAGCATAAATAAAGATAAAAGTAAAATCCCACTATTTAATATGAAAAACAAACCAAACACCATACGAGAAATAGAAGTGGTAAAACAAATTAAATATCTAGGAATAAAAATTAATGATAATACAAAAAAATTTAATACCCAGAAAATAGAAGCTTTGGATAAAACAAATAGAATGGCTAACCTTACATACCCTGTAATATCGCAAAGTTGTAATAAGGTACTTATTGGCAAAACATATTGGAAAAGTATTGTGATACCAGCAGTCCTGTATGGCTCGAATGTTATAGGTTTTTCCAAAACAGAGATAAATAAATTGCAAAATATAGAGAATAGGGTTTTTAGACACATAGGCCTACTAGGGGCGCCCAAAGGGTAACCTTAAGGGGGGAAATAGGAGCCTCATCAATGGAGGCGAGAATTATGGAAGGTAATATAAAATATCTTTAATATTTAGTAGGAGAGGAAAGTAATTTCTTACAGTTTCTTACAGTAGATCCTCTGGAAAAAGGCAAACTAGGCCTGTGTATCCAGCTCAGTACCAGTACTTGCGCTGCTGCGGTCGTTCACGGTGTTGGCGGCGGCGGTAGCAGACGCAACATTTTTACTATTCTGTATTTTTGCTTTATAATCAAACTTCAAATCTTGTCTTCCCCATGCTTTATCAAGATTACTTTCAAACTCCCTTATTGATTCGGAATCGACTACATACTGGGGCAGTGCGTTCCACTCATTTACCACTCTATCACAAAATGAGTTCTTTGCCTTCTCAAGCCTATTTCTTTCTTTGTAAATTTTCTTAGAGCGTCCTCTCGTTCTTGTTCCCTCCCGCATCAAGAAGATACCTTCACACACATCCTCATCATACTTTCCTGACACTATCTTAAAAGTCTCTATCATATCCCCTCTCTTTCTCCTATATATTTTTTTTTTTTTTTTTTTTATTAAAGACAATGATCGGAGGAAGGAAAAACAGATAAAACAAAGAGGCCCATGTGCCTAAAGGCATCCTCCATTCATAAAATATTTGTAACAACTGGATTTAAACATTTGTAGATTGTAAGTTTGTGGAAAGCAATTCGAGGGAAGTGAATTCCAAAGAGTAGTAGTTCTAGGGATAAATGAATTTTGAAAAGCAGAAGTTCTGCATTGTGGAGGAGAAAGTGTAAATTCATGGGCGCTCTCAGCTGCCCTAGTTCTACGGGGAAAGATGTGGAGAGGCGGCACAATTGAAGCAAGTTCCTCGGAACAATTGCTGTGAAAATATCTGTAGAATAATGCAAGGGATGCAACGTTTCTTCGTATGGATAATGTAGGAAGGTCCTGTGTGATTGCAGGGTTATTGATTAATCTAATAGCTTTATTTTGAATTTTGTCCAACTGCCTCAATGCAACCACTCCACAGAGGTGAACAGTAATCCATCTGAGAACGCACATGACTTTTATATATTACGGCCAACTGCTCGTCAGTGAAGAATTCTCGAACTCTGTACAGGAGTCCCAGTTTTTTAGAGGCATTCTTAGCAATGCCTCTAACATAACGTGTCCAGCTCAAGTTAGTAGTTAATGTTATACCGAGAATGTCAATACTAGGGGAAGTGGGAATATTTACATCATTAAAAAATATATGGGAGTCAGTGAGATTCTGTCGGTTAGAAAATTGAATGTACTTGGTTTTCTGTGCATTAAAGGAAACTAGATTCTTTTGTCCCCATTCTTCAATTCTAGAAAGGTCCTGGGTCAGAGAAATTGAAGTGCTTATTTTTGAATTTATAAGATCGGGTTGGGTGAAAGAATTGGTAAATGTGAAGGAACTCTGGAGTGTTGAGTCATCTGCGTAGGAATGTATTGGATTATGAGTGGTAGATATGAGATCATTGATATGGATGAGGAACAGAGTTGGGGCCAAAACTGATCCCTGGGGAACACCAGCATTTATTGAGTGAAATTGAGAATAAAGGCCATCTACCATTACACATATTTTTCTGTTATGAAGATAAGAAGAAATTAGTGGAACTAATGATGCAAGGCCGTAGTGTGACATCTTCGACAATAAGGATTGATGCCAGACTCTATCAAATGCCTTTAATATATCCAGTGCTATTGTATGTGTTTCACCATGTTGGTCTGTAGCTTGGTAAATTTGATGCGTAAGAAGGCAAAGAATGTCTGCAGTTGATCGACATCGTCTAAAACCATATTGCCTATCACTGATTAATTTATTATTCTCAAGATGCTTAATTATGTGATTATTTAATATAATTTCAAAGACTTTACCAATAGTGGAAGTTATAGCTATTGGTCTGTAGTTTGATGGATCTGAAGAGGCACCTTTTTTAGGAACTGGATGGATGTTTGCTTCTTTCCAGGGTACTGGGAAGCATGAGGTATGAGTACATAGACGGAAAATGTTTGCCAATACAGGAGCGAGCACCAAGGAGCAATTCTTAAGTACTATTGGAGGAATTTCATCTGGACCCAGGAGCCTTATCTACTGAGAGATTCTGCAAAATAGTTTTGACATGTCTGGTGTGGATCTTAAATAAGGGAATTTCAGGCAAATTAAAATTAAGTACAGGGACATCTTGATTTATTTCATCTAAGGTTGAGTTGGTGGAGAAAATATCCGCAAGAAGGTTAGCTTTACCTCGTGGGTCACTTACAAGATTGCCAGTCGGAAATTTTAATGGTGGAATGGATGAAGCAGTTGTGAAGTTGGATTTGAATGAGTTAAGAGTAGACCAAAATATTTTGTTATCATTTGGATTATTTAGAAGTTTATTTGCCTGCTTGTGGAGAAAGTTTGATTTAGTTAGGTGTAATACAGTTTTGGCATGATTTCTGATGTTTCTAAAGTAATTAAAGGTTTCATGTGTTTTTGATCTTGTGTATGCATTGTAGGCTATTGCTTTTTGTTCAGTTACTCTAGCACAATTATGGTCAAACCATTTAGGTGAATTAGATCTTTTAATGTACTTTTGATGAGGAATAAAAGTTTCCATTCCAATTTTTACAAAATCTTGTATGTGGCTCAAGGTGGAGTGTGCATCTTTAGAAAAGAAAGAGGTCCAGGTAATATCAATAAAGAAACCTTGAAGACCCTCCCAGTCTGCCCTATCGTAATGCCATTTAGTCACCAAAACAGGTTCAGAGTGGGAAGGTGTGGTAGGTGATAGACAGGTGGCCTGTATCAGACAGTGATCAGAAGATCCAAGCGGGGACCTCACTGTAATAATAATAATAATAATAACATCATAATTTTCTGAATTGGTTGTTAAAAATATGTCCAGTAGGTGGGAATTATGATTAGGATTATCTGGTACATGGGTGGGTTGGTTGACTAGTTGAGTGAGATTAAATGAGTCTGCAAATAGCTCACATTCAAGACCAGCATCATCAGTCCTGGCTGAATGAGTGAGCCATTCAACATTATGGACATTAAAATCACCCAACACAGTGATTTCAGAAGAAGCATTTAAGTTGAGGACACTGAGTTGTGAGGACAGAGAATCAAAAAGACTTTGCTCTGGAGGAGTATTTGGGGAACGGTAGATGCAACATATGTATTTAAATTTACCAGCAGAAATTAATTTTTATATAGAATAATCAAAATAGGGACAATTGAAATTAGTAACCTCCTCCAGGGCAATTTCAGATTTTGCGAAGCAATATACACCTCCTTTAGGTCTGAAATTTTGGAGCAGTTGATAACCTGGAAAATTAAATCTAGACGTGTCAGATGTGGATGTTACTTGAGTCTCTGTCAAAAAAAGGAGAGTAGGGGATTCTGCTTGAAGAAATTGGTGTACAGAATTGATGTTAGAGTGAAGTCCCCTTATATTGCTAAAGAAAAAGCTGCACCGACGAGCAGCTTTGGGACGTTGCAATGCTCTTGACACAGTCGCATGATGACGACCGGGAGGGCCCTGTGTCAATGACCCAACCCTGCCGGGGGTGGATATCCGAGGGACCACCAGGTTTGCTCTTAACAATTGTACTGTCATATTTATTGGGTAAGGTGTATGGTGTTACATGTATGATATGTAGTGGGCAGAGTAGTGTTTTATGGATAGAGGATAGCGATGTAGGGCAATGTCGTGAAGTTGGATGTGTATGTTATATAAAGAGGGTTTTCCTGATACCCCTGATGTGTGAGGCAGAAAGATGTGTATCCAGCTACCAAGGCCTGGGAGAGAAAATGGAATTCAGGCTATTCCCTGAGTCTCCCGAAACCTTGGCGGTAGTACTTCCCTGGGCGGGGCTGCCTACCCCTACTACCTACAAAAGTGTCGGAAGCCCCAGTGTCCTCAACCTCTGCTCATAGCCCGCGTTCTTCAATGTTGGTACTAGCTTGCTAGCTCTCCTCTGCTTCTATATCCTTTACCATATATGGAGCCCACACCTGGTTCGCATATTCCAGGTGCGGCCTAACCAGCGCTGTATAGAGATTCCTGAAGATTTCTTCGTCAAGTGACACAAATGTCCTCCTTATCAGCCCTACAATTCTATTGGCTTTGTTTATCTTTTCCGCTAAATGTTCTGAGAAATTTAACTTATTGTCTATCACTACTCCTATATCCTTTTCTGCATTTACTTCCTCCATCGCTTCATACATACTGTATCCTACCTTGTCTATCTTGCTTGTCCCAATCTGCATGTACTTGCATTTTTTTGGATGAAAAGGCATTAACCAATGTTCAACCATCCCTTCATGCCCTCCACATCTCCTTGAAGCAAACCCATATCTTCCTTACTCCTCACTCTTCTATACAGCTTAGTGTCATCCGCATACAGGTAGGCCTATACCTCACTTCCATTAGTTATAACTTCAGGTAAGTCGTTGATAAATATAACGAACAGTAGTGGTCCCAACACAGATCCCTGAGGTACCCCACTTGTAATTTCCCTCCACCCCGAGCCTATTCCATTCACCAGTACCCTCTGTCTCCGATATTTGAGGAAGGCTTCAGTAATGACTTGCTAAGAAGAATCACAGAGGAAAAACTTAGATATAGTAAAGATCCCTGGACTGTAGAAATTCGAAAGTATGTATATTAGGAAATTTGAAATTAGGAGAAACAAATTTAGGAAATATTAGGAATGATAACATTAGAGAAAGAGTTATGGAATGGGATTCGGGAAGATGGCGAGAGGAGTTGGGAGAGAAGAGTAGCCTAGAAGTGTACAGAAGGTATAAAAAGGAGATTAGGAGCGAGGAAGATATTTATGACAACACAAAGGCATCGATAATATTTTACAGATGTAGGACAAATAACTTAAATCTAAAAGGTAGAAATAGGCATGTAGGTGGAGAGACACAATGCGATCTGTATAAGGAAGTAACAGAAGACCTAAAACATTTTCTACTACACTGTTCATTTTATAAAGCATGCAGAATAAAAGATCCAGGGTTCCAACAGCCTTATATTGAAAATGAAAACCAAGTCATCGGACATCTTTTGTTCAACAAAGAAAATAGCGATAGAGTGAAACAGACAATTTATCAAATGTGGAGAGTACGAGAGAAAAAAATGAAAGAACTGAAATAAGAAGAAAGAAGACTTCAGAAAGAAGAGAGAAGAAACAAGAATGAAGAAAGAAGAAACAAGAAACAAGACTGGAGAAAGAAGAGAGAAGAAACAAGACTTCAGAAGATGGGATGAAAAATTAGATACTGTATATTTATTTTTGCAGACCAAGAGAGCACGTCACAAAAAAGAAAAATAACAAAACCTCTCGGAATTGCCGATGTTAAGGGTAAACTTCCCGAATTCCAACTGAACTGAACTGCCTGTGTTGTACAGATCACTTGGTCTTAAAAGTGTATATATAATATACAGGGGTAATAGACCACAGAGCGACTAAGACTATTATTATTCCCCCAAGAATTAGTGTTATGCCCTGATTTTATACAGGATTAACGATTGCTTGGGTGAGTTCTACAAGACTGGAATGGGAGGTTTGACGACCTCCCTTATAACCAAATAAGGAAAACCTCTTATTTGGTAGCAGTCTCGGAGTATCCAACGTAGGGCTTATGATCTCAGCCGCTACCACGTCAGCGGGCCGATTTATCGGTACTCACGCGAAGTACCAAATAATCTCTAGAGTTGCACCTCAATTCACTACTAGGCACGTTGTACACACTCCGAGACGACTAAAGAAGGAAGAGAAAGCGAAGGAGAGAAAGAATTGTTATAGTTACCCATTTAATCTAGCTGCTCTCCTCTAAGCCATGCTCCATTGTCTATGAGCCTGCGCCAGTACCTGCAAAAGTATCTAGGTATCAAGTAATCAGTGTAGATTGGATAGGCAGGGGATCGGCATGAGGGCGGGATACTCTGTCGTTGGATACTCCGAGACTGCTACCAAATAAAAGATTTTCCTTATTTGGTTATAAGGGAGGTCGTCAAACCTCCCAATTTAGTAGCAGTCTCTACGTTTCCAACGTAGGGCTTGAATCCCAAATTGGAGGTGGACATCCAAGAAACCTTAAAAACCCCAAGCCTTAGCAAAAGTAGAGGACCAAGAAAAGACACAAATAAACATATTAGTTTATTGGAAAAAAGAGCATAACAGTACGGTGCATACGAAGAAAGTACATGTTACTAGCGTATCAGTCTACAGTCTAAAAATGCATAAGCAGGGCAAGGAATAGGTCATGTCAACCTGTGAATGGCACACCAACCTGGGAAGATTGAAGTCAATTGTACAGTATTACAAGAACCAGAAGGTATTGCACAGCAGGTGGATGGTCTCCAAGGACACTCTTTAATTACAAAATTGGGTATGAGGCATAGGCATACCAATACAAGAAACCCTAGACAGTATAGTCCACATGTAAAAATAGGAAGAGATATATCCTTAATACTAAACATAGAGTAAATACATGTAAAATAAAGGTAGAAAGGCTTTGTACAAGTATACAAAATGACCCCCCCCCGCCCCAGTTTAGGGAAAGGAAGAAATTACAGTATGGGATGAGAAGAGATACAGGATGGGAGATGAATCACGTTACACATTGGCCTAATGCGACACAAGGCACACCTGGCCTGGCCGTGGACATGGACAGGTACGATGAGACAAAAGTGCTGTGGGAGGACCATAACCCTGTGTCGGCTATGTCAGACAGCGAACAGTTATTCAAAAAGCGCACGGTCACCGCATAAGAGCGGATATCATGTGCCGAACCCTTCGTAAGGGGATTACTGACCAGAATGATATGACGCAAATGAAGTCCCACAGCACGTTTGCCTAACCGTGTCCCTGTTTTAGGGGCCAACCAGAGCGCCGTCCCCGACGTCGGCACAGCGGCACGCACATAAGTATGCAAGGCTCTTACCGGGCATAGCGGATGATGCGTGCTCCCACATTTTAAAGCCGGTACAGTGAACGGCTTAAAAATGTGCGCCTCACGTTCATTCTTGGCCACAAAATAAACAGAAGGGGCCAAAGTGACTGACCCCAAGGAAGGCAAAAAACTCATGCAATTCGGGGCCCTCGACATGGCAGCCAACTCCGAGACCCTCTCTCCTGTAGCCAACGCTAGAAGAAACAATGTTTTGTCAAGCAGATGAACAGGTGTTGGGTTAGTGGTGTAGGTGGGTGAGGTAAGGAGCCTTAATTAGAGCCTTCGCCAGAGATTATTGAGGCGGTATCTGGCGCAGGGGCGGTCTGAGCCTAAAGCAGGCTTTCATGAAAAAAGACAGCTCCTTGTGAGGGAGCACCAGCCAAAGGCCTCAAAAGGCTCCCTAATAGCGGACAGGTGGTTCCTAATGGTGTTGTACATGTAGGTGTGTGTCCCAAACAAGTGATTAAGGTAATGTAAGACTAACGCAACCGACGGAACTGTTTGTCCGGTGTCATTGATCCATTTTGTGAAAAAATTCCAATGAGACTTGTAAGTCTTCCAAGTAGCCTTAGTCCAGTGCTGATTAAGCATATCAGTCAAGCATCGTCCATATTTCGGTAACCACCCTGCCTCACAAACATCCACGATGCGAATGCCAACAAGGTCCTTAGGTCTCCAATCTGTCCCAAGTGGAAGTCTGAGACAGACAGGGGAACGGGACTCGGGCACCATCGCTTCAGCTGAGAGTACCAGGCTTGGGCCGGCCAGAGGGGCGCAATTAACCAAACGTTGCCACGGTACTCTCTCAGCCTGTGTAGGACTTTGCACATAAGCAGTGCATCGGGCGGAGGAAAAGCGTAAATCAACTGCCACCTGCTCCAGTCCTCGCTGAAGGCATCCGGCCCCTCCGCCTGAGTACAAGTCCAGCGGGTGAGGTAGTCCGGTAGCTTGTTCGTCTCTGAGGAGGCGAACAAGTCCACCTGCGGATGGCCCCAGGAGGCTGCGAGGCCGTCGAAAACGTTTTGTCTTAATGACCACTCTACCTTGGTGCTCTGTCCTCTCGACAAAGCATCCGCCCAAAGATTGGCTGTCCCGGGCAGGTAAGTTGCATGCAGGGTTATGCTGTAATGATCGGCCAGGTAAAACAATTTCTCCGCCAGGTCTTGGAGAACAACAGACCTGGAGGAGCCCTGCTTTTGGATACAATGAACCGTGGACATGTTGTCCATCCTGAAGGCCACCGACTTGCTCGTGAGGGCCAGTCCGTGATCCCGCAGGAAGAACAACGGTACCAACAGTTCCAGGGCATTGATGTGGAAGTATGAGAGCCCTGACCACCTGCCGTGGTTTTAATGTCCCATGTCTGATTGATAGCCCCACCCCCCCTCGCTCGACGCATCTGTGTCTACCCCGATGGTCGGCGGAGGAGCAGTCCAGGGCACAGCCGCAGAGAGCGTGCCCCGAGCGACCCAGTGTGTCAGTCTCAGATGTATTGAGCGCGATACCGTCCACAAACGGTAAGGGGGCGAGATAGGGAAGTGCCTGTTGCCCAGCTGAATGAGGCGTTTTAGTCTGAGCCGGCCCAAAGGCACGGTCAGAGATGCCAAATTTAAAGACCCTAGTAGGGAGTCCCAGATTTTTTGTGTTATCGAGACCGAGTGCAACACGACAAAGAGCTTCCTTCGAAGTTTCGCCGCATTCACCCGACTCTGGGAAATGGTGGCGCTTAGGAGATCCCAGTGCAATCCCACGTCACTTCCTGTGACGGTGAGAGGCACGACTTGGGAATGTTGAGTTTGAACCCCAGGTTTGTGATTATGTCTGACTACAGTTAGTGTGTCCTGTACACATTGTGTGAGAGAGTCTGCTGAGATGAGCCAATCGCCCAGGTAAAACAGGATCTGAATCCCTTGTAAGAGCAAGGGGGTCAGAGCCTGCTTTACCAGTTTGGTGAAGACCCGCAGTGCTATGTTGAGGCCAAATGGTAGTCTGGTGAATTGGAACAACCGTTGATCCGACTGCAGCGCGAAGCAGCCCTGAAACCGAGGAACCATCGGCACATGCCAATAAGCATCCTTCAGATCCAGGGTGACCACCCAAGACAAGGGCTGGAGTGCCAGGCGCACCTGGCTGACGGTTAGCATTCGGAAACGGGTGTTCACAATGTGAGAGTTGAGGACTGAGAGATCTACCACCGGCCTCATAGCAGCGCAGTCCTTCTATGGGACCAGAAAAACACGAGAAAGAAATACATTTTGTGTAGAAGATATTTCCTTGATAACGCCTCCCTCGTGCATGGACATGATCACTTGGGCCACTTCTTGAGACACTGGTCGCTGTCGCAGAGGGCACCTGAGAGGATACCTGGACCTTCACCTCCAAGTCAGACCCTTCTTGACCACCCGACGCGCCCACGACCGGCGGGGCCATTGCCGGTAGTGGGGGCGGAAGAAGCCGGTGTGGGCGCCTTTTGTCAGGCCCATCACCGATTCGACGAGATGGTCAGGCGAGGGAAGAGGGGACTGGCCAGGAGGATCTACGCATTTTTTTGTTGTTGTTTGGGTACACCCTCACATCCACCTCTGGGACCCGACCCTGCGGAGTAATGGCCCTTTTTTTTTTTTTTTTTTTTTTTTTTTTTTCCTATGTGATTGAGGGAGGCAAAAGGCATAACTGCCTATAGCGAGTGCCTCCCCCATAGTTGAAAGAGTGACAGGGCCAAAATCAAAGGGACGTTCGAGCCAAAATGCCTGGACACACGGAGTTTGAAGCAATTTAAGTCATAGGAAGAGGGAAAGACTGATCTGGGAGAGAGTTCCAGAGCTCAGCTGTTGAGTAGAAGAAAGTTTGAGAGTAACGTTTCACTCTTGGGTTGGAGAGTTGCACAGAGTAGGGGTGGGATTGAGTTGCAAGACGGGTACCACGTGCCCTACGTAAAGGAGGTGGTATGCACTGAGATAGCTCTGAGGAACACTGATTATTATAGTAGCGATAGAATAGCGAGAGAGATGCAACATTGCGGCGGAGAGAGAGAGATTGCAGAGAGTTGGTGAGTGGACGGGAGTTAATGATACGAAAGGCCTTCCTTTCAACTTTGTCTAGGAGAGCAGTGTGAGAGGAACCTCCCCACACATGTGAACAATACTCAATACAAGGGCGCACTATGCCCCTGTACAGAGCAAGAAGCTGTGCAGGGGAAAAGAACCCCCTAAGGCGGTTGAGCACACCCAGCTTCTGGGATGCTGCCTTAGCAAGACTGGTAATATGGTCCTTCCAAATGAGAGCAGAAGAAAAAGAGACACCAAGAATATTGAGAGAAGATGAAGGGTTGATTTTTGTATTGTTGAAGAATAAGGGATAGTCCGCTGGGAGATCCTGACGGGTAGATAGATGGAGAAATTGGGTTTTGGAAGCATTAAAGTTAACAAGGTTTTCTCTGCCCCAATTGGAAATAGTATTTAGATCAGAATTTAAGAGTTCTATAGCTTCATTACGTTTGTCGTTGAGGGATTGCTGGCTGGGGCGTTCTGAAAAACTAATGGAGTAGTGCAAGGTTGAGTCGTCTGCGTATGAATGGATGGGAATTAAGGTACAGTTAAGGAGATCATTTATAAAAATTAGAAAGAGAATAGGAGATAGGACAGAGCCCTGAGGAACACCGGAGTTTATAGAGTGAGGAAGTGAACAATGGCCGTCCACAACCGCGGCTATGGAACGGCCGGAAAGGAAATTAGAGACAAAGGCACAGATGGAGGGATAGAAACCGAAGGAGGGTAGTTTAGAAATTAAAGATTTATGCCAGACTCTATCGAAGGCTTTCGATATGTCTAGTGCAATAGAAAAAGTCTCACCGAAGTCCCGAAAGGAGGATGACCAAGAGTTAGTAAGATATGAAAGAAGATCACCAGTAGAGCGACCCTTAAGGAAGCCATACTGGCGATCTGAGAGCAGATTATGAGAAGAGAAATGCTTAAGAAATTTGGAAGCAAGAATAGTTTCAAAAACTTTAGAAAAACAAGAGATAAGAGCAATTGGACGATAGTTGGAGGGTTGAGAGCGGTCACCCTTCTTTGGGACAGGTTGAATGTGAGCAAACTTCCACAAACTTTCCTGAACACATTCTTCTCATTCACCTGGATTGCCCAGCCTTCCGGCACTGCCCGCTCTCCGGCCGGCAGGCGGACCGCTCCCTCAGGGTTGGAGGCGACCACAGCTCTCCAAGTAACAGAATCCCCATAAAGGGATGGCATCTTGACCTTGGGGATCTTAAACTTGGAGAGAGGCGGCACGGGGAGAGGGTGAGAGAACAACCCCAAACCCTGGCCCGGGATAACAACGGGCCAGAGAGGAGTCGTAGGCGGCGTCGGAGGAGCAGGCGATGAAGCAGATGACGTTACCGGCACCACGACTGGGAGAGCAGGCCGAGATGGGATGTGGTCTGAAACAGGCGGGAGAGGAGCCACAACCGGAGTCTGCGGAGGGACCGGGTTCGGTGTACCAAACCGAGAGACCACCGCCTCCATGGCCGCCATGACAGAGGAGAGGATGTCTGTCTGAGCGGAAGCCATCTCGAGACGGATGGAAGCCAACTCCGCCCTGATCTCCGTCTCCGCAGCAGTAGGGAGGGATGCATGCTGAGGAGAGATGGAACCAGCCTCACTGTGTCCCCGGGCATCATGGTCCGTGAGCGGGGAGAATGCAGGGGATGGGGGGGGGGGAATGGGTCTCCACGGCGAGGTCATCCCGACCTGAATCGGATGTTCCGCCTGAAGATGAGTCTTCCCCCACACCCTCGTCCTCCAGTCTGTCAAAGTCCGCAACCTCCATCTCGAGATTATCCTCGGGATGGTCCGGAATACGGCGAGGAGATGGTTACGCCACAAGGGATCGATGCGTCCGAACATCCAGGTGGAGGAGGAGGCGTGGAGGGCACCGCCGCCGGGACCACCACAGCAGGGCCTGCCATAGGGAAGAGGCCGGGACCTCTGACAGGTTGGGAGGCTATCAGAGGCTTGAACCCCACCCCACCAGAAGATGGGGTAGGATGGAGAACGACCTCCTCGGCAGGTGGGGCAGGACGTCTTTTGGCCCTGAAGGTCGTGGAACCCTGCGACGTCGTCAGGGGGGCTCATCCGTAGGCGAGGAGAAGCAAGGCGGTGTTGATGATCAGCAGGAGAGATAGAGCGAGATCGGCGTCGTTTCCTCCTGCCAGACGCTCCTGAAGTCACCGACTGGTCAGACGCAGGCACTCGAGGGTCATGACGTCGGGGGGCCCGCTCCCTGTGATGTACCCTCCCGTCCGCCGGACCCGAACTCCTGGTAGGGGAGCCACGAGCCGTAGTAGGAGAGCGGGAGTGACGAATAGTAGGGGAGCGGGAATGGCGTGCCGCATCTGAGGTAGGCGGTATCTCCAACAAAACACGGACGTCATCCTCACGGAAGGAAGGAGCCCTGTGCAGGACTACCTGGACGTAACGGGAGATGACGTCCCACGACTGACGGAGAGATGTCTTGGCCCGTTGTCCTTCCACCGATGTAGGTTGGGTTTCCAACAGTTGAAGAGCGGAGAGACAAACCCCACATCGGCGGGGATCGTACACATCCTTCCCGTAGCAGGCCGTGTGGAGGCAGCATTCCCGATGGCCCCACATGGCCGACCGCTTACATGTCGGGCGAAAGCAGGGAGGAGCCGGCATCACAGCACTGAAAAATGGGGGAAGCATTACACATCAGTGGAAGTGAGACAGGGCAATATGAGGCAGTATAGCCAAAATAGCATGTGATACCCAAGTAAGACAACATCCAGTAAGACGCCAAGTAGCAAGTATAACAGGAAAGTCAAGTAAAAACCACCCACACAGTAGACTGTAAACACCAGGGCTGGGACAAGCCCCTTAGCGAGACCCAACCCTGGTAAACAGGTCCAACCCTTTTTGGGGGAAAAAAGACCCCATCCGAAATACCTGAGAACCCTCTGGGAGAGCGGAGGGAGGAGGGGGCGAAGCGGCGGCGGTGTAGATTTGGCCGGCAGTAGAAGGAACCAGCTGGAAGGAAAAAGGTCAAGTGTGAGCAAGTGTAAATAGGGGAGGGGAGGGAATAATAATAATAATAATAATAATAATAGTTCTTAAAGCTAGCGCATGCAAAGCCAGCTAAGGATAGCCCAATAAGGCCGATTAGGCGTATTTCCATTGGGGTCCTGTACTACTACCCCATCCCCTTGCTCATAAGGAATGGTAACGACTCAGTGCTTGTGAAAAATCTTTAATGTGCCGAGCGTGAGCACGATCCCGGGCCTTCTGGGTGGAAGTCCGAGACACAGAACAATCGCCACTTTGGGTCGAGTCCTAGGACTTTTCAGAAGGTCCTTGGGCCCACCTAGTATACTAGGAGGCCGCCTGTAGGGCAGGAACTAGGTACAGAAGGAGGACACAAGGGAGAGGAAACAGCCAAGCAGCTGTTGTCCAAGAAGCCCTGTCCAGCTACATTAATAAAGGGGTATAACAGGGCGCCAACACAAAAAATCAAGGCGAAAGCTATGTGGCCGATTCCTTGACAAGACACAGGGCACATCAAAAGGAAAATTTCGCTTGTAGAGCGGAAATTGAAAAGATGAAGGAGCAGAGGACACCTGAAGACCCCCGCCTGTGTGGCAAAAAAACGTGTGTAAACACGAAAGTCCCGAGTCAACTTATCCAAGCTTATCCTCCCTGTGAGCGGGGCCCGTACACAGTTTCCAGACATCCCCCACCTATGATCAAGTAAACACAGGCAGGGGAAGAACGGAAACAGGTAAAATGAAAGAAAAGCGAGAATTTTAACAAGAGCGACGAGACCGAGACCTCCAAGTCAGTTGAGACAAGAGGAAAGAAGGAAAGGACCTGTATGGACCAATCCGACAGCGGTCAGCTCAAGGCAAAAACACGATTAGCTTAGGTACACAAAACATAAAGGCGAGAATTTTAACAAGAGCGTATAAGACCATAACCACCAAGTCAGTAGAGACAAGAGGAAAACAGAAGGAAAGGACCTGTGTGGACCATTCCGACGGCGGTCCACTCAAGGTAAAAAACAAGCCTACTGTAGCCTAGTTAAACATTACACAGAAAAGTATAAAACACTAGGGCAGCGTCAAACCCTGAATGAAAGAACCTAGTAACAAAGCTAAACACCGCCCGAAAACCTCCATAATGACGTTAAAGGAAAAATAAAATAAAAGTTAGGGCAAGCGAGCGACTGACACTGTCATCAGAACCCCGAATCCTCGAGACAAGTTGGCCCGGGGAAACGAAAGGGAACTGACAAAAGCGTGAACCAGGCGACGAAATACAAGACTACCAACTATGGACATGTTGAAAAACAAGTCAGAAGGCTTATAGGTCAGTTGAGACCAAAGCAGCATGTATGAGAGAGAAGAAATGATGTGTACCCTATGCTCTCACAAAAGCAGAATCCTGAGAAACTTCATGCTCAAGTCTTGTAGAACGTCGACACGCAGTCATACGAAAAACAAAATAAAACAAAAATTCACGCAAAAAGGGAAAAGAAACACAATGCATCACGCGGGAAGCATACATCCCCCCCCCCGCCCCCCCAAGTTACGCTAAGGGTTACTTAAAGTGAACATGAATCCGAAAAGCGAGGGTAGAATAACACACTCAACGACCGCTACGCGGCGTTGAGGACCAACCACCCCCGAAGTAAACAATATAAACACGTCTCCAGCCTCCAGCATTCCGCACACACCCAAAAACACGCCATAAATCAGTAGTAAAGTGCTGCCTACATCACTGAAACATCCTTCTAAAACCCCAACAGCCTGAAAAGGCTCACACTCACTTAGCTGAAGCAAAGGGGTAGGCAATAGCAAGCACTCGCGAAACACAGACAAGAAAGGCGTGTGTCATCGACGGTGGGCGCGAAGTGACTGATACTTTTGCAGGTACTGGCGCAGGCTCATAGAAAATGGAGCATGGAGAGAGCAGCTAGATTAAATGGGTAACTATAACAATTCTTTCTCTTCCTTCTTTAGTCGTCTCGGAGTGTGTACAACGTGCCTAGTAGTGAATTGAGGTGCAACTCTAGAGATTATTTGGTACTTCGCGTGTGTACCGATAAATCGGGCCGCTGTGGTAGCGGCTGAGATCATAAGCCCTACGTTGGAAACGTAGAGACTGCTACTAAATTATCAGGTTTCATGTACATACATACAAGGAATCAATAGAACACATAAATATAATTTCGGAATGTGGTTTGTAATACAGCTTTATTGAATTAACACACTCGCTGGTATAGAAAAAGAATCAATTCACTGTGGAAAACATAGGTAGGAGCAATAGGTTCAGTATCAAGTTTGGTCTTTCTATTCTCCTAGCACAATCGTGGATCTGGATGGAGCGTGCACTGCCACTTTCAACACTCAGGTATTATTCTTCTGAGATAAGGACAAGATACAAGATGAGAAGAAAGTCACTCGAGAGGCACTGGTTAAGTTCTCATAGTATCTAGTAAGGTTCATTGATTATGCCTAAGGCCTAGTTATTTTATTTAGATGTTGGGCTAACGTCAGGTTTCAACTTCACAAGATCTGGTAGAGTAAATAGACAACTAGAATTGTATACTTTTGACTGTTAATGCATGTGTTGGAATTCGTCACTGAGATTAATTCACTTTACGACCTATCCCGCAAGCTTTTGGGATCTCGGAATATCTATACCATAACATCCAAATTAGGAAGAACTCGTTAAGTGGCTGAGGGTAAATATTGTCCCGGTAATTATCTCGTAATAACTTTTACTAGTACGAATTCTCGGGCAATGAACAGGGAACTCTAGGGATCGAACTCGAAACACTCGTCACGGTTAGCAAATAACTTCAAAATGAGCATAGGCAAATACAACGATCTGGTGATACAGTATCTCCGCACTGATACAATGATAATCAATAGTGCACTGTTGGGTTATCTTCTTAGAATCTCGATCTGATGTCGTCGAGGGCTTCTCGGCTGCTCCGGGGCCGTCCAGGGGGTCCAGTTGTGTGGAGAAGTTACAGATGGGCCATCAACCGTTGATGAAGTTCCGTTAAGGTACTCTCGGGGCTAGGATTTTTAATGTTATGCTTCAGGCTGAGGCCGGATTAGCACCCCATCGGACTATTGCAAGGAGAGTCTACTCAAGGACTCTTCTTAACTGTCTCTAATCTTTATGAGAGGTTCAAAGAACTCAGGCGGTTTTACCCTTTTAGTCACAAATTCTGTGGGGTGCCACAGACAAAATGTGCCAAGGATCTATTCTTGCTAAGCGCTTCTAAAAGTGTCTCGCATAGACCCTTCTAACACAAAAGATCTTTCTGTCCTAGATCTCTGTGAGTTATGTACAAGTCAGGTGTCTAAAATAATAAAATATTGAGAGGTAGGGATGCCTTCGTCTTTCAATATTTATATTAGGTTAGATGAGACACTAATCGCAATAACTATATTAAATTCTGGGTGGCCAGAAGTAATCTGGGTCATCAGCGAAGGCAACTTTACATGCAGGGAAATTCAATATTAAGAAAATTTCATATGTGCACATGGGATACAAAAATAACATTGTTCAACTCCTACTGCTCACCAATTTATACAGCACAACTATGGTGGAACTATAAGAAAATGACAGTGAATAGACTAAGTATCTCATATCACAATATCATGAAAATGTTTCTGGGGCTCTCAAAATATGAGAGTACAAGTACGCTATGTGCCTATATGAACTTACACTGTTACCAATCACTCATTAGAAAGCTAACATATAAATTCATTCAGCGCCTTAACACTTCTGAGAACAGTATCATTAAAATGCTACAAACTCCAAGCATAGTGCACACCTCTAGGATCCAGGCACACTGGAGGAAGATGCTCTATATTTAACCTTAACCCGGGAACTGCAGGAAGACTCTTAAGAGTTCCCCCGGCGGACTGCGGGAAGACTCTTAACCCGGGAACTGCCGGGAGACTCTTAAGAGTTCCCCCGACGGACTGCGGGAAGACTCTTAAGAGTGAGTGAAAAAAAAAAAATCAACTTTTGACATCGAAAAAAAAAAAACAAAAAAAAAAAAAAAAAATTATTTTTTATTTTTTTTGGCCCCTGGGCCATGCAAAATCTCAGTCCTCTACCTCCCCTCCTTCCCCACTTTCCTCCTCTCCTTCAGTTATCACCTATTTTCCATGTTATTCCCTTATTCTGAGGTATATTTTCGTGCTAACATTAGCGAGTTGCAAGCAGGGTGTTGTCATCACTGATGGCAAGCGAGTGCAAGAGAGAGAGAGAGAGTATCGATCGACTGTGTCTCAGTGGCCTTGGGGGAAATTGGCGGGAAAGCAGCTTGCCTCACCCATACATTATACAACTCGCGGGCTATATCTCCGATTTTGACCATCCAAACGCTGTTTTCACTCGTTTTATTGTTGTTTCAGGTTAATACCTTTATAATCAACCCATAATAGGCGCATATGGATAAGTATTAATGCTATTAATGGCACAATTAATATTTTAGTGACGGAAACACCTCAAATACGTCAGCACAGGGGGACGTTTCCAATTACCCCCATGCGCACTTGTTAGGTTAAGAGTCAGAGAAAAAAAAATTCAATTTTAAACATCGAAAAAAAAAAAAAAAAAAAAAAAATTTGCCCCTGGGCCATGCAAAATATCACTCCTCTACCTTTTGCCCCTGGGCCATGCAAAATATCACTCCTCTACCTCCCCTCCTTCCCCACTTTCCTCCCCTCCTTCAGTTATCACCTATTTTCCCTGTTATTCCCTTATTCTGAGGTATATTTTCGTGCTAACATTAGTGAGTTGCAAGCAGGGCATTGTCATCACTGTTAGCAAGCGAGTGCAAGAGAGAGAGAGAGAGAGTATTGATCGACAGTGTCTCTCCAGCCTTGGGGGAAATTGGCGGGAAAGGAGGTTGCCTCACCCATACATTATGTAACTCCCGCCCTGTATCGCCGATTTTGACCATCCAAACGCTGTTTTCACTTGTTTTATTGTTGTAACAGGTTAATACCTTTATAATCAACCTATAATAGGCGCATATGGATAAGTATTAATGCTATTTATGGTAAAATGAATAGTTTAGTGATGGAAACAGCTCAAATACATGCGCACAGGCAGAGGTGTCTAATTACCCCCATGCGCACTTCAGAGGTTAAGTAATGATTTCAGGTCTGTTACTCTACAGAATTAGCATACCGGTACTAAACCTCATAGTGCAGTACAGTACTGGTATTCTTATACTGTACTGTAGCAATATACTGTACCGGAAGCTAAATGATGTGAGGCATGGTACTGTACACAATTAGGACAGTGGTTTTGGTAACACAGTAGTTTGATGACCACTGTTTTTGGTTGAGGCAGTGCTGTGAACTACATGATAGCAAGCTGGGTATTATTTAATTTCTGTTTATTTTATGTAGCCTATGTACAGTAGCTTATATATATTTGTTACTGTAAGGTATATATGGACCCCAGTATGGTCCCCTCTGTACTGTGTGAGTCTGAAATAAAGTATTATTATTATTATTATTGATAATCAGTTATGCAGATGTAGTTCTGGTTGTACTTTATATAAGTGGTTATAAAACTCAAGTGGAAGAGGTGATACCAGCAATGAGTTTTTTAATCACTTATTTGGGGTAGATATATGTATTAGTAAAAGGTCTCTATATTAACCGGTGGATTGCCACGATTAATAAAGATCCAAAAGAATATATATATCAATGTCACTGATTTTATCACAGACTTCGGGGTGCCGCTCGTCTATAGGTAATCTGGAGTGGTGAGTTAAAACAGTCTTCAGTCAGAGAGCGGGTTGCCGTTCATCAGAAGCGATATTCGCACTTACCTAGCTCTTCTCCTCTCAGGGTTTATATAGCAGGGTTGCCCGGTGTTGCCTGGGCTGGTGGTTGATGGGTTTGTCATTTCTGGACTGTTCAGTCAAGTGGCAGGGGAGTTTTTGCTTTCTAGAGGAGGAGCCTTACAGGGGGCTTACTTCAGGGAGTAAAGAGGAGGTGAATGCACAATTTTTGGGGCTGGGGCTAACAGGCTCTTCAAGTTGGCAAGATGGTGGAGGTGTGGGGAATGCTGGAGTCGGGATGTTGCCTTTGCTGGGGGTGGTCCTTTTACCCTTTGGGGGTGGCTGTGTATGGGGGTTGCTGTGGAGTCATAGTCGGGTAATTGGCTCCTCATTTCCGGTGCCCTGGATTAGATAACAGTGTTAGTCTATACACCGGACATATAAGAATAAGTAATGGAAGGGGTGTTGGCAAGAGGCCCCTTTGTTGGTTGTTTTTCGTGGAGGCTGGGGGCGGAGTACCTCGCCCGTGAAGGCCAGCTGGCTAATTGTCTGGCTTTTATAAGTAAGTTACTTTTAAGGAAGGGAATGAGTGGGGGGGAATGGCCAGCTCTCTCGTTACCTGTAGTCCTTGGATAATGAAAATGACAAGTATTGAAATACACGCAGACGTACCCGCACATGTGTATAAGTGGTTGCTAACCAGAGTTCCTCTGGTGGCCCTTTATGTCGGGGTCGAGGGGGGGCGGAGCAGGTAGAAGTCCCTCCGTGACCTGACATGGCTCGGCGGCCTGGCCTTCGAGTTATTTGGTTTGTTGTGGTCAGCCAAATCTGGTTCAGGCTGGAAAACACTAAGATAGAAATATATTGGCAAGGAGACAGAGAGAGAGAGAGAGATAGATAGTGATCCAAGAGAAGGGCAGGACATGCATAATCAGGGCGGTAGTGCAGCTATCATTATATCACATTGATAGATTCTGGTGGTCACGTCACGTACCTGGAACAAACACAACGCAAGGAATTGTCGCTTCGTCGTGTGAGTGAGGTCATCATCTAACTCTGGCATAGCTTATACGTCACTTGGTTGCTAGATGGGAAAGGAGATAGAGCAATGTGTACTGTGTACTAGAAGGTGGTGTCTGACGAGATGCGTGGAAGGGGGGGTGAAGAAAATGGAAAAGAAAAATGCATAATGGGTTACGTAATTCAATGGTCAGTAGAACATACCACGTGAGGTTATGGATATGTAATGGTTAGAAGGGGGAACGAAAAATAGGTGTTTTTCCCTTTTTCCAGTTCTCTCTTACTTGGTTAGTGTTAGTGGGTTAGTCAGCATTAGGGGATTAGTATGTTGACAAAAAATCGTATGGGCCCCAGTGGGTAACGGGGTCGCTGAGGGTAATTGCATAACTTGATATCGGAATTACTCCTCGGGATTTATTAGGCTAATATTAGTGGGTTAGTATATTACGAAAGGAAACGACAAAAAACAATCATATGGGCCCCAAGTGAGTTATGGGGTGGCCTAGGGTAATTGCATAATCCAATATCGGAATTACTCCTCGGGTTTGTTTGGTTGATATAATGAGGTTAATACTAGAAGGGTTGGGAATATATACAACCTTTGAGAAGGGTTGGGAATATACAACCTTTGGGGGGGTTGGAGGTTGATGTCCGTGGTCGGCCATCTTGGGGAGGGTTGTCCCTGCGGTTTGTTGAGGGGGTAATCCTCCGGGACTGGGCAAGGTGACCTTGGTTCGGAGATTGTCGCGGAGGTGCGGGGCCTTACGCTCTCCTGCCGTCTTGGGTGAGTGTCTGTGTGTCTTCCTCAACCAGGTTTCTTTGGGTTGCTTCTTTGTTGTTCTGTGGGTGTCTCTGTCGTCTGTCTGTTTCTCCTCGTCTTTCTTCACTCTTTTTAATCTGTTCGTTTCTATGGGGGCGGTTGAAGGTTGTCGTCTGCGGTCGGCCATTTTGTGGTGGGTTGTCTCTGCTGGTTAATGAGGTGGTAATCTTCTTGGGCTGGGGGCGGTGGCCTTGGCTTGGGGATTATCGCGGAGGGGCGGGGCCGTTCGCTCTCTCTCCGTCTTGGGTGAGTGTCTGTGTCTCTTCCGGCCATGCCTCTCTGTGTTTCTTTCGTGTTGGTTTGTGGGGGTTCTTGGCGTCTTTCTGTTTCTCCTGTATTTCAATTAGTGTGAGTGAAATATTTGCCATATACGACCAGGCTAGAATATACTTGATTTGACTTTAATCAAATCTGGCAACATGAAATCTGAATAAGGAACTAACTTGATGTAGCTATGCAACGTGAAAGATGAATAAGGAACTAACTTAATCAAATGTGTCAACGTGAAATATGAATTAAGGCTCTCCCTGCCAACGCTCCTCGGAGGCCGGGGGGTCCCTGAGGGGATAATGAGACGTGCTATGATTCTCCGCTTCTGCAGCTTCCTCACAGCGACTGGGCGCCTGACGCGCTTGTAGTCGATGGCATCTCCGCGCCTACGAAGGAAGGGCTGGAGCGGGCGCGGTGACGTGCTCGAGTGGCCCTGTAACTCCAACAACAACAACATATGAATTAACCCGTTGAGCCCCGGCTAGTTATAATATTTTGTTCACCCCAGTCCCAAGCCATTTTCACTTATTTTTTTTGTTTGCTAAAATGGAAGACAAGGATGAGAAATGAAAAAAAAACAAAAAAAAATCACCTCTGACATTTTTTTTTGGGGGGGGGGGGGAGCTTCAACAAAAATTTTTTGAGCCAAAATGGAAGAGAATGGTGAGAAATGAACACACAAATAAAAAAAACTCATTTCGGTCATTTGGGGGGCGGGGGGGGGGGGGGGGGGTTTCAATAGTTCGTCTCCCCCGCATGACCACCTGCCCGGGAGCACTAGGGTAAAAACTGAGTATGGCATTGTACGGCATACATCCTAAGGAGTATCTCACATAAATCTCAAGCCTCTAGCTCCCATACGACCGGAGTAATGAAGGTTCAAAGTGGCGGTAAACTAGGGGTGTAAACTATCCCCACTAAGCCCACCACCACCAGCCGCGCGGCTGTCTCGGCCCGCTCACACCTACTGGCCCGGCTCCCCCACACACTACTGTACCGCCCCCTCCTATTCTCCCGCCATTTCCTACCTTACGAGCCACGTAAGTGTTTTTTATATGTCGGACGCACGTGATGCGTCGCTGGGAGTTGGTGATCAAAGACTGCCGACGCAACACGTGCGACGCTGGGTCTCAACGGGTTAAGGAACTAACTTACTCCAAATGTGTCAAAGTGAAAGATGAATAAGTAGCTAACTTGATGCAGATGGATCAAGCCTGAAAGCAATCCCCAACAGCGGAGTCAACGGGCAAGCTTAATATAGAAGAACAATGACCAGACCAGACCAAGAGGCTCCAGTCCTGACGTTATTATTGACATACAGTGTGCGGTAAACCTGACTTTTTGGACCGACAGCGATTTCAGTAAGTTTTAGCCTAGTTTGTATTTTTTCATTTTTCATTCAGATAGCCTATAGGCTAGGCCTAGTGTTGTTGGTTTAATGTTATTTTAAAACCACAAATTTTGTTGATATATTTGAAGATAAATATTGAATCTATAATATTATGCTCTAAAGATCATAAGAAAATTTGTTTTAACCCTCGGCAAAACCTAATAAAAAAGTAGCCTATGGTACTGTACTAAAATTTCTTTTTCGTAACAAGGTTGTCAATACGGTACTTTCAGTGATCGATAGCTCTAAAGATCATATGAAAATGTGTTAAACCCTCGGAAAAACCTAGCCTAGGCTAATATAAAAGTATGGCACTAAAATTTAATTTTCGTAACAAGGTTGTCAATACGGTACTTTCCCGTTATCAATGTACATTGTACAATCAAGCTGAAGATTGCAGAGTAAACACCATAGACTTCATCGACTTTTCTTTCACCTTCGTATAATCGACAGCCAATTTTTTTATTTTTTTATTAAGGGATTAGCCTAGTACTCAACCAGTGGGGGTGTGGGGGCGGCAGCCCCCACTCATAATACTAGGTTACGTTAGGTAAGGTTGTTAGGTTAGGCTAATGTCTTTTCAAATCGCTATCGGGGAGCGAGCGTGTCTCAACATCGATCGATAGGCCTAATGGGGAAAATAGGTTTTCCCGAGATTTCTAATTAATTACAAACACTATAGCCTATATTGATGCAAATGACCAATTTTGTTTATAAAAAACACTCGGAAAATTTGTGGTATTAAAATAAAAAAATTCCGTGTTGTTTTATAGCCTACTGAAGAGGAGCTGAAATGAGTATTTACCCATTATCCAACAATCTAAAAACACGCCCCCCACTAGTGGGGAGGGCTAAGAAGTTCAGGGAAAATGAGGGGTAGAGCAAGTGGAATAGGATGTGTGATAAGAAAATAGAGGAGCATGGGATGCGTGGAATAATGATGGGTGAGAGTATAAGAACGTGGAGCTCAGGGAAGTGGAAAAATTAGATAAACACGCGGGTCCAAGATAAGGGTAGGGACGAGTGGATGGAAAGAATGAGGCAAAAGACTTCACTAGACTGGTATATTATGGCAAAAAATAGTCCAAGAAGTGAACTTTTCTATGATGGTAGTATGGGGAGTGAGTTGCTGTTCAAGGCACGAACTAAATCCCTGGAGGTGAACAACCGGACATACAGGTGGAACAATGAGCCTAATGAGGGTAGTAGGATCTGTAGAATGTGCGACGGGGGACGGGATGAGACCATCGAGCACATACTGCTAGAATGTGACAAGTACGGGAGGGAAAGAGAAATTATGATCAGTGCAGTGAGACAGGAAGTAGGAGAGGTACAGTGGAACGGGTTGATAGAAGTTATGCAATGGGACCCTCTGCGTATGGTGCTATTCCTGCTAGTCTAACCACGATATATAAGTGGAATAACACAACCATTGAGAAGGTAAAGGGCTTCCGGTAAACCTGACTTTTTGGACCGACAGCGATTTCGATAACATTCAAGACCTCTTTCGCTGCCTTATTAGAAATAATTTATTAGGGAAAATAGGGACCAATAGACTCGCCATATTTTTCTCATTATAGTCCGCATGGAGGAATTTCGTTATCGACACTTGAAAAAACCCGATTACACCGAAAAATAACACAAAAATAATGTCCCGAACCGTCCGAACGTAAACAAAGCATTGCACCCAATGAATCCTTCGACCTGGGTCCTCTTCTTCTTGTTTTGAAAGATGCGGTGAGTGCGATTCACCCAATAAATGGCTTGAACGTTACTCACAAAAACGATATTATATTATATTATATTAGGGTTAGGTTAGGTTAGGTTAATCTAATCTAATCTAATCTAATCTAATCTAATATAATATAATATTTGTACATTTTGGAAGCGTGCATGGCCTCCCCACAATTTTCCTTACCTACTGTAAAAGCGCGATTCACCCAATAAATGGCTCCATTTGACGGAGTATCTTCAGATTAATGAATAATGGGTAAGTTAATGCAAATCCTCCAATCAAAATATGATAAACAACAATAAAACACTATATTCCTTTAACAAAATATACAAAAACTTGGTAAATAAGGCGGCTCTACTAAGCTCTATCTATCTTGAATGTTACCGCGATTTCAGTAAGTTTTATTTTGTTTTTTGTAATTTTTCCTTCAGATATAGTGTTGTTTTATACTGAAGAGGAGCGGAAATGAGTATTTACCCATTATCCAACAATCTAAAAACACGCCCCCCCCCCCACTAGTGGGGAGGGCTATGAAGTTCAGGGAAAATGAGGGGTTAAAAGGGTAAAAATACAATAATAGGCCTATAGCGCTTTGTAGCCTATCAAAACTTGGCTCTGGTTTTCTCAAATTGAAAACCCATAGCCTACAACCCAATTTTGTGAATACCCGAGCAAACTTTTGACGAAAGCTGGCTCGGATTTCACGGGGTGCAGTGGGTAGCCTAATAGTTCATGTTAGCCTATAAAAATAGTCAACTTTGGGAAGACATTGGCCTAACCCAACAACCTTACCTAACCTATCCTAGTATTATGGGTGGGGGCTGCCGCCCCCACACCCGCGCTGGTTGGGTTAGCCTAGACTTTTTTTTTTCTTTTTTTTTTTTTTTTTAATGTTCTAGGCTATTAGCCTAACCTAACAACCTTACCTAACCTAACCTAGTATATGGGTGGGGGCTGCCGCCCCCACACCCCCGCTGGTTGGGTTACTTTTTTTTTTTTTTTTTTTTTTTTATGTGCTAGGCCTAGGGACTATTAGCCTAACTTAACCTAACCTAACTTAACCTAGTATATGGGTGGGGGCTACCGCCCCCACAACTTCGCTGGTTGGGTACTGGCTGAAAAACTTATTGTTTTACAGTAGCCTAGGCCTATACATGTATTTTAGCGTTTTTGTTTTTTCTCCCTTATAATACATTTCAGCTCTTAACCCTTGGGATCCGGGAGGCCTCATATAAGGCAAAATGGTAAAAAAAAAATTGCCGCTATAATCATCAGAACTCGGCAACCACGCGTTGTAGCGACGTCATCCCTACGGCATTATACAGACAACAACAAGTTCTACAATTTGCAAAAACATTGACTGCTCTAGGTAGTCTCAATCAGTAGCTACTGAATTATGAAATTGATTTTACCAAAATTCATATGAGGCCCCCCGGATCCCATGGGTTAACCCGTACAGCCCCAGCGACGCGTCTGACGCGTCGGCGATGTATGTAACGCACAGCCCCAGAGACGCGTCTGGCGCGTCACCCTAATTGCGCCGACCGTAACCTCAGGTGTAGCCACTCAAGAGGGCTCAGATTTGTATGGGAACTGTGTACGTATCCCACGCAACCGTGCCGATGGTTGAAAACTCAAAGTCCACGTGCGTGCGCGTGAGCACGCAATAACCTGTTTTTTTGGGGTAATTGCCTTCAATTTTTTTTACTCTTGTAAAATACATTTTCGGGGGCTCTGTAGGACCATTCTTTAAGCTTTTTGAGCGGTTTTTCCTTCATTCCTAACCCATTCGCTATTGTTTCTGGAATAAAAAAAAAAATTGAAAACCGGCCGGGTTCTGGTGAACAAACATTACAAAACTAGTCGGGGCTCCACGGGTTAATGCCATATATAGCAATGATGTATATGCTCTAACAGACCTATTAGGCCTAAACAGATCGATGAGCTAACTGTCGGTCCAAAACATCAGTATACCGGGCTTCCTGGAGAGAATGTGGTTGAAGAGAAGCATATAGTGGTAACCTAGGCAATCTAATTGCCATCCCTGGAGAGAGAGCCGATCCTAAGGCCACACCTTTGATCCGTTCAGGGTGACTCTCACACCAAGACCAAGACCAAGACCAAGGGTTAAAAGCGTAAAAATACAACAATAGGCCTATAGTGTTTTGTATCAAAACTAGGCTCGGGTTTTCCCAAATTGCAAACCCATAAAACCCAATTTTGTGAATACCCGAGCCAACTTTTGACGAAAGCTGGCTCGGATTTCAGGGGGTGGAGTGGGTAGCCTAATACAGGGGTGTAGCTAGAGATTTGGAGGCCCAGGGGGCTTGGTGCCTGGAGGGGCCCCCTCCATGGTTTGCTTATTATAGAAGGGGGTGGGGGTGGCGAGCGAAGCGAGCCTAATCAGCTGGGGGGGCGCTGTAAGCCCCCCCCCCCCCCCCAGATTTTTTTTTATAATAATAATGCTACCTAGGTGCATTTTGACGATATCCATGACTCAATAGTGGGGTACTGGTAATAATTTAATATACAATTAATTATTATATCACCGTTATCTAATGGATTAGGAATACATGTACAATGGATGGTACAATACTGTAAAACATATACCACTTTGATGAACTCCTTCTCTTTGTCGTTCATTAGGCATGTCTTAAATAAGAATATAAAATATAATACTAATAAAATAATAAAAAATAATAATGTACGTGAAACGTGATAACATTAACATTTTATTTCAACCCCACCACTGGCGTTAGGGAGTTAAAATAGGCGTCATTGGTAGGCCTAATCAAGCTATGCATTACCTCAAATCTCAATACTGGGGGCCTCTTCTTGAGAACCCCAGTAACTTGTTAGAAAGCTTACCAACGTTTGGACCTGACCCTGAACCAGCCAAAGGGCTAGATTAGCCTACAAACGAGTATTCAATGCTCACAACTGTGTTCCTTCTTATTTCACAGTTCCTGGGCTTGATATGTACAGCCACCATAGCCTATATATGGAAGGCGTATGGTAGCATAAATAAAAGTGCTCCAGAGTCTAAATTTGAAAGAATGAGTCATAGTGCTCATAGCCTAACCAAGGTAGCCTACACTCTACACCATTAATGTTGCCTCGCTATGCTCTATTTTAGCTGATGTATTGCACCCATACTTAATTGACTAATATTAAACGACTATGCATCTTTTTCACGATAAAGCTAAGGTTTAGTAAGACCATAAACATTGTATAGGCTATGTTAGGCCCCCTACAGTTCGAGAAAGAAATATGAGACCAAAACATAGGCCTAAAAATGTCAAGGTCTAAAAATTTAGCACTTTAGAAGTATAGCCTCCTCTACAAATATCTTCGATACCACTCAACTTTCTCACAAGGTTAAGTACATAGGTTATCTGTGAAATATAGCTATCGATTTGACCATTACAGTTCACGAAAAAGAAAATATTACCGACATTTTTGGTTCATATATTTATATATAATTGTATGTAGGCATAATCTTCGATTATACACTCAACTTACTAACAATCACCATGTTTCTTGTTGTCAAATTAGGCTATATCTTATTATTCCTTTACACATGCTTACGAAAAACACAGTATATTAACCAACTGTCAAACTCAATAGTGCTATTTTGTAATGTATATAAAGTATAATCATTAGGCCTACCTATAGGCAGTGCGTCCTAAGCAAGTGGCGGGTAGGAGGCTAGGAGCGAGAGCGACGATGTTTCCCCTTGCACCGCCAAATCAATACTGAGTCTGATGGAGTGATCGTTATTTTTCTAATTTTAAATACCCATGACGTCACAGGATAGAAGAAAAGAAAGAGGTGAAATCAGAAAACACACATGGTGTTTATTTTACTCATTATTAATATTACTTATATATACAGTATATACTATTAGTATAATTAATATTATTTTCAGATCCATTTGGGGGCCCCCTTCTCTTGGGGGCCCGGGGGGCGATTTCAAACAGCCCCCCCCCCTTAGCTACGCCACTGGCCTAATATCTTATGTTATAAAAATAGTAAACTTTGGGAAGACATTAGCCTAACCTAACAACCTTACCTAACCTATCCTAGTATTATAGGTGGGGGCTGCTGCCCCCACACCCCCGCTGGTTGGGTTAGGCTAGGCTATTATTATTATTTATTTATTTATTTTTTTTTTTTAAATGTGCTAGGCTATTAGCCTAACCTAACCTAGTATATGGGTGGGGGCTGCCGCCCCCACACCCCCATTGGCTGGGTACTGGCTGAAAAACTTATTGTTTTACAGTATACTGTATTTTATTTTATTTTTATTTTTTCTCCCTTATAACATATTTCAGCTCTTAATGACATATATAGCAATTATGTATATGCTCTACCGGACCTATTAGGCCTAAAAAGATCGATGGGCTAACTGTCGGTCAAAAACATCAGTATAACCCAGTGTGCTGGCTAAATAATCCAGAAGGGTTGATAGCCTCTCAAGTCCTATTGGTAAACCTACCTACATTTTTGGACCGACAGTGATTTCAGTAGGCCTAGCCTAGGCATATTTTTTTGGGGGGAGGGGGGAGATTTTATTTCCTGGGCGTAAGGTTGTCATGTTTACATAGGTCGTGCTCTCGTCTTTTGGTAAATATACAGGAGACGCAACAATATAGGCCTAGGTAACACATTTTTAATGGTAGTTTTGGGTTCCTATCATCATATGGTTCATTTCAGCCAGCTAAAAACTCTTTGATATTGGACTTTGGACATTCGGATGTAAACAAAGCGACGCATCTCAAGCGATCTTGAACGAAGCAAGCTGGTTTGCTTAGATACGTTTAGTATGATCAATACGTATATTATTTATGTTGTATTTAATTTTACTTGGCAAATCTATTATCACACAATTGAAATTCATATTATGGTAGCATTCAAGGAGACTACCGCAGGACTTACCTCTGACCGGGTATAGGCTATCCTAGTGTTTACTAGCCTATACCATTTATACGGGTGGATGGGACTCGTTAGCCTTGGTAGGCAACTCATCTAGGGGAGACAACCTTATACAAATCCGGGTGGATGGGACTTGTCAGCCTTGGTTGGCAACCTGTCTAGGGGAGTAAACCTGATACAAATCCATACTGCTTACCTAAGGGTAAGGCAGGTTAGTGGATGGATTAGCCGAACACCACTGTAGAAAAATAGTGCTAACAAGATACACAGAGGGCCTCGGAGTCGGACGGATCCTAAATTGAGTGGTCAATCCTGTAAGTCCTTCACTAAACTGGCTTGGGTTGTCCCTATCACAGGGAATAGGTCCGCTTGGGGGCATTCTGTGTATGGCCACCCTCGTAAGGGGAGTAAGGCGTCCGGCAATAGATAGACAGATAGACCACTTTGAAAGGACATTAGCCTAACCTAACAACCTTACCTAACCTATCCTAGTATTATGGGTGGTATGGATATTTGTGGTTGAGATGATTTAGTGGACTGTATCTGAATACCATACAATAAATGATATCACCTGATTCCTAAATACTGGTGCTAGGTGCTGTAGAACCTAGTCTTGTTGAGCCATGGCGATGTTAAAAGATGGTGTGTGGGACATGGGAGTGTTAGTTAATAGGACAGAGTTAATGCACAAAGAAGGGGGCCACTATATTGGATGATTGATGGGAATGATGATTAATGACCTATGGATTAGTATGGATAGATGGAGAATTGATGAGCTAAGTACTATCACTAATGGGGCGAAAGGTGAGGTGAAAACACGAGAGTGTAGGCAGTCGGTCTGGTTGTGGTGGCAGCTAGGTAGAAAGTGATTGCGGGACTCTCACAATATTCGCGGGAGGTCCGCCGATATCACGCATGCGCGAATAGGTAGGTACCGGGTATATATTTTCCCTCCCAATTATAATTACCTAAGTTCATAGGAATGATAGATTACGGGGTTGGGTGCCCAACCCCGAAAGGGGTTGAAATAGGGGAGCTATCCCCCCGCCAAAGGCGGCTTTCTAGGGCCTTTCCTAGCTGATGCTGAGAGGATTGGGTTCTAGTCATGTGGTGATGGGCTGGTCTATCAGAGTGAGAACTGAGCGATCTCTGCCATACCCATAGCTTACTCTGACTGTTCCTTTTACTTATATATTTTCTAGATCTCAAGTGACGGCGTCTCTTCCGTGGATTGACCTCCCAATCTACCAAGATTGAAAGCCAAAGCGTCACATTTTTCCTTTGCCCCTCAACTTTCTCTTCATAATTGCTGAGGGGCACAGGGCCCTGGGTGGGGCTTTGATTTCCCGGGCGTTTCCGCACCCTCCTCAGCTCCCCACCATGGAGTGGCTTCGGTCACCCAGGCTTTATTGTGGTCGGCAGGGAGGATCCTGTGGGGGCGCTCGGTTAAGGCCTTGGCCTTGCTCAGGGACTTGGGGCTGTTTGGTCAGGCAGCTTGGGGAACAACAACAACAACCCAATATCAAATTATAGGTTTAATTCCCGAAGAGAAGTAGAGAAAACCTAATATTTAGTAGGGGCCCCGGAATAATTGACGATGTTGCCTATTAGCATAAAAGTCTACATTCAACACCCGCGTCAGCCGTTTGAATCAACCGCCACGGGGAAGAACGAGAGTCATCTTCATAAGTGCAACGCTACTTCTCTTATGGTGTCGTCATAGATCGGGTACCCACTACGAAAAACTTCGTAAAAAATAAGAGAATAAAAAAGGAAAAAAATTCTACTTTAACACTGTTATTCACAAGCTTCCCACATTCGGTGGATTTTCTTGCGTTGTGGCTTCTTACCGCCTCTCGCCAAGCGCAACAATTCGTCCTTCAATGATATACCAAGATAAACTCAAAATATCAGCGAATGGGAAGGGGATGGCTGGGAGGGACTTCATCGTCAATGATTCCGGGGCCCCTACTAAATATTAGGTTTTCTCTACTTCCCTTTGGGAATCAAACCTATAATTTAATAGTGGCCCCTTCATCATTGACGATGTTGCCTGAATTCCAAGACTGGAGGGGGACATTCGTAACATCCAAACCTTAATAACCACATGGTTAAGTCAAGAAACCGTATAACAGGAAAAAAAACTTTTATTGATTTAGTTGTGAATACAACAAAAGTCTTTAACACATTGGCTGCAGCTATGTTTGGGCTATTTAGGGCATATTCAGGCACTCCTGAATGATAAATCAAGCATCTGCATTAAATGAAGTGTATTCTGCCGAAAACTAGGCGAAAATAGCTTCAAAATGAGACCAGAACGGGCCCTGTACGTGGTCTGGTTCACCCGCAGTGGTGCCAGTGAAACGCGGGAAACCCGCTATTATGTAACACTCGCTCGCTTGGCTACACTGTTGAGAGAGACAGAGAGAGACCCGCGCGAGACACAGTCAACATCAGTGAGCCGCTCGGTGCTCTGAGGGTCGGAGGTGGGCCCCCCACGCTCCCGCCCACTGACACTCAATTTTTACGTTTTTTACAGGCTTTTAAAGTCTGGAAATTGCTGTAACTTGCCAGGACGTCACCCGCAGCGAAAGGGTTAAAAAATGAAAGAGGGGGAGCAGTGCGTTGCTTCAAAGAAGCCTGCTCCAACAACAGAGTCCTCGTCCATGAGGTGTTTGTTGTATTGTGTGACACAGAGTTAAATGCAAAAACCCTTCATCACCTGGACCCTTAACCTGTGCTGAGCTCAGCTAGGTTCCTAGGTCCACTATTGAGTCACTTCGACCAATGCCACACATACTGAATCTAGTGCAAACTAGCCTTGAACACTTATAGAGTCACCTTGACCAATACCGACCTTTCTTAACCCTTAAAAAGCGGCTCACCACTTAAGTCGTGTTGAAAAAACTGGCAAAAAACGGGTGAAAAAAGGGTGGAAATCGAGTGAAAATGGGTGGGATAGTAATGATCCATACGTCCGACATCTGTGGCCTCCCGGCCCACACTAACTCCAGTTCCCCCACCGCGCGTGAGGATGACAGTGTAACCAATAGTTCGCTAAAAGTGAGCAAGGTAGCAAAATCTGCTAAACTTCCATCTTCGAGGTAACACTGTCAGTGCTCCACGAGTGCTACGTAGCTGTATGTGGCGTCATTGTGTAGCGATTTCCACCTAGTTTTCGGCGCAATACAGTTCCTTTCATACTGATGGTTGATATAGCAGTCAGAACGGCCCAGAAAGGCCCAAAACGGCCACAGAGCACCCGCTAGAGGAGGGTTAATCTAGTGCAACTAGCATAGAAACCTGAAAATCACATATATAGTAAAATGAACAGTAGTGAAAAGCAATCTTGTATTGTGTATACACAAAAACATGGGTTTGAAAACCTAAATGATTACATAATTTTTTTTTTTTTTTTAACTAAACAATTAACCCGAACTTCTTAGCTCGTACTTATCTATTTGGGCCCAGCCCGGCGCGACCAACGCCCAGCTTGCCCTACCTGAACTTGTAATCCTGTGGAAGGGGGTTCCTTTCTTGTACTGGGATCCACATATCCCCCCCCCCTTTTCTTAAGCCCTTATAGGGTGTACTTATCACAGTACTAACCGCTGGAAATACAAGTGAATAACATAAAGAGCGTGCCCTGTGCAGACCATAAAAGGTTTGGGCCGTAAGGAAAAAACTGAGGTTGTAAATAATAAGGGGGATTAACACCTGCAATGAAAATCTGCACCGATAGCACCTCCTGAGCCTACCACCGGTCCCCGCCCACCCGGCACGGAGCGCGGATACCTAGTATCATAGAGTAAACTAGAGAGCCAGAAAGACATTCGGCTATAATAGTTAGTCCGCCGGGGGGGATGCAGGAGAACTACTATTGGAAGCGGATCGAGCCAGACCCCTGGGAGACCTGAGCCGGAGGACCTGAAGGGCCTCGGCCGGGACCCCTTTAACCTCCTGGCGCCGAAATAACCTGTACATATACGTCATTCTGAACGCTTACATTATACAACTAAAAATAGTTCGCTATCACATGGAGGTCAGAGAAAACTCAGGGCTAGCCATAAAATTAAGGATGAACCGGCGAAAATGAAAAGCTGGCGGGACAACTAAGGTCTCTGGGTTTGAAGGGAAAACAGTTACCCTGGAAGATTGAATATAAGAGAGCTAATTAAAGAGACCGGAAAAGTAGACAGACATGTCTGGAACGTAAGGACTTGTTATAGCGTCAAGGGGATGGAAGGCCTTACTGAAAGTAGAAGACTGAGAGAACAAAAGCGCATGTGTCTGTCCGATCACTGCAAAAGTGCCCCTCTGGCTTAACCCTCGTGGCCCGGGGAGGTTCTCCTAAGGACGGAGGTCGTATCCGGGCGATCTGGTCGAAAAACGTCTAGGCCTAGGCTACCGTATTTTTGTTATTTTAACTGCTAGAAATTTCCCACGCATCCCTAAACGTAGTGCGGTTTCCAATCTGTAGACTGGCGTTGAGTAGAGCTCTCTAAGTCAACTGGTTCAGTTGTGATGACGATTTCCGTGGAGCGAATTTTTCCGCGATGTTGACAATATCGGAGCTTTTCAGACACTAATTTCGTCTGACGTCACAACAATAACATTGATCCGACGTCTCCTTATTGTTTTCGGAGGTGCGGTGACGCAACGATCGGCTTTGTTTACATGCGTCTAACGCACAGCGTTCAGACCAAGCTGACTAGGCTTTCAAGCTTACTGACCAGGTAAGGACAGCCGGGTTCCTGCCCATCTGCCGCGGTGTCCTTATAACATGCTGCTCGGGCAGGAAGGGTTAAGCAAGGAGAATGAGGCTGTGATTCGAAACGTAGTAAAAGAAGGGAGGGGAGAAAAGGGCGAGAACGCCCCGAATGGATTACATGTATCCCCACCGAACTAAAAGTGGGGAAGGAAAAGAAACTAATCCGGTCTACAGAGGCTTTACGTAAAGAATTTACCTGCTGCTGAGCCATCCCTGACCCTGGTAAAAAAAACTTCCGGTACGTGCGCACAACTCTATTAAGCATATGGAGAGAGGCAGATGCCCTCTAAGCCATTGGAGATGGTAATTATTCCTGCCGGGACGACGTCCCACCCCCAATGGCGGGGACAACTGCCAATCAAGAAACAGCTGCCCACCAGGCTTGCTGAGGGCTGAAATTGAGAGTGAATACTTATGCGTGTTGTTCCGCACCTATCGTACAAAGAGGGACCTCCTGGGGATCCGACAAGTGTAACTAGTTGAGAGCCCCCCCTGTACAGTCCTCCACACCACCCTATGGCTGAGACTAGTAGTACACACACCCACACACATTTTTGTTTTTTTTATTTTTTTAAAAGAGACCCCTAGCAGTTGCTAGCCGGCGGACGGTTACCTCTGGCTATAATTCTTCCAGTTTAGTGTGAGAGAGATGGCCTCTCCAGGTGCGGGTCCGCCGCAGGGGTAGTCGCATATCCGACCTGGGTTGGCGACCGCGTGCCTCCCTCTCGTGTGTAATGATTAAGTGTCCCATACCTTAAGCAGAGGGTTGTCGTTCTGTTAGGCAACGCCGTGTGGGGAAAAGCCGCGTGACTCCCTTCATTGGTGTGCGCTTGTGGTGACCGGCGCCGTGTTGAGCTGGAATTACCACTTTTTGAAATGTCATAGCAGGGGTCATCACGGTGGCAGAGGCCGTTGGTGGGGTAGGTGGTGGCGGAGGAGTAGGCTTTGAAGTGGGCTTAGGTTGGATGTTGACCTCTATCTTTCGGGATGGCTTTCGTGGAGGATTTTTGTTGGGTTGGTGGTAGTTGTTTCTGTTTCTTACTAAGATCTTATTCCTGGGGATGACTGTTGGGGAGATTTCTGGGATTCGAGGCTGGAGGCTTTTCTTCTTCGTTTAGAATGTAATTAAACGTTGGCCGCAATCCAGTTGGGCTTGCAACTTCTGTAGGATGTCTAATCCCATGTAGCCGTCATATTGGGTGCAGTCGGAGTGGAAAACTACAAATGGGTGGTGGCAGCAAGCCTCGAGCTGAGGGGTCGTGATGTGCAGGGGCGTGGTCTCTCCTCGAATAGCTAAAGGTGTGTCCCCAGCACTGATTAAGGCGGTGTTGGACGCGTGCAGTGCTCCAAATTTTCTGTGATGTTGCTCGTAAAAAGAATTAAACAGGGAAGATCGTGCAGCTCCTGTGTCGATGAGAAGACGTACTGCGATGCCCTTTATCTTAGCTAGGTGGTAGATGGGTGGAGGTTTCCACGGTACAGACTCCTCCGCCGAGGCCATCGTGGGCGGGGGAGGCTTTAAAAACCCTGAGGTGGGTCTTCCATCCCCTCGGTTTCTTCTTCTGGGTTTTCCTCGACGGCTTGAATGTGACAGTATTGGGGGACAGTATTCTTCATCCGTAAACTGGGTATTCATGTCTTGTATTTGTTCGTCGGCTGCTAGGATTCTCTTGGGCGACATTCTCTTCTTAGCTTGATCCCTTATATCATGGATCGGGCAAGTGGAAGTACAAGCCTTAAAATCGTATGGGTTTATCATAACGATGGGGCTGTCACGGTTCTTCTGTGGGCGCCCGTGTTGTTGAGGGCCTCGGTTCTGTTGTTGATAGTTCTGGTAAGGCCGACCGGTGTGTTGGCGGGTAGGGTAGATTCGCAGATTTCCTTGTGGGCGGCCTGACGAGAAGGGTTGGGGGCGGCCTTGAAATGAGTATTGCGGTCTGTTTCCCTGATGATTTGATTGCCCGGGTCTTCTGTTTCCCGGCGGGTGCGTGGAGAATTTTGTTTATGGCTCCAACCGTAGAAGTTTCTGGCTGGTTGTCCAGCAACTTACGTATGTTAATGATGTCCTTTACATACCCCATGGGATCGTAGAGGGCGAAGTGTTTCCTGACACTTGATGGCAGGATTCTTAAGAGCACGCAGAACATTTGTTGTTGCCGCTGCTCCAAGGTGGCCAGAGGGTAAGCGGCTTTTACCTGCTCGCTCACCTCTCCCAGGGTCACGTCCAGATTACCTCCGTATGTGGCCGCGTTGATTTTGTTGATGGCTGCAACAGGGCCTAGTGATGGCTGTACAGCGTCTATCACAATAGTCCGGACGTTTCCCCAAGTCAATTCGGGGGTTACTTGTCCAGTTACCAGGGACACGGCCTTCCCTAGGTGAATTAATACGACAGAGATCTTCTCTCGATCGGTCTGGTATGCCAGGTCTAGTACCGGGCTGACCATGTCTAGGTACAGTACGTGCGAATATCGTAAGTTTCTGCCTCATACTTGGGTATGGGGATGTGCGAACGTGAAGTCATGATGACGTATGTGCGCTCTATCTCTTTCCTGATAACTGTGTCAAACAACTTCCTTCCCGAATCAAGAACCACCGTCTGCCGCCAATGTTATGCCAGGTTTTTACTGGGGTTTGATTGGTTTAATTAAGAGGGTTCTTCCTAACTGGAGAAGTCACTATTGTTTTACCACAGACACAGAAAGAAAATAGAGGATAATTATCACAAGATGTGCATTCATATTCCGTTTATTTGCACAAGAATATCGCATACGTAAAGCTAGAACAACAATGGTCAAGAACAACAATAATAGATGCACGAACGAGGCTCCACTACGTCTGACTTGTAAGACTGGATTATTCTATGCAATATCTAAGTGAGTATGGTGGACCGCTTTCTAACTGAAAGATTACACTTGTCCTGTATTTATTTCAGAGATAAGAATAGCACTCCTTTCAATCGAGTATTTACACTTGTGCTTAGAAAGGCTACGTAGTAATTATATGTGTGAACTTTTGGTTTTTACCTGCGTAGAGTTCTGGATTGGAAGCTGAACGTAATTATTTTCTTTGTGTTAATTCACTATGGTGCTTACGCATAAGTTAACTTGAATTTATTTGTTATTTTCTTTACCAGAATTATTATCAGGACTTCCCTGATTTATTTGGGTTTCACTAGATTTATTTGGGTTTCACTAGTACTTCCTTTCTCTCGCTTTTGCATACATGCGTAGTATCCGATGTTTCTAGAATACTTCTTTATATATACCCGGTAGATATATTTTTACTACTTTCCACTGTTGATCTTTTTATACTCTTTCTCTGATAAGACACTAAGTATATATTCTTTCCACAGTTAGATCTTCTATAACTTTTAACGGTATAATAACTTCACTTTAGATGTGTAGAATAAGTAATCCAATTTGTGTAGAATAAGTAATCCAATCTTCGGTAGATGCGTTGGCTGTGGGGGTTGTCCTGTCGTGACTGGGTTAGCACAGTTTTACACAAGCTCTTGGATTGGGACCTTGAATACTATCTACCTAGCCATGGCAAAGGTAAAAAAAATAGAATCGAGTTAATGCAGGAGTGAACTCACTGACTACTCTGGTCTTTGAAAGAACTTTGATGCAGAACTGGGGGTTGTTTAAGTTACTGTCCTTCCGTCCATGGATCACAAGGAAACAGTACTACAAACCAGTTAAACAGGTTGACTTCAGTATCACAATTGTTTTTCCATCCATGGATCACAAGAACAATTCTTCCTACTGAGCCCTCAATCTTCCAACTGTCCTTCCGTTCATGGATCACAAGAAACAGCCTTTCAATTGAGTATTGATCTTAGAATATCCTGCTGAGGTCACCTCTTTTCTCAGCATCTTGGCGGTGGTGTGGCTGCGCATCAGAAAGGCGCCTAGGGGTAGGGTGTTGTAGGGTGGTTGGTTCCGTGTGGCTTGGAGGGGGGGTGATATGTGGTAACCGTATATCTCGGCTTCCCTGGTCATGTCGGCGATGCGGCTGTGCTCCAGAGTGGTGAGGGAATGTCCGGTATTTATGGTGCCATTCTTGGTGTCGCCTGTCTTTCCCACTTCTTTCATTTCTTGGCGCTTTGGCATTGTCCCTGTTGATGACTATGCCCTTTCCTGGTGTTGGAGGACAGCCCATCTCGTCGGTAATGGTGCGAGCACGTCTGTCTGGGCTGGGGGTTGTGCCCTTGTTGAGTTGAGGGTGGATGGGAGAATTTCGTCTTTCTCGTTTATTGTTTTTCTTTCCCTGGACTTTGGAATTGTTGATGGTGATGAGTAAGTCCCCTTCTGGTGTTAGAGGACGTGTCATATTGATGGTGGCAATTCGTGTTCCGGTTTTGTGGGATAGGGTAAAACGCCGATGAAAGTACCGTCGGTCAATAAAAATACCGATTTTCATTTGCACATTACGCATATAAAAACTTTATGTATATAACTTTCATTAGTATATTCATAAAGAGCACACTCTAAGCTATTCATAAGTCACTTAAAACACTAAAATCGGCTTACGGTAGCCATGTAATAACATGGCGAACCTTCGTGAAAGTGGCGCCACGCAAAACGGCGAATTTATTGGTGGATGGTGGAAAGTTCTGGGTCCGGATGTTGGTACCACCTATTATAACATTGGTAATTTAATTCATATCTTTCTTATACCCCCTACATATGATTCGGAAAGCCTTCAGCTTTGCATATACAGTAGTCCCTCGTTATCGACGGGGGTTACGTTCTTAAGACTGCCGTCAATAGCAAAAACCGTCGATACCGCATTACCGTACATTACGGTACCGTACATACACGTACAGTATCCGTGGTCTCTATCCTATGTACTTTTAAGTGTTTCCTTTACACATAACCTTACATATTAGAGTATATTGCAAATAAAATTATCCTATGTACTTTTAAGTTTTTCCTTTACACATAACCTCGTCAGACATGGCACTTGACTTGACTGTTTTGATGGTCCTGGGGATTCAATTCCTTCATTATTACCACCAGGCACACCGTCTATCGCTGAATACATTAGAGGCCATAATAAACGCAAGAGATACAAGGTTCAGGCACAAATAAGCAAGTAAAAGGCGGGTGGACTTAAGAGCTTCTGTCTGGTTTTGACAACATTAAAAATGGAGGTCGAAAGTGACGCTCCGATCGTCGGTGAATCCGGATTCACTCAAAACCTAAAGTCTTTAGGCTAATTATTTTTGCTCTCGTTTTCGGTGTATTTTCTTATTATTGTATGTCTTATTGTTCATCATTTAATCCACTTTTGGTTGGTATATAAGAGTAATATAAATAAACAATTAATCCGTCGATATATCAGTCGATACTCGAATCAGTCTAAAGTCAGTCGATAGTCGAATCCGTCTATGATAAAGCAATCAGTCTATAATCAAATCCGTCTATAAAAAAGCCGTCGATAACGAGGGACTACTGTATATGCATATTTTGTACCTAGGTCACATAATAATACTTAATTCGAAAACTTACCAAAGTCGATGTTAGGCCATCAGAATTGTCTCAATATTATCCTATTTTCACCAATTTAAGCAGCTCCTCGTTGTCATACACAACGTTCAGTTATTCACAATTGTAAATCATGTGTGGAAATGCTGATACTAAAGCTACATTCTCCATATTAGCCTGAAATATGACGAGAAACCGAAAATCCGCCATTTTTCTTCACTGAATGAGTAAGACTGGCCTCTTAGTTCTTAATCCATTACACTAATCTTCAATTATATACAAAAACTACATAAAAGCATGTCACTAAATAAATGTAACCCATATTTATTACACAATTCGCGATTTATAGCCATTATTTGCAAGGTAATTACAAAAAATTACCATTAGACATCGTAGTTCGGAAAATGGCTTTGGCTTCAACTTTCAACACTTATGGTGACCATATCTTACTTTGAAATATATAGAATATAACATATAATAGGTAGATTTATGCGATAAAGGTAGCATCAGGCCACCCAAAACAATGGTACATTTATTGACCGACCGCAAAAATCGCGTAAGTTTTTATAAAATCTGTGTTTTGCCATAGGGGTGCATTTCATACCTCAAGAATTCGACCACACTGAGCCAAAACGTTTTCAGTCCTGTCCCGGTAGCCATTTTGAATGCAGGTGATCTAGTTTTGTGAATATTAAGAAAGTTTTAGACCTTGCCCGCACCGTGAAACGGCGAATCTTGCTCTGCCTCGCAGATATATTCACTTAATACCTTGTAGGACCTATGGAAATGCTTAAATATGATTTATTTTACCTTTAAAGTGACAATTGATAGTGTGTGCTTCCAGCTGCTTTGTGTAAACAAACCGATGAAGAAAAAAAGGAAGTATAAACCCCACCTGAAGTTGGAGGTTCGCAATTATGGTAGGTGAGACCAGAGTACTTTTATCGGTGTTTTACCCTATATCATTGTTTGTACTGGAAGGTGACCTTGAGTTGTTTTTCCTACGGTGCGCCTCCTGGCGATGTGGTAGGAAGTTCAGCCTACGATGCACCTCCTGGCGGTGCGGTGAGAAGCTCAGCCAGGTCCATTTCGTTCCCCGCTCTTTCCCCTACTCGGCCACTGTTTCCCATTCTTCCACTGTGGTGAGGTGTGGTAGGATGAGAGGGAAAACTGTTTGGTGGTGGTGAATGCTTGATTAACTGTTTCCCTGTTATTTCACTTATAATATGAATTTCAATTGTGTGATAATAGATTTGCCAAGAAAAATTAAATACCACATAAATAATATACGTATTGATCATACTAAACGTATCTAAGCAAACCAGCTTGCTTCGTTCAAGATCGCTTGAGATGCGTCACCATGTTTACATCCGAATGTCCAAAGTCCAATATCAAAGAGTTTTTAGCCGGCTTGTTTTTAAATTGTTGTTTAATGGGTTAAATATGCATTTCCGCCTATTATCACACATCGAAACACCCTTACATAACTCTAAACTACATAAAAACAATTGAAACAATTTTTTAGCAATTTAATTACAAGATCTTTATATTGACCTTATTATTATATTATTATTGCAATTTAGCCTACCCTCACTGGTAATGTCAAGACCGCCAAAAAGTTACCGTCACATTTACATTTACAGTACTAAGATTAACGCGAATGTGAATGTGAAAGTGAATGTGTGGGTAAGATTACGTTCGAATTACCGCCGATTACATTCGGCGAGAAGTTACCGCCAGATTCACTTCACATATAGACACTGTTTTATATTACCGCCGAAAACCGTCACATTCACATTCGGCGAGAAGTTACTGCCACATATAGACACTGATTTATATTACCGCCGAAAAGTTACCGTCACATTCCCATTCGGCGAGAAGTTACTGCCAGATTCACATATAGACACTGTTTTATATTACCGCCGACAGGTTACCGTCACACTCTTATTCACATTCGGCGAGAAGTTACCGCCAGATTCACATTCACATATAGAAACTGTTTCATATTACCGCCGAAAGTGAACGTGGGTAAGATTACGTTAGCTATGTTGCCGGAAAAAATTAACCTGAATGTGTATTTCGTATCCATTAGTCATCCACAACTTAAGTTTGTTTAGACTAAAACACAAACTATTTGTAAATTACACTATACCCTGCCTCTTATTAACTGACGGTAAACTGCTAAGTTCCCATCAAGATTTCTGTTATTTTTGAAGATTTTGTAGTAAAATATGGTGCTAGGCCTAATTACATAAATATGGTCTTAACCCTTCCTACCCGGTCTGCCTTAGGTAAGGACAGCACGAAAGAAGGGCCGCTACCCGGTATGCCTTATCTAAGGCATGAGCTTAATAGCCTAATTAAGCTTGGTCTGAACGCCATGCGTACGACGTATGTCAACAAACCCAAGCGTTCGTCACCGCACCTCCGAAAATAAGGAGGAGAAGACTCCTCAATGTTATTGTTCTGACGTCATGACAAAATTAGTGTCTGAAAAGCCCCCATATTGGCAACATCTCTGCAATATTTGCTCCACTGAAATCGTCATCACAACTGAACCAGTTGACTTACAGACTCAATGCCAAAATACAGATTGAAAACCGCACTACGATTATAGATGAGTGGGAAAGTTCTAGCAGTGAAAATAAACATAAATACGGTAGCCTAGGCCTACACGTTTTTCAGCCATTTCGCCCGGGTAGGGGCGACCGTCATTGGGTAAGACAGCCCGGGGAGGAAGGGTTAATATGATTCAGAGACATGGTAGTTTCATATTTTTGTCATTAAGTATCGAGGAATTAGATTCAATTCATCGTCATCTGAAATAAAACGGCGTATAGGCAGCAAAGTCAACGCTGCTACAACAACCATACGAGGAAGATGAAGATAACATAATCTCAACACTGTTATTTAACTTCAGCAACACAGAGATAAAAAAACAAATAATTTACAAATCATGGTTAATAAGAAACAAAAAATTAAAAGAGCTTAATAGAGAAAGACCCAGACCACAAGAGCGCTACATCAGGGAGAGCCGTTATAAAGGCTGCGCTCCTACCATCCAACTAAACTGAACTGATCTTTCCGACCATCAAATGAACTGAACTATTTGGATTTTGGATTTTTAAATAGAATCTTGGATTTTTTAACAGCAATCTTGGATTCATTTTTGTTCCGATGAGTCCATTGGCAAAACTGTCTTGTCCTGCAAAGCTCCCAGCAGATTTTATTGTGACTGTGATAAATCTACACCTTCACTACCCGTTTTATCGCTATTCTGTTGCTCCTAACAGGTCAATATTATTCGTAGTAGACTTAGAATGGGTAACGTTCAACAAGACTACATCGGCCTTATTTAGGCTACCATTTTTTTTTTTTTTTTTTTTTTTTCAAGGAATAGGCCTATAGTGTTCATAGTTGTTGTTGTTGTTCCCTAAGCTGCCTGGCCGAACAGCCCCGAGTCCCTGAGGAAGGCCACGGCCACGATCGGGCTTTCCCACAGAGCTCTCATTGAGTGTAGATTGTGTTGTTGGTGTACGGTAAGTGGTTGTGTGAAATGCAGTCTTCTATGATGTGTTTAATGGTATGGGGTGCTGTGTTACATCCCGGGCAGGCGTCGACAACGGAGTCATCCAGTCTCTTCTGATAGCTCAGGAGAGCTGGATGGTGTCCGCATCTCAGCCTGGCCAGGTGGACTCTGTCCTCGCGAGGGAGGGAGGATTCGGAAGGATGGATTTCGGGAGGTCGTGCATGCAGCTGCGTGTTGTCTGTGAGTGAGTGGATGGATTGGCGAGAGATATGAGTATGGATGTGCTTCTGGAAGTTGGTTCGGGGTGGGCAGGGAGGGAGAGAGGATAATAATTGTGTGTGATACCGTGTGCTGGGTGTTGTTTTGATATTTCTTGGTGTCTGTGGGTGTGCTGCCATGTAGTTTAGTGGGTGGTCTTGGTTCGTGGAGGCTGCTGCCAGGAATTGAGTGCCTCTCATGTCCAGATGGTCTTTGACTTTGAGGATTTTGGTTTCTTGATGTAGGTGATCTGTGGGTGCAGTAGCTGTGCAGCCTGTAATGATCTTCAGGGCTTTGTTTTGAATAGTCTGTAAGGTCTTATGATGTGTTTCAGCTAGGTTAGAAGCCCAGGCTGGGCTTACGTATTCCATCACTGATCTTATGTATTGTTTATATACTGTGGTGGTAGTTTCTTTGTTGTGTCCAAATTTTGTGTGAGCAAGTGACCTGAGGGCGTTAAGTCTGGGTGTCAGTTTCTTTTTAATGTTTGTGGTGTGCTGTTTGAATGTCATATGAGTATCATATGTTACTCCTAGGATTTTGGGTGTGTGTGTATGTGTTAGGGGTGTGTTGTTTATGGTGAGTTGAGGGATGTATTCGTGTTCTCCTGTCCAGCTTGTGAGCAGGGTTGTGGTGGATTTGGCTGGGGCTAGATTAAGTCTGTTTGTAGTGCACCAGCCATGTAGTGTGTTGAGATAGGGTTGAAGGAGATCTGTTGCTCTTTTTGGGTCATGGTGTGTGCATGTGAGTGTTATGTCATCTGCATAGGAGGCTAAGTTTATTTGGGGCGTATTGGGTGTAGTTATATCGTGCATATACATATTGAAGAGTGCGGGCGATAGGATGGATCCTTGTGGGACTCCGTTTGGAAAGTTTCTGATTTTAGATGACTGACCGGCAAAAGATACGTGTGCACATCTGCCTGCTAGGAAGTTGGCCAGCCACCTTTTTGTGTTGTTGTGCATGTTTGTGTTGTAGATTTTGTTTGTTAGTTTGTGGCGGGGGATGGCATCGAAGGCTTTACTAATGTCGAGTGTGGCTAATAGTGATCTGTGTGGTGGTCTAGCTGAGTTGATGCCGTCAAAAGCTCTTTGTGTAAGGTCTGTGAGAAGAGTGTTTGTGGAGTGCAATGGCCTAAAGCCATGTTGTGTTGGAGCTAGGGGTAGGTCGGGTGTAATTAGTTGTAATACTAGGCGTTCCATGACTTTGGAGGGGGAGCAAAGGAGTGTGATGGGGCAGTGCGAGGAGGGTAGCGTGGGGTCTTTGTTGGGTTTGGGGAATGTGATGATGATACCATGCTTCCAAATGTCTGGTATTGTGTTGTGTGAATAGCTGTAGTTTGATATGTTAGTGAGTGCTTGTATGCCTTGTGGTCCCAGGTGTCTGAGGTGTATGTTGCTTATGTTGTCTAGGCCACAGGTGGGTGAGTGCTTGAGATTGTTGATATGCTTTGTCTGGTGATTGGTGAAGTGTGTATAGTCAGGGTCTGTGGGGAATTGTCTCTTACGTCGGATGACACGTCGGTCGTCTTTGTGAGGTTTTAGGTGGCTGACATGTGAGAAGTGATTGATGAGAGTGGTTGCTTGTTGTTTACATGAAGGAGTAGTCTGTTGTTGTGATTGCAGCATGTGATTGTGTTATGTTGCTGTTGGAAAGTGTGATGCTGTTTAGTGTTTTGTAGAGTTTTTTGGGGTTTGTTTTGTAATCAAGTGTTTGTAGGAAGTTATTCCAATTTAGTTTTTGTTGTTCTTGTATTTTGTTGTTAGTTTGGGTGTTGAGTGCTTGAATTTGTTGTGTGATGTCTTGTGTGTGGGGTGCTGGGGAGTGTTTCAGTGTGTCGCGTTGTCTGATGAGGTTTTGAATTTCTGGTGTGAAGTTGGGGTTGTGTATTTTTCTGTTACCTCTTGGAATGTGTTTCTTGTCAGCGTTTTTGGATAGTTTTATTGAGTATGTGTACAGCATTGTTGATGTTAGTGATGGGTGTACTGTTTAGAGTTGTGAAGTGTTGTTCTGTCTCATTTGTGAATGCTTCCCAGTTAGCTCTTTTATAATTGGTGTATGTGTGTTTGTGGCTAGCTGGGGTGAGTCTGGTTTTGGTGGTGATAATGATCGGGAGGTGGTCAGAGCTTAAGGTTCTGACCACCCTCCAGGATGTTGTGGGGGCGAGTTCTGGGGAGCAAAAGGTGATGTCTGGAGATGATGGGTTATAGAGGGCTTGGTGAGGAATATGGGTATGTTGATGGATGTCGTTAAGGATGATGAGGTTATCTGTTTGGTTTTGTAGTACCAGCCCTCTGTCTGTGTCGGGGTTGTCGACAAACCAGGCCGACGTCTTGGCGTTGAAGTCACCACCCAGGATGATGTCTGGGGTGTTTGTGATGTGTTGTAAGTGTGGTCTGTATTCATTTGGTACTGTAGGGGATGTTTGGGGAGGGATGTATGTGTTTATGATGGTTATGTTGGAGTTGTTGCCAGTGCGTATTTTAATTGATTGTATTTCTGTTGTGTTATCATTTGGGGGGAGGAGGGATTTGGTTTGTACACTGGTTACTATGTATGATATTTCTTTGTGTACCAGGGTGATGAGTCCACCGCCCCCGCCGACAGCCCGGTCTTGTCTGATGGTGGTGAAATTATGAAATGTAGGTGTTTTTTTGTGTTGTGCGGAGTTTTGTTTCTTGTAAGATGGCAATGTGTATGTTGTGTTGTTTGATGAAGTGTGAGAGTTCGTGTTTCTTTGTGTTAATGCCATCTATGTTCAATTGGAGAATGTTAATGTTATGTGCACGATGTATGTTGGGTGCTGCTGCACGAGGATGGGGTGAGGGGGGGGCGAGGGAGGGGCTGGGGGTTGGGAGGGGTGAGGTGGGGGTGGGGAGCAGGAGATGGGGTGTGGTGTGTTGAGTTGAGGATGTGGATGGTATGGGAAGGTTAGGTGGGTTAGGGAGGAGAGGTGGACTGGTTTTAGGGGGGGGAGTGGATGATATGGGGAGGAGAGGTGGACGGGTTTTAGGCAAGGGATTTGACTGGGAGAGGGAGGGGCATGAGGAACAGGTCCAGGTGTTCGTGTAGTGTTTCTTGGAGGCAAGTGTTGTACAGGTGAAGTGGGTCCAGTTCCTGCATGAATTGCAGAGAACTGAACCCTTAGTGTGGCAACTCGAAGTGATGGGTTTTGAGCAAGTTGGACATATGTATGTGTACGTGGGTCCTGGGTTGCTCTCAATGTCTCCGGCTAGAAGAAGTCTTCGAGAAATGACAGCCGGAGAGTCATTTCTCGGTGTAGGAAAAACTGTGTGATGTGTGTGTGTGGTGTGAGAGATTTGGAAATTCCCGGCGCGACCGAAGCCGCTCCAAGGAGCCGTGCACCCAGGGAGGGGGCGTTCATAGTTCATAGAGGAGTGTTCATAGTTGTTTTGCATGGTTTGAGTGGAGGATTTGCATAAACTTACCCATTATCTATCAATCTGAAGATACAGCGTCAAATTGTCTATTTATTGGGTGAATCGCGCTTTTACAGTAGGTAAGGGAAATTACGGATACATTGGATACACAATGGGTTGAGGGGGGATGTTGCCCCCCCTCAACCCCCCTTGATTTATTGTCATCCTCATATATGTAGATCTGTAAGGGGGCAAAAAACAGGTTGCCGGAATTTCATTTTTGTGAGTAGGCCTGACACTCACGCCATTTATTGGGTGAATCGCACCCACCGCATCTTTCAAAACAAGAAGAAGAAGGAGTTCAAGTCGAAGGATTCATTGTGCGCAATGCTTTGTCTACGGTCGGGACTTATTATTTTAGTGTTATTTTTCGGTGTAATCGTTTTTTTTCAAGTGTCGATAACGAAATTCCTCCATGCCGACTATAATGAGAAAAAATATGGCGAGTCTATTGGTCCCTATTTTCCCTAATAAATTGTTTCTAATAGGGCGGATGTAGTGTCCTTGAAGATTATCTTAGAATGATTCGATGATGCTCGGAAATGTATATTTGACTTGACATAGAGATAATTATAGGGAATAGGCTCGCAGCCTTATTATACATCATTTATCAGGGACAATGTAGGTCTATGGAATCCTTATACTATACTTATGTATAATCCACTGTGGGAGAATAATTTTGATCACATTTATTAAAACCAGATATTAATAGATAAATCGCCCATTCTAATCAATCTCGGAGCTCTTTCGGACATCCTAACTGTTTACAAACGCCTTCTTTGTGCAGTATAATTGATATTTACCCCCTGCTGGCAACATTGACGATTTCAATAATTCATGGGGGGGGGGGCAAAGCCCCCCCTCAACCCATCGTGTATCCCATATTGGAATTATAACTAAATCCATGAAAACACTCATTTCTCAAAATCTGAAGGAAAAAACATGAACAATAAGGGTGCGAGCCTATTCCCTATAATTACTACCAAACTTTGTTATCTGTTGACCCATTTTCTTGCGAAGCACGATCACCGAAGCTGTTTTTCGCTCTCCCGCAGTACTTTTTAGTGATGTTAGGCTATGTCTTCTACATCATTATTTCGAGCAGCGGGGGTCTAGGCCACTGGGGGCAGCAGCCCCCAGGTTAGGTTAGGTTAGGTTAATGACAATATTGTCGGTAATTATAGGGAAAAGACTCGCAGCCTTATTTGGGATTTTTTTTTTCCAATTTGTTTTTTGGAAATGGTAGTTTTGATGCTATTAGTTATAATTCCACTGTGGGAGAAACCCTATATAACCTCATTATCCAACAATCTTAAGATAACCCCCCCCCCCGATAGTGGGGAGGGCTATGAAGATCAGGGAAAATGTGGGGTTACAGTAATATAGTGAAATAATGAAGAATAGGAATGTGTGAAATGCCTAAAATGGCACTTTTCCGAAATCCGAGCCAAGTTTTGTCGAAAGTTGGCTCGGATTTTCCATAATTTCAGAGACTCAAAAGACCACTTTCTAAAAATCCGAGCCAAGTTTTGTCCAAATTTGGCTCGGATTTTCCATAATTTCAGAGACACTAAAGGTCACTTTGAAAAAATCCAAGCTAAGTTTTGTCCAAAGTTGGCTCGGATTTTGCATTATTTCAGAGACACAAAAGGCCACTTTGTAAAAATGCGAGCTAAAATTTGTAAAAACTGTGCTTGGATGTTTGAAATTTGGAGAGGCTTAAAAGGTTAGTATAATAAGCATTTGTAAATTCTACCGCAACTACGAATCTTGTTTCCGAGACCTAGTATATTAACCTAACCAAACAACCCAACCTAACCTTACCTAGACCTAGTACGTGGGCAGGAGCGGATCCAGCTGAGGCTTAAGGGGGGGGCTGTTAATATACATGAGGGGCGCCATAACTTAATATGTATTGTATTTCAGATAAAATGCAGTATATATCAGATGTAAGGGCGCAATTTTGGTCACTAAGGGGGGGCAGCCCCCCCCCCCCCCCCCCCCCCGTGGATCCGCCACTGTACGTGGGATACAAAACTAGCCCTTGCATGCCAGCTGCTGCGGGTTCATAGTAGCCAGTTTGTGGGATACAAAACTAGCCCTTGCATGCCAGCTACTGCGGGTGCATATTAACCAGTACGTGGGATACAAAACTAGCCCTTGCATGCCAGCTACTGTGGGTTCATAGTACCCAGGACGTGGGATACAAAACTAGCCCTTGCATGCCAGCTACTGCGGGTTCATAGTAGCCAGTTCGTGGGATACAAAACTAGCCCTTGCATGCCAGCTACTGCGGGTGCATATTACCCAGTACGTTGGATACAAAACTAGCCCTTGCATGCCAGCTACTGTGGGTTCATAGTACCCAGGACGTGGGATACAAAACTAGCCCTTGCATGCCAGCTACTGCGGGTTCATACTACCCAATACGTGGGATACAAAACTAGCTCTTGCATGCCAGCTACTGCGGATTCATAGTACTCAGTACGTGGGATACAAAACTAGTCCTTGCTCTCACTGCCACATGTATCGCACTTACCAGTATTATGCTGAACAACAAAATCCCATGTAGCTTCCTTAGTTCGCAAAATATCCCCCACACCTCTCTCCTAGACAAAGTTGAAAGGAAGGCCTTTCGTATCATTAACTCCCGTCCACTCACCAACTCTCTGCAATCTCTCTCTCTCCGCCGCAATGTTGCATCTCTCACTATTCTATCGCTACTATAATAATCAGTGTTCCTCAGAGTTATCCCAGTGCATACCACCTCCTTTACGTAGGGCACGTGGTACCCGTCTTGCAACTCAATCCCACCCCTACTCTGTGCAACTCTCCAACCCAAGAGTGAAACGTTACTCTCAAACTTTCTTCTACTCAACAGCTGAGCTCTGGAACTCTCTCCCAGAATCAGTCTTTCCCTCTTCCTATGACTTAAATTGCTTCAAACTCTGTGTGTCCAGGCATTTTGGCCCTGTCACTCTTTCAACTATGGGAGAGGCACTCGCTATAGGCAGTTATGCCTTTTGCCTCCCTCAATCACATAGAAAAAAAAGAATTGTTGACAGGAGAGACTACAACCTGTACAAGCGGCCATGACAGTTACAAATCTGCCGGGCTGTTTGACGTTTCTGTCAGCTGAGAGAAGGAATGGCAACAATATGCGCCGAGTCGTGCGCAAGAGCAAATATATGTAATACAGTGGAGCCCCCATTTTCGCTACACCGGTCTTCGCTGATTCAATTCTCACGCCACACACCAAATATTCCCAATTTCAATTCTCGCGCCAAAAGCCTCAATTCTCGCATCAAAATCCCAGCCGAAACCCGAAAAAATAGCAAAAATAAAAAAAAAAACTACATAAAACTAGAAAACAAACAAAAACAATAATTTTGTTTTAACATAATGAAAGAATCTGCCAGGTGCTTGCCGTTTAGAGACGAAATCCGAGATCCGATCGTCAAATTCACAAGATGCCGCCATCTTGACGTCATCACTAAGCAGACGCTTGCAGTTTAGCTAGTATCTGTGTTGACAAAACAACCGTTTGCAAGCTTTTTTGTGCCTGAACCCCTTATCTCTCGCGTTTATTATAACCTCTAGTACATCTAGTGATAGGGATGGTTGGCCTGGTGGTAGCAATGAAGGAATTTCATGCTCAAAACACAGCAAAGACCAGTCCATGTCGGACGAAAGCGATTGAATTGCCTAGCCTAGACGATGTTAGCCTAGGCTAGGCTAAATATGACAATGATTTATAATAAAATATGTGTGGTAAGTAATCTTCTCATAATACGTATTTATACGTCTTTTCCTCATAATATGTATTTACAGTATTGGATGTATTTGGGGCAAAATGGGTACTTGAGGGGTGGCTGGACGAATTTAGAACCTAGGCCTAGGCTAGGTCTAAAAAAAAATGCATGATATAAACAACGCCCCAATCTACAGTATTTACGGTTAGGACTGTCATTTAGCCATGTCTACATTATTATTTACAATACATAAGATTTAGGCCTAGGCTACTTGATGTAGCCTAGACAAAAAACATGTGCAGTAATTGTTTAGATATTGGGCCTTTTTTTTCTAGTTATTAAAAACTTATTTTATGGTGTATTATATGATACAGTATAATGCATAAAATTTAATTTGTGTACAATAAAATATGTTTTCATAGGCAAAAAATAGAAAAAGACGCAAATTTTGGCATGAGCACGGAACCGATTGAATTTTCCCCTTAAGAACAGTGCCCCGATCTTGGCTGTTTCAATCCTAGCTCTATTTCTGCGGAACCGATTAGCAGCTAGGATGGAGGCTCCACTGTAATACTAAAACTACAAGGGAATGGGAAAGAAAAATGCCAGAAAAGATTGAACAAATACCGCGAAAACTATGAAAATTAAATACAATCACAATGTAATGTTGCAAATGTGTATATTAGACATACAGTAACATCTTTGTAGAACATAACACTTTACTGTAGCGAGTGTACTCCATTCCGAACACTTTTTGTAAACATTGAACACGTCCGTAGCAGAGCTCTCAAGATTGCGGGACTGAAGAAGAAGAGTTTGTTTACGCGCGGGACTCTATTTTTATCGACAAAATCGAGTGTTACAAAAGTTATCAAAACTATTCTCCCACAACGGAATCTATGTGAGTATATTATAAGGATTCCATAGAGCTTCACTTTCCCTAATAAATTATGTATAATAACGCTGCGAGTCTATTCCATATAATTATCATATTGTCATCAGAGGAGGCGGGTGATTGGTTTGTTTACGTTACGCGGCATCCGCCGCCGTCTGCGAGTGTCAACCTCGCCGAATAATTTTCAATGGAAATATTGATCTAACATGACAACCTAACTTAACTTGGGGGCTGCTTTCCCTAAACTCCCATAATTAGAACATCAGTAGGGCTTCTTGAATATGGTAAGACTAATAAAGACTCAGTTTCGATAGGAAAATAATGAAAAAATAGGGGTAGTATAAATGTAGATTTACCGCAAAGTCCCCCCTCAACCTATTATTGTATCCCATGGCAGTCAAAATTAATGGAAACGTGATCGCGAGCGTGCTGCGTGTGAGTAGTGTAAACAAGGCGAGCGGTACGCAGTAATATTCCCATGCTCAAGGTTACGACCGTCATGCGTCTAATTTGTCCGTTTTAGTTTGTTTTTCAAAATCATTCCACAGCCAGCCGTTATTTGGGAAGGATGTAGTATACTTGTGTTTCACCAGCTTGTTTACAGTACCGTACTTGTATGCTCATTTCCGTCTATTTTGACTTTTTCCTGTTATTTGCCCCCTGCTGGCAATACAAATTATGACAAGAAGTCATGGGGCGTGAGGGAGCCCCCCTCAACTTATTATTGTATCCCACCATCCACGGCAGTCAAAATAGATGAGAACGAGATCGCGAGCGTTCAAGTAATGTAAGCAAACGGGTGATACACACAGAGACTATATTGTTACTGTTATTTGTCATCTGCTGGCAATATATATAATGATGACAGTAAGTCTTGGGCAGTTCCCCCCTTAAAAAGCGTGATAAGCCTCATGTAAAGTAAGTATCTGTATAGCGTATGCGAGAGGCTTCATGAAAAATACCTTCCAAAATGCCCCAAGTGCTCTCAAAACAAAGAATATTTGATTAGGTGAGATAATTCCACTTTAGCACTTTCTACCACTCCCCCACATTTGTCCCCTTCCCCTCCTCAATTATCGACTATTTTTTCTCTTAATTCCCTTATTTATTGGTAATCTTTCACGCCAACTATCATCAGACGGGCTCAGAGGCAGGGTTGAATTATCTAGAGACCCTCTAAAAGTGAAGGATCTCTCTCAGGCCGCTCAGTACCGTCATTCGGTGTGACTTCGGACCTATTTGACCTAATTTTAAGCCTAACTCAATAGGTAAAGCCTTAATTATGCAATCTTTTGCATCTATGTATAGCTTAGAAACGTAGAATAATCGTGTGTACAGTGGAAAAAATTATAGGCCTTTGGCTTAATTATAACTAATATTTATAATGGTGTTCGAAGTCATCATCGATATGAGGTGACTTCGGACTGGGGTAAGGTGACTTCGGACATTAACCCTCTCACCACGGAAGGGCTCTTGAACGCCCATAAAAAAGCATATAACAGGTACCCGGAAGGCCTCTTGAACGCCCAGTGGTTGAAAGCCTGTGAGCTTCGTGTGCGAGGCGTCGGTCCGACGCATGTAAACAACAGCCGGCAGGACCGACGCTCCGCATCTCCGGCCACAAGAAGGAGAGCGTCGCTTGTTCTTGTGTGCCTGTATGTTGTTGTTAAGTATCGAAAAGTGGTGTAAAGTGGCTGTTTTGGCCATAAAGTTATCTCCAATGAAATCATCATCACAGCTCAACCAGTTGACTTAGAGAGCTCTACTTAATGCCATTCTACAGGTAAATAACACAGCTACGCTTGGGGATGCGCGGGAATGCGGGAAGCAGTCTGATTAATGAATATACGGTAGCCTAGCCTAGACGTTTTTCGGCCAAAACACCCGGGTTTCGAGGAATATATATATAATACATAGCCGGGGCTGGAGGGTTAATGGTTTTCCCCTTTAAATCTGAGTGTGTGTATTGAACGACGGCTTCGGACAATGCAGAGGCAACTTCGGACACAAGACGGAGTTTTAAAAACAAAATACAAACTGAAATGCTTACATTTGTAGCCCTTAGAGGAGCATATACATTAGATTCCAAGTTTCTGTGCATTTTAGCACCTTCATATAAATTGTTATGTATTCTCAATAACAAAGCAATTATATTATTATCACTAATGCATTCAGGTACACCGTATGTATAGGCACTTTTCTAATACAAAAAAATACAATTAATTCATTCAAATTACACATAATGACTCCTTGAAAACGTATTTCACACTTGTGACCAAACTTCTAAATAAATAATACTGATATCATTAAAGCTTAGCAATAATATCTTAATGACTGCATATTAAAGGAATACTAATGGCACACAGCCGACTAGATGTCATCTTGGCTAATTAATGGCCCGAAATACTAATTAACCCTTTCAGGGTATATACCTTAAACTAATCATAATATGAAATAAAAAGGACCTTACAAAAAATATAACTTTGTATCACATTATTGCCTCTTTCCTTATTCATCCCCCCTCTCTCACTTGGCCCCGCCCTCTACCACCTCTCTCTCTCGATATCGATCTCTCTCCCACCCTTCTCCTGGCCCCGCCCTCCCCTGGCCCCGCCCTCTCCCACCCTTCTCCTGGCCCCGCCCTCCCCTGGCCCCGCCCTCTACCACCTCTCTCGCTTTCTCTCCCATGCTTCTCTTGGCCCCACCCTCTCTCGCTTTCTCTCCCACCCCTCTCTCTCTCTCTCACTTTCTCTCCCCCTGCTCGCTCGCTTTCTCTCTCCTCTCTATAGCTCTTCAACCCTCTATTTCTCTCGCTCTCTATTATTTTGGCCATTTATTTACATCACCACTGAACCGCATTCTGCAATTCTTGTCTAGTATTGGTTCTGGCAGGATTTGTACTATGTCACTGTAATCATCAATAACTGGGTTAATGAAGACGTTACTTGTGCCCTTCACATGCTTTAGGAAACGAACATGTATTTCTGGTAGAACCTTTACTATGACTGCAATATAATGTCGATGTTTCTTCTTACCATCAAACGGAACTTTAACAATAACCCATGTAGAAGGGGATACATCACCAATGTCATTACTAATGTTCGACTGTAGAGATTCTTTTTCATTACCGGTATTTTCAGCCTGGCTTACCGGTACGGATATATCATCTACTTCCTGTTCCTGGGTGTCCAAAGGCGAGTCATTTGCGCTGGGTATTTCCCGACCAGTGTCTGTAGACCTACCGGTGCTTGTTGAAGGTAGCTGCTCGTCCAAAGCTAGTGCTGAGGCCCCAATACTCCGACCTGGTGGGACATTCAAACGTCGCTTTCTTGTGGCTGTATTTTGAGGCGGTTGATGTCCAGCATTCTTGCCATACCTCATTTCATTGAGCATGTTCATTACAGACTTATCTATGTTTCTGGCTGCCATTCCTGCATCTGATTGTGAATCATCCTGTGAAGAACTTTGATCTGGCGGAAGCCTTGATATGACTTGTTGGGCATCTAATGGAAAGATTCCGCACTTTTTGAACCCACTCTTTAAATTTGTTGCTACAGTTACATTTACTTTATCCAGGAGCTCAGTTAGCAATGATGGAAAAATGTCTTTGGGCAGGGAAGCACACAGCCTGCCACTTGTACTCATCTTATAATCTTCCAACACCTGCCGCCAATAGATTTTCAATGGTCTGAACACTGCTACATCTAGAGGTTGTGTGAGGTGCGTCGAGTTTGGTGGCAGCAGTACAAAGGCTATATCATTATCCTCACAGGCCTTTATTACACTTGGTGTGAGATGACTGGCAAGGTTATCGCCAATCATAACTACTCTTCCAGATCTTTGTTCAGCATATGGCAGGATGATTTTGTTGAACCAATCTTCAAAGCAGGCAAACTCGAACCATCCACTTTTTGACCGGTTGTATCTAGTCCCTGGTGGCCCCCCTTCTGTCCATGTGTCGTATAGATGTAAGGCCTTATATACCACATATGGTGGTAGTAAGTGCCCCGACGCTGTGCCTGAAAACATGATGGAGATAGAGGATTTTGTGGTGTTCATAATCCTCTCGGGATATTTTGTTCCTCTCTTCACTAGCACTTTCTTTTTTCCCGGGTCATCGGTGAGGTTTGTTTCATCATAGTTTATGATATTTTCAGGAGGAACCCCTTCCAATGTTATTTTCAAATTATCATAATACTCTCTCAGGGTCTCTTCGGAAACTTCTGCCCTCACTCGCTTGATGTTTTCTGAGAGACGTCTTGTGAGTTTATCTTTATGTCGTTTCAGAAATGATTGACCCCCATTCTTTACCTGGTACATTGTTTTTAAATTTGTTTACTTTTACACCCCGCTTGTCTAGGTAAGATTTAACAAGCATACGTAGGTCTAGAGTATCTATTGGAAATCCCCACTGACCCAAAGTAACCACTCTATCACACAGTTGTTGTTCCTCCTCTGCTGACAATACTGTCTGTCCACCAGCAGGTTTACTATGTTTCCCTTTTATATAGTCATGTAAGGTGCTCTTACTTAACTTCCACTTTTTAGCAGCCTCACGTACACTCATGTTCTTCTTTCGTATATCATCTTTTGCTTTCTTTAATTTGTCTTGACATACATGACTGTTGTATTTCCTTTTCTCGTTGTGTGGCTTTGGTTTATATATCCGTGGCATTTTTACTCCTGTGAATGAAAAGAAATGTAATATGATACTCTTACCTAACCTTACACAGCAAACATCCACCAAATCATGTCAACATCTGACACCTTACTCAGTCTTAACCCTTCCTACCCGGTCTGCCTTAGGCAAGGACAGCTCGAAAGAAGGGCCGCTACCCGGTATGCCTTACCTAAGGCAGCAGCTTAATAGCCTAATTAAGCTTGGTCTGAACGCCGTGCGTACGACGTATGTCAACAAACCCAAAGCGTTGCGTCACCGCACCTCCGAAAACAAGAAGGAGAAGATTCTTCAATGTTATTGTTCTGATGTCAGACGAAATTAGTGTCTGAAAAGCCCCCAGATTGGCAACATCTCTGCAACATCTCTGCAATATTTGCTCCACTGAAATCGTCATCACAACTGAACCAGTTGACTTACAGAGCTCTACTCAACGCCAAAATACAGATTGAAAACCGCACTACGATTATAGATGAGTGGGAAAGTTCTAGCAGTGAAAATAAACATAAATACGGTAGCCTAGGCCTACACGTTTTTCAGCCATTTCGCCCGGGTAGGGGCGACCGTCATTGGGTAAGACAGCCCGGGTAGGAAGGGTTAAGCATCCTTTAATTGGCGTTACTCAAACGGGAGCAAGATGACAGATGATGACATGATTCGACGGATGCTCGCTATGTATGGCTAGGTAAGAGTACCATACACTTAGATGCTAATTGTTATTCATATTGGAAGGTCCTTGTAACTAATAGTAGATGTCCGATGTCACCTCATGTCCGAAATCACCCCAAACTATGTCCGAAAACACCCCAATAAATCTGCAAAACAATAAAAGTAAATTGTTAGGACTATAGGCTGTGTAATGAACTTTGGTGAAAGAGTTACTGTGTGTATGGTCTCGCAGATAATTGTAGAACATTCTGGTGTAGGTTAATTGTCTTCCTCACATCCCATTAATTATGCTCAGTAGAAGTTTGACACACTTACAAAAACATGTGTTTTCTTTGTTACATAATTATTCACAAATATTTACCACAAATTAAATTAATTAATTTAAATTATTAGTTCATCCTACATATAGTTACAACATTCCTCTTGAGCCCTGTGCCCCTCAGCAATTATGAAGAGAAAGTTGAGGGGCAAGGGAAAAATGTGACGCTTTGGCTTCCAATCTTGGTAGATTGGGAGGTCAATCCACGTTAGAGACGCCGTCACTTGAGATCTAGAAAATATATAAGTAAAAGGAACAGTCAGAGTAAGCTATGGGTATGGCAGAGATTGCTCAGTTCTCACTCTGATAGACCAGCCCATCACCACATGACTAGAACCCAATCCTCTCAGCATCAGCTAGGAAAGGCCCTAGAAAGCCGCCTTTGGCGGGGGGATAGCTCCCCTATTTCAACCCTTTTCGGGCTTGTAGCTCCCCGCCATGGAGTGGCTTCGGTCACCCAGGCTTTATTGTGGTCGGCGGGGAGGGTTCTGTGGGGGCGCTCGGTTATGGCCTTGGCCTTGCTCGGGGCCTTGGGGCTGTTTGGCCAGGCAGCTTGGGGAACAACAACAACAACATTCCTCTTGAATGCTACACATCTATTTTTCAAAACCAAACTCCTCTTCTCTCTATTTTTATTTGTTTTACTTTTTATCCAAAATGTCCGAAGTTGTCCACATGTCCGAAGCCACCCCAGATGACGGTACCTTGCAAGACGTAGCAGAGGGAAGATGTAGGTTTCTCGGCCTGTCGACCCAGAATACGACTGGGCGGCGAAAATATGTCTTCCACCACCTAATTGCTGTTCCCACTTCTTTTATCACTCTTTAATGTTCATATGTTCATCAAATAAGTAAAATAAACGCTCATGGAGAAGAAATAATGCTTTACTGTACAGGTATATGGTGAATATATTGAATTCTGTTAGAATTGAAGGGCTTAATTGCGCAAACAGACATTTTAAAACACCCCATTCTCGCGCTCCTCTCGCGTTGTGTTGGCACTGGCTGAAATTATCTACTCATTTCTACTGGTTGAGTTGTCCGGTCACCATAACATTAATTTGTACTCTACCATCCGTTCTTGTTTCAGATTGACGACCAGCAACAGGCGTCGCATAATGACGGAGATAAAAAAGGGATCTATAAAGCGGGAGACAGAGGACACAGGAAATTGGGAATATTTCACAGAGTTTGCGGATAATGACTTATTTAACAGCAAGGAGTTCAAACGTGAAGCAAGTTACGGAGATGTGTACTATGATGGAATAGAAGCAGCAAAGCGATCGAGGCTTGATCAACATCATCCTGGAAATATGTCAGAGAGCGAAATAAACACCGTGGGAAACAAAGATGGGTTATCTGAGTACATGATGAACTTATCTAAGAGTGAAAGCAGTGCGTCTCAAAATGATACAAACTTTTTAGTGAACAAAAGAAACTTGTTTTTGCATAAAGGAAACTTGATGCCGGCGAATGAGCAAAACTTGTCAGTGATTGAGCCATGGAAGAGACACATGGAAGTACTAAACTTTGAGGAGAGCGAAGGACTTATTGTGGAGAGTGATGGAGTGGTCATGGAGATGAGCAATCCCCTTCCACTGGAGAGCTATGATGATAATGATGAGGTGGAGATTAAGGAGGAGTACATAGAGAGCGACGGAGAGGCGGAGGAGGACAGTTATATCAAGAGTGTCGGGGAGATGAGGGTGGACAACAATAGAGGCACGGGAGTGGTTGTCCACCAACACAAATCCAGCGAGAAAATGGGCAAGAAAATTGTGGCAAATCCATCCACCACCAAAAATAAACCTGTGACTCGGTACAAGTGTTCTACCTGCAAGAAAAAATACCAGATTCAGTTAACCTTTCTGACCCACTCGCTGACTCACTCGGTGATAGCCCAGTACAGCTGTCCTCAGTGTGACCAGTGGTTCACTGACAAGCGGTACATGACGCTTCACCTCCGGGCCCACATGGCGACCACAAGCAATCCTCATTCTTCCTCCTCACTCAAGACTCTCCTTAAAGATGTTGATATCAAGAGCAGTGTGCGGTACCAGTGTCGACAATGCCAAAAGGAGTTCAAGACCCGCAATGCCTGCCTGCGTCACTTTGCCAATCACTCCCACGCTCAGACCAAGATGCCTTGTCACATCTGCCAAAAGGAATTCTTCAATTATTTTACTCTGGTTCAGCACCTCAAGGGACACACAGGCAAGTGGTTCCAGTGTACCATGTGCGGTAAAAAATACAACCGCAAGTTCTCCCTCACCCAACACTTGCGCTGGAAACATCATGGCGCGAGACACACCGGTGGGCTCCAGTGTACCATGTGTGGGAAGAGTTACATCCGTCAGGCTAACTTCACCCGACACTTACAAACCCATTTTGAAACTAAGGTGGAGAATCAGTTACATGGTGGGTCAAAAAATAACGAGTTCACCAGTAAAGTCTGTGGAGTAGAAATTCAAAGCAAGCAGGAGGTAACTGCCCACAAAGTTGTTGACATATCTGTACAAGACATTTCCCCACAGAAAGTCTCCAAGGCTCTGGAGAAATGTCCCAGGGAACCCAAAACCAGATTGTTACGTGTTTTGAATAAACCGCGCTTGGCGCCACCTAACTCATTACCCACAATGCAAGGGGGTCTGCCCGCTACTAACGGCTTGAGAATAAACACAGCTGTCTCACTCCACCAGTCTCTTCTTTATTACCTGCATTGACCTCTATACCTGAACTCACCATGACCATTACTACAACAACTAAGAACACGAAACACAGATTTGTGGACAATGACATTTAACTATCCCTATACTGTGTGACAAAGTTTTCTCAACCCCAAGAAGGCTGCTTGGCCACATGATCCTCCACAATTACCAAAAGAAGAAGAAATCTTTAACCCATAGGTGGTCAAGGTGTCAGTTCATTTGCAAGAGGTGTAACCAGCCGTTTTTGAAGAAGTACTTCTATAGCAAGCATATTTCCCTGCACGCATCATCCAATGAGTGCCACATGTGTCCTCAAAAGTGTCTTTGCAAAATGGACTACATGGATCACTGGGAGAGCCACATGCAAAAGAAGAAGCCCACCTGTGAGGATGATTTGACCCCTAAGTTAGCTGGCCAGTTACCAAGCAGCGAGAAAATGATCGGTTGTGAATCGCCCCCTTCTGTGAAAGAGGAACTAGCATCTGATTGTGTCATTCATGCACAAGAAAAGCTACCGTCTGACAAGTTCATACAATCACAAGCTAAAGCAAGTTGTGAGAATGTCCAGCAGTTCCAGACAAAGGACGAACCAATATCTGAAGAGATCGTTCTCTTAAAAACAATCAGCATCTAGCGAGGCTGTTCATTCGCCAGGTAAACCAAGTCAGTAGCTCCTTATAAAGGAGTAAATTATAGGTTTGACTCCTGCAAGGAGATAAAGAAAACCTAATATTTAGTAGTGGCCCCGTAATCATTGACGATTATGCCTATTACATAAGGCATCCTCTTCAAACACTCATTTACCGTAGTTTGAATCTACCGCGCAGAGCATAAAAAATTGAGGAGCCTTCATCATGAGCGCACGCAACCTCACTCATGGTTCGTCATTATGAAATTGGGTACTCACTACGAAAAAACTTCGTAAAAAATAACAAATAAAAAGAAAATAAGAATAACTAATCATAAGCTTTCCATAACTTCGTGGATGTACTTGTGTGGATCTTTGACCAGACGCTGACTTCAGGCGTCATTCTTCCTTCACTGACATATCAAGTAAACCAAAATCCTTAATACATCAACGAATGGGAAGGGGATGGTCGGGAGGGCCCCAGTCGTCATTGATTACGGGGCCACTACTAAATATTAGGTTTTCTTTATCTCCTTACAGGAGTCAAACCTATAATTTATTAGTGGCCCCTCCATCATTGACGATTATGCCTGATATCTAAGACTGGAGGGGGACATTCGTAATCATATCATAACTCTAGCAAAAGCAGATAATCAAACAACCACATAGTATTCTTACTTTGTAAAAAAGATATATTTGTGTGCATAAACTTTATACAGCATAGAAATATACAAAAAAGGTGACAAGCAGGAGCGTGCTTCGAAGAAGCCTGCTTGGACAAAAAAGGGGTTAACTCCGAGACTCTGTACACAGAGCTGGTAGTTAAGAAGGCACCCCACTTAAAGTAAGTGGTGAAAAATAAAAACATCAGTTTACATGTGCACATATAAACCCCATTAACTCGTGGATATATATCTAAAATTATACCCTAAAAATAAAAGGAACTCGTGTACTGTTGCAGAAGTACTGAACTCTTGTACTTCTGCAGAGGTACTTACATTACAAATACAAGTTGCGGCCGCAACTACTAAGATTACTTAAATTTATATTGCTTCACAGCCAAAACTATTTACAACAAGCATTGTCGTTCTACTATGATTGTACGTTAGCACAATTTCCTGTTATGAATACTACAGAGAAATTTTATATCACAGCACCTACACCCTGTATCACAGCTCGTAAGCTTCGCACACATACTCCGGCGGGGTGTCCTATGTTACACTGACTGCAGCCCCCCCCCCTCTCTTTTCTTCATCTAAACACTAAGTGACCCAGAGGCCACCTAGACCCTCTGCCGTAAAGCTATAATTTTTTTTTTTTTTTTTTCTATGTGATTGAGGGAGGCAAAAGGCATAACTGCCTATAGTGAGTGCCTCCCCCATAGTTGAAAGAGTGACAGGGCCAAAATCAAGGGACGTTCGAGCCAAAATGCCTGGACACACGGAGTTTGAAGCAATTTAAGTCATAGGAAGAGGGAAAGACTGATTCTGGGAGAGAGTTCCAGAGCTCAGCTGTTGAGTAGAAGAAAGTTTGAGAGTAACGTTTCACTCTTGGATTGGAGAGTTGCACAGAGTAGGGGTGGGATTGAGTTGCAAGACGGGTACCACGTGCCCTACGTAAAGGAGGTGGTATGCACTGGGATAGCTCTGAGGAACACTGATTATTAAGTAGCGATAGAATAGCGAGAGAGATGCAACATTGCGGCGGAGAGAGAGATTGCAGAGAGTTGGTGAGTGGACGGGAGTTAATGATACGAAAGGCCTTCCTTTCAACTTTGTCTAGGAGAGCGGTGTGAGAGGAACCTCCCCACACATGTGAACAATACTCAATACAAGGGCGCACTATGCCCCTGTACAGAGCAAGAAGCTGTGCAGGGGAAAAGAACCCCCTAAGGCGGTTGAGCACCCAGCTTCTGGGAGGCTGCCTTAGCAAGACTGGTAATATGGTCCTTCCAAATGAGCGCAGAAGAAAAGAGACACCAAGAATATTGAGAGAAGATGAAGGGTTGATTTTTGTATTGTTGAAGAATAAGGGATAGTCCGCTGGGAGATCCTGACGGGTAGATAGATGGAGAAATTGGGTTTTGGAAGCATTAAAGTTAACAAGGTTTTCTCTGCCCCAATTGGAAATAGTATTTAGATCAGAATTTAAGAGTTCTATGGCTTCATTACGTTTGTCGTTGAGGGATTGCTGGCTGGGGCGTTCTGAAAGTTGAGTCGTCTGCGTATGAATGGATGGGAATTAAGGTACAGTTAGGAGATCATTTATAAAAATTAGAAAGAGAATAGGAGATAGGACAGAGCCCTGAGGAACACCGGAGTTTATAGGGTGAGGAAGTGAACAATGGCCGTCCACAACCGCGGCTATGGAACGGCCGGAAAGGAAATTAGAGACAAAGGCACAGATGGAGGGATAGAAACCGAAGGAGGGTAGTTTAGAAATTAAAGATTTATGCCAGACTCTATCGAAGGCTTTCGATATGTCTAGTGCAATAGAAAAAGTCTCACCGAAGTCCCGAAAGGAGGATGACCAAGAGTTAGTAAGATATGAAAGAAGATCACCAGTAGAGCGACCCTTAAGGAAGCCATACTGGTGATCTGAGAGCAGCATGGCATGGAAGGGCTGTCTAAAGCTACTGAAAGGTATCGAGTCAAAAAAGTATGATTAGAGGACCAGAGGTGCGTGGCTGCTATGTCCTCAACAGAAAAATTCTTAAGGAAACGCAAAGAGGTCGCCCATTTGTGTAAATCGTGAGCTCTACCCACAACGCCGGGATTACTTTCCTGAATGACGTTAACTAAGAGAGAAGCCAGTTTACGTTTCATTACGCGTTTACCCGTACTTGATACCCATAAAGCACCTTGTTGATTCCTAGGTGCGACTTTCAAATATTTGGTTAGCGCTTGCACTGGACATAAATATGGTGCACCTTTCCCCTTTTCAACGCTGGCACCATGAATTCTGAAAACACGTGATCACTGTGTTCATTCTTGGCGATGAACCCCGGGAAAGGGGCAATATGAATACAATCATTGAGCCTACCAAACCTGATGCAATTAGGTGTGTTGCTCATCGCCGCCAGCTCAGACACCCTGTTCCCGGTAGCTAAAGCCATAAGGAATACTGCCCTTTTTAAAAGTAAGTCAAAATCTGCAGTATTTTGGTACCGCCGGGAATGAAGTAATGACAACGCTTGTCCAGAGACCAGGTAGGCATGAGCTGACGGGGAGGTGGGCGAAGTTTAAAACATGCCCTCATGAAACCTGTCTCCTCCGCTAATGGTATGGTTAGACCTGTATGGTCCAAGAATGGCATCCTAATTGCTGTTAAGTGATTCTTTAACGTTACTACAGATAGACGTTTCTGCTCAAACAGATAGTTTAAATAATTATAAACCAAAGCCACCGAAGGCACGGATTGTTCTGTTCTGAGTATCCAAGAAGTGAAAGACTGCCAATGCGAATGATACTGTCTTTTAGTAGATTGTGTGTATTGATTCATGAATTTATCGGTCACGTTTCTACCATACGGAGCTAGCCATTTGGCCTCCTGAATGTCCATAATGCAAAAGTCAGCGAGGTCTCTAGGTTGCCAATCGTGTCTAAGTGGAAATACCCGACCGGGAGCGACACCGGGTTCGGGCACCACGTTTTTAATTGCTGGTACCACGCCTGTGCCGGCCACAGGGGCGCGATTAACGAGACTACGCCCCGATAATCCTGTAGTTTGTTTACTACGTGGCACATCAGAGAAGCGTCTGGCGGCGGAAACAGATAAATGGAACTCCACATGTTCCAGTCCGTCACCAGTGCGTCGGGTCCTCCTGCCGGCGTGGTTGTCCGGCGGGTTAGGTACAGCGGGAGTTTGTGAGTCTCCTCGGACGCAAATAGATCCACTTGTGGACGGTAAGGCTTCGCAATCATTAGGTCGAAAATGTTTTGCTTGAGTGCCCATTCTACTGTTGTGCTCTGTCTCCGAGATAGAGCGTCTGCCCAAACGTTCGCTACGCCGGGGAGATAAGAAGCGTGAAGCTGAATGTCCAGCTTGTCGGCTAGTACAAAAATCTTTTCTGACACTTTAGCAACCTCCGAGATCGCGTTGACCCCTGTTTCTGAACGCAGTGAACCGCATTCAGATTGTCCATCCTGAAGGCCACTGATTTGCCCCGCAAAGAAAAGTTGTGAGCCTGAAGGAAATATAAGGGGACTAGTAACTCTTTGACATTTATGTGGGAGGATTCTGAATGGGACCAAAGCCCTTGACCCTGATGCCCTTGGTTTGACTGAAAGCCCCAACCTATCGTGCCTGACGCATCTGTGTCCACCCATACCGTCGGCGGAGGAGAGGTCCATGACATGACTGAGTGCAATGTTTCCCTCTTCGCCCAGACCGCTAGTAAGGTGTGTATTAATTTTGGGATGGGCCATAATGTTTCCGCCGGCAATAGTGGAAAAAATGTGTTGCCCTCCAAAATTAAACGTTTGACTTTCAACCGGCCCAACTTTACAGTTAGTTGAATCCAGTTGAGAGAGCCGACCAGAGATTCCCAGACTCTCCGTGTCGTAGTCAGACTGTGAAGAAACAGAAACAGTTTCTTGCGAAACCTGTTTCAATTGTCCACACTCTGACTCAGAGTGAGAGCAGCTGTGTCCCAGACCAGCCCTATCCACTGGACCACTCGTGAGGGAACAAGGTTTGACTTTACCAGGTTTACCTTGAATCCTAGAGATTTTACATGATCTTAGACGGGGCGGGACTGTGCTTCAAGGCCTGAGCCATGTTAAACACCGTCCTCCACACCTCCGGGGACATTAAAGAGGCAGTTAGAACTGGGGACAATATTACTTGATTTGCAATCCTATCCGGGAGCTTTCGGACTAGAGACATCCTTAGATCTTGTCTTGCCCGCACCGCCTCTAACAAGGCCGTGCGTATATCTCCCAGTGACTGTATAGAAGTCTGGAGAAGCAAGCGTCTAGACAGTTCGCCTTTTCGGACTTCTGTGTCCGCGATTGCCTGAGCAGATCTTAGCATTGACTTTGCTACCTGTTGCATAACTATATAATGAGAAAATAGTCTATACGCCTTTCCCCGTAGCCTAAACTCCCGGTCTAGGTGAGCAGTGGAAGGTGTAGAAAAGGGATCTTTAAGCTCGCATAGATTAATTTTAGGGGCAGCTAAAAAAGCAAATAGAGCAGAGGGAACTCCGCCGGCAGAGTATACCGGGAGAGAGAACCAAGAATGGCTTTCTTGTGGAATTTGGTGTGAAGCTTTAGAAGTGAATGTAGTTGCAAAGTTTTGCGCCTCGACTTCCCAGTCCACCCAAGGTCCCGGACCCAACTGCTCCACCTTCAAAACTGGATTCGCGGCTGAGTCTGTGAATGTCTTTAAACCTAACTCAGGTGTTAGAGCCGACAGCGCTTTGATATCATTGAACCCGTCATGTTTTGTCCAGTCCGAAAATTGTTTTGAAGCTGACGCAGGGGGTAGGGCAGGTGTAGAAGAATATACAAAATAATCATGATGATAATAGTTGGGGATGGCCTTAACCCCTCCAACCCGGATGGGCTCTTGAACGCCCATAACAACCTCGGCCCGCGCAACCCGGAAGGGCTCTTGAACACCCATTGCTTGCATGCGTGCTTTCGAATGCCGCGCATACATTTTCGGTATCGTGGGACGGTAGGTGGCGCCACCAGGCGTAAACTCCGCCACAGCAACAGTATCTACCCCGACGCCATCATGGACAGTACGCCAAATAGTGATTCCGCTGTGTCCGATACCGTGCTTCCTACGACGCCCTTGCTTGTTCGTCGCGCCTTACCCCGACGCCATCGCCTAAATGTGTTATCTCCCGGAGGTATTGAGACGACATTGAGACTTTATGAGCGAGCTGATGCCAAGCATAATGTTGATGATGAAGTCAGTGACGACTCCAGTAATTATAAGTCGAGTGATTATGGCCATGAGAGTGATAAAGAAGAGCAATTCCTGGGATTTGCGAGAGAACATGACAGTGATGAGAGTGATGAAGGTGATGTACCAGTTGTTGAGGAAGCTGGTTTACCTAAAGACAGTGAACTTGAGAGAGTGAGCGAGTGGGAGAGTTCAAGGTCACTCACCAAATTTCGCTTAAGTGACACGACGCCAAGCCCTTCCCCTGGTAAATCGCCTTTCAAGCTACATTTGTATAAGCAGAAAATACTTGAGAAGGCGGCCGCGGCAGCTAGGGAACAAGCAAACTACTTGGTGAGGATGAGGCTGTGAGTGAGGGTCAGCGTGGTGACCCTTCTCGTCCGCCATTGTCTCCCTTATCTACCCACGCCACCCAAGATGACCCGGATGCCCCGCATTCTTCCACACCACCCCCACCATTGCCAAGGGTTGAGGACCCCACACTTTCGGCCTATTTGCCTCCTAGGTCCCCCGACAGGAGACATACTGCTGCCGAAAAGGGGAAAGGTAGGAAATATACCAAGAAAATTAAGAAAAGTAAGAGAGTTTTGTTCGAGGCTCCCGCGGCGTCCACCCCGGCCGGCCCCAGCCATACGTCCCCGCAACTTTCCCCACGGTCCTCCCCACCTCTCCCGCCTTCAACATGTCTTCCTGAAGAAGTCTTTGAGCTCGCATCACCAATACCTGGCCCTAGTGACAGTGAAACATTGCTTTCTGTCACTCGTCGCAGGCCAAGGAGCCCGGGACCTCGGGGGGACACAGCCTCACCTGCCACTCCTTCCCCACCTCGCCCACCCGCACGCCGCCCACGCATCACTGGTTCCCCGCCAGATTATGTGGGGGCCACTGATGATGAAGGGCACCTCTCTGAAGACTCTGGCCATGATTACATAGGTCCACCGTCAGGGCAAGATGACCACTCTGACGATGACTATATGGACATCGACGACCCTCGACCCATCCGCTTGGCCCGGCGTCGTGCTGCCCGTCGTGCTGCCCACCGCCCTGGCCGCCCTAGGGCGCGCGCCTCCCGAGTTGGCCGTGGGCGTGCTGGGCCACCAGCTGGAGCTCCTCGTCAGCGTAGACAAGACCCATTCTACGTTTTTCAGTGGCAAGACGTAGTTGATGAGGATGCATACAACCCTGATGTGCCAGCTTTTGATGAGGTACTGGAGGGTTCAGGCGTTACCCCCAATTTTCCTGCAGGCCCCAATGCTCCACCACATGAACTGTTTGAGGCCTTCTTTGATGAGGAGGTGGTAGGCTATGTTGTCAAAGAGACAAATAAGCAGCACCAATTCCAGGTCCACTTTTTGGGAAAGGTGACCAAGGGCCACATGAGGCAGTGGACCCCAGTGACTCATAAAGAGTTCATGGTGTTCCTGGCACTCACCATGCTAATGCCTCATGTCAAGAAGCATAGGTTGCCTGACTATTGGATCACCAATGATCTGATATCCACCCCTGCCTTCGGGAAATATATGTCTCGCGACCGGTACCTTGATATCCTCGCAGCGCTCCATCTTGTCACCAACCTTGACGTCCACCTCCCAGACAAGCTGTGGAAGATTAGGACGTTGTATGAGATGATGCGAGAACGCTTCACCTCCTACTTCAAGCCCTTCCGCAAGGTCGTCATTGACGAGTCTCTTGTGCTGTTCCGGGGAAAACTCAGCTTCCGGCAGTACATCCCCTCAAAAAGACATCGCTTTGGCATAAAATTCTTTGTGCTGTGCGACTGCCAAACTGGCTATGTCCTGGACTTCCTGGTCTACAGCGGGAAGGAAGGGGACTTGCTTGTGGACCCCCTCATTGGCTTTGGCGGAGCAGTGGTGCAAGCCGTGATGGACCGCTACTTTCATAAGAATCACGTCCTCTACACGGACAATTATTACACGTCCCCCACTCTCTCACAGTACCTGCATGAGCGCAAGACGGGGACTGTAGGCACAGTACGAGGGAAAAGGAAGGGCATGCCACCTTTCCCTCCAAAGACCAAAAAAGGTGATGTGTTCAAGAAGAAGTCGGGGCCCATTCTGGCTATCCACTGGCACGACCAGCGGAAGGTCAACCTCCTGACCACCATCCACAAGGGGGAAATGGTGGAGACTGGCAAGGTGGATCGCCGCACCCAGGCCAGGGTGACCAAGCCCGATGCTGTCCTGGACTACAACATCAACATGAGGCTGGTGGACAAGTCCGACATGCAGATAGGCTTCATTGACTACCTGCGTACCTCGTGCAGATGGTACAAAAAGTTCTTTCTGCATATGGTGGACATGTCAGTTCTGAATGCCTACAACATATACAAGCTTCGGAATGTGAACACACCCATGAAGTTCAATAGCCTGCGGAGGTTCCAAAAGCAGGTGTTGACGGAGCTCCTGGAGAAGTATGCTATGCCACAGAGGGCAGTGGCACATCCTGGGCCCGCCGTTATTGACCGCTTGCAGTCTGCTCAATACTTGACTAGGCACAGGCTTGGTTCCCTGCCTCAGAATGAATCCGGAAGAACACAGCAGAAGCGGTGCCATGTCTGCTACAACAGCAGGGTGAAGCCGAGGTCAGGTAAAAAGTCAACCCTGGAGTGTGTGGAGTGCAAGGTGGCACTCTGTGCTGTAGATTGCTTCTTTGATTACCACTCCAAGCTGGAGTTCTAATAATCATACTGAAATTGCCAAATAAAATGACAATATGTACACTATAATTATATAGGCAAAAAGTGGAAGAAAACCAATGTATTGTAATACAAAAGTCATGTATTATGAGAACATTGATACAAATACAATTACACCATAATAATATGTGAAAGTGACACATATGTATATACCAAGTGACATTCATATGATTAGAACCTATAGAAATATAGAAATCAGTGAAAAAAGACACAATAAATTGTATATAAATCGTTTACAAATCATATAACTAAGTGAAAGTGACACAAGACCTAATATTTGATGGCCAAAGTATAATAAACACCTGTGATAACGAATAATCAGTGCCTAATACAACAATAACCTACCTCAATTACTAATAAAATGTACGGTATCGAGTGAAAATGAGCATTATCAGTGACAGTGACACTCTCTAAAGCATATTTGTTAAAGTGAAAGTGACACAAGACCTAATATTTGATGGCCAAAGTATAATAAACACCTGTGATAACGAATAATCAGTGCCTAATACAACAATAACCTACCTCAATTACTAATAAAATGTACGGTATCGAGTGAAAATGAGCATTATCAGTGACAGTGACACTCTCTAAAGCATATTTGTCAAAGTGAAAGTGACACAAGACCTAATATTTGATGGCCAAAGTATAATAAACACCTGTGATAACGAATAATCAGTGCCTAATACAACAATAACCTACCTCAATTACTAATAAAATGTACGGTATCGAGTGAAAATGAGCATTATCAGTGACAGTGACACTCTAAAGCATATTTGTCAAAGTGAAAGTGACACAAGACCTAATATTTGATGGCCAAAGTATAATAAACACCTGTGATAACGAATAATCAGTGCCTAATACAACAATAAGCTACCTCAATTACTAATAAAATGTACGGTATCGAGTGAAAATTAGCAATATCAGTGACAGTGATACCCTAATAAACATATTTTATATAATTGGCCTCAAAATAACTAGAAAATATCAAATAAACATCACATTCTCAATATCAAACACTAAAATCGTCTAAGGGAGATAAATACTTTGGCGCGGCGAGCGGCTAGGTGCGTCGTAGCCATGGCCGAGGCGACGCGTCCGAACGCGGGAAGAATTTGCCGCCGAAAAGCACTCGTCTTCCCGCGCTCACCATTATGCAACCAGAGGGGCTAGAGACCTCTACTCAACGCCATTCGACAGAGGAAGGTTTGTGGAACATTATTATTTTTTATTCACAACATTACATGACATATTCATTGACTTACAGAGTAGTTAACATAGGCCAAAGATCGTCAAAACACCCGGTACCGGAGCACAGTCGCAAGCTATAGCCCCCGGGGCTGGAGGGTTAATACTAACATCAAGTACATTTCCCAGCATATCTAGAGCCCTTAACTTCCTAGATTTATTCCCTTGGATTACCCACTCTCGTGGTATCGGAAGCTCCCCTGACATAGTGGACTGTGCTACCTCTGGCTTTGTTGGTACCAATGATACCCAAGAATCGTCTGGCCCGTATAAGAGAGGCATAGCCCCTTTTCTGATCGGGGCTTTGTCTAACGGGGGAGGATTTACGTCTGCTACTACTCGCACATTGGAAGTAGTTAGTGCCGCCGAAGTTGGCCTAGTAACAATAGTAGGTGATACAAGGGGAGTGAGCAGAATTTGTGTCAAAGCAATGGAAGTAGCCAGAGGTCGGACAGTCGATGTTGGCGTGGAAGCTCCCAGACCAACTATAGGAAGCTCCGGTTGCTGGCCAAAAAACTTAGTTAAAGCACTCGCTAGTAACCCATTAATCTCATCCGCCGTGACAATTTGAGCAGAGGAAGAACTATTAGGTGAAGCATCCCTATTCTGAGAGTTATCTACGACTGAACTAGACTCGTGAATTCCCACCTCAGAAATAATAGAGCCCTCTCCCTTGCCTCCGGTCCCTCCTGAGAGGATTCCGCCGAGGCTGGGACCCCTTCATGTTGCCATGTTAAGTCAGGGATGGAAGACGGGATCTCCGCGTCCCGGTGGACTTCAGCCACTACCTGTTTTGCCTGAGACGGAAGAGAGCTGTCCCTCCATGGCTGGGAGTACCTCCAAACTCCCCGGTCTTGGCCGGAACTCACTTGTGAGCCAGGCCCCACCCCAATGACTGAGCCCTCACTCGAGCCCTCTAGCGGGTTATCACTGCCGGGAGAACCCTCTAAATCTAAAGTGAGAATATTGGAACTGGGAATAATATTTGGGGACAACCTGTCCGCCGGTATATCCCCCACCACAGTCTCTGACTCCACTTCCTACCTGTCAGATTGGACATGAGACATGTCGGGAGTAGAGGCAGAAAGCGAGGTTCGAGGCTCCGGCGAACGCCGGGAGGACTTTCGTACATGAGACTCTTTCTTAGAAGACTTGTGACTCCGCCTCGACTTCGATGTATCACTAGAACTGTCCTTGGTCTTGTCTGTCCTACTCTTCTTCCGCGAAGGTGAAGTCGGGTGACTATGTGTCTGCTTTCTGAGAGGAGACTGTGACCTGGACCTAGATCTTGACTCCGAAGCTGTCGCCGGGGGAGACGGCTCTCGCGGTCTCTTAGATGTGCCGGGAGAGGGAAGAAGCCCTTTACCCAGCCCAGTCTCTGCCGACTTATTGACTTTACTTCGGGAAGGAGGACGTTTAATTGGGGGGTGCTGAACCAACAAACGGTCCCATAGAATTACGTTATCACACTGCAGTGCTTTATGAGCCACTGTAGTAGCATAATTAGTAAGAAGTTGTCTGACCTCGCGTAATGCAACCGCCGCGGCCAGATTGTCGTGCTGTAATACTTTAATACTAAGCTGACTACAAAAGGTACAATTCTTCGTTACCCACAAACCCCTTGATCGGTCCAAGCATTTCACACAACGAATGCACAGAGTATGTGCAAAAATAGGGATCCCGGAACATGAGGGCGTTGAGCAAAGAGCAAAAACAGGGGCTAGAGCAGCCATGGCAGAGACTGGCTAAAAGCTAACTCCCCCCGGGCCTCACTTGGTCCTCTGTGGACCCGCCGGAACTCCGCCCTGGAATTTTTTTTTCTCCAGGAATTAACCCTTAACTAGCGGCGCTCGACTTAAGTCGAGTGAAAGAAACTGGGAGAAAACGGGTGAAAAATGGGTGAAGATCGAGTGAAAATGGGTGGAACAGTAATGAACCATACGTCCGACATCTGTGGCCTCCCGGCCCACACTAACTCCAGTTCCCCCACTGCACGGGTGGATGACAGTGTGACCAATAGTTAGCGAAAAGTGAACAATGTAGCAAAATCAGCTAAACTTCCATCTTTGAGGTAACACTGTCAGGGCTCCACGAGTGCTACGTAGCTGTATGTGGTGTCATTGTGTAGCGATTTCCGCCTAGTTTTCGGCACAATACAGTTCCTTTCATGCTGATGGTTGATATAGCAGTCAGAATGGCCTGAAAAGGCCCAAAACGGCCACAGACCCCCCGCTCTTTGAGGGTTAATGCTAATAAGGTTACCCCAAAATGTTCTAACACAAGTGTTAATGAACCGCCGGGCAACGAGACGTAATACACCACTATTACCTCTCGTTACCCTGTAGGTTCATATGTAAAGATTTTTTGAATACCTTTACGTGTCCAAAAGATTTAAGAATATCCTCTGACATGATATAAAGACGAGCAGTTCTTTATAAATGACGCAGTCTTCCCTGTGATAAAAAGTTCACCGGGAACCCATAATAAGACGCCGGCCTCCTTATTATAACGCAGTTAACCAGGTTAAGCCCATCTTAATCATTAGATTTGACTCCTCTCGAAGCCTTCAAAGATCGCCGTAAGTTGAATGTCTCGATACCCAATTGTATCCCTCAATTGTTTGGTTAATCCTACCGAATTGCATATCCGTGATTCCCACCCTCCCGAGGTTCAACCGCCGGGTGAAAATTAATAGAAAAGTTAACCCCAATTGTTCCTATCCCCACTTCTTTGCAAAAGATCTCCGGGGTGGAAAGACTAATCAAACAAAACAGCCCAGTTTTTCAACGGCTTTGCAAAACCGGGAAAAACTATAGTCAACCGGTGTCCGCATGAACCCCTAGTTGAATCGGGTAAAGCCATTCCGCCGGGAAACACACAGTAAGCCTGAACACAGGCCCCACTACAGAGACGCAGTTCTGGAGAGCCCTCAAGCCACCACTCGCCGGAGGAAACTAGCCTATTTTAACCATGCGTGATTAAACCTCGGCAACCAGCCGGATTTTCTCGGTGCAATCGAGAAAACCCGCCGGAAAAGGCAACCCACACCCGCCAGACGCAATCTGAGAACCAGCCGGATTTTCACGGAGCAATCGAGAAAACTCGCCGGAAACGGTAACCCACACCAACCAGATGCAATCGGAGGAACACAAATAGTGCCTGGAATAAGCCAATACACAACTTATCCAGAACACACATGACACAGTAGTACATATTTATACAATAAATCAATAACACTTGCACATGTAAAAAAGCTACGAGAGGCTGGCTAGGCCTAAGCAGACGGAGTATCGCTTAAACATGTCGTAATAAAAACAAAAGCACTGAATTATAACACAACAGGAACAGCCGCCAACACACCTCGAAGAAATCAATCCGGGAGAGGGAAGCACTGACACGGGACCTAGAAAAAACTTCACTAAGTGAAGAAAAATACGCTAGGAACGTCAGAAAACAAACAAATAAGGCAACTTCATCAGAAAGATAAAAAGAAGCCTAATAACGCGTAGTTAAAGCCAACTAAATAACTAGGCTAGCTAGCCGCGAAAACGTTTCACGCGTCCACCACGGGACCACGAGGGTACGCCCGAAATAGGCATCCCAAACACACGACCCAAATACAGTGGAGCCCCCATCCTAGCTACACCGGTCTTAGTTGATTCAATTCTCGCACCACACACCAAATATTCCCCATTTCAATTCTCGCGCCAAAAGCCTCATTCCTCGCATCAAAATCCCAGCCGAAACCCGAAAAAATAGCAAAAATAACGAAAAACTCTACATAAAACTAGAAAACAAACAAAAACAATAATTTTGTTTTAACATAACGAAAGAATCTGCCAGTAGCTTGCCGTTTAGAGACGAAATCCGAGTGAATCCGAGATCCGATCGTCAAATGCGCAAGATGCCGCCATCTTTGTATGACATCATCACTAAGCAGACGCTTGCAGTTTAGCTAGTATCTGTGTTGACAAAACAACCGTTTGCAAGCCTTTTTGTGCCTGAACCCCTTATCTCTAGCGTTTATTATAACCTCTAGTACATCTAGTGATAGGGATGGTTGGCCTGGTGGTAGCAATGAAGGAATTTCATGCTCAAAACACAGCAAAGACCAGTCCATGTCGGACGAAAGCGATTGAATTGCCTAGCCTAGACGATGTTAGCCTAGGCTAGGCTAAATATGACAATGATTTATAATAAAATATGTGTGGTAAGTAATCTTCTCATAATACGTCTTTTCCTCATAATATGTATTTATTGGATGTAGTTGGGGCGAAATGGGTACTTGAGGGGTGGCTGGACGAATTTAGAACCTAGGCCTAGGCTAGGCCTAAAAAATTTTGCATGATAGAAACAATGCCCCAATCTACAGTATTTATGGTTAGGACTGTCATTTAGCCATGTCTACATTATTATTTACAATGCGTAAGATTTAGGCCTAGGCTACTTGAATAATAATTATTCAAGTAGCCTAGGCCTAAATCTTATGCATTGTAAATAATAATATAGACATGGCTAAATGACAGTCCTAACCATAAATACTGTAGATTGGGGCATTGTTTCTATCATGCAATTTTATTTAGGCCTAGCCTAATGACGCTGTTTTTTTGAGTGATAACGCAAATGAACTTTTCGTATAATGATAACAGAAACTCCCCCCCCCCCCCCAAAAAAAAAAGGTAGGCTAGGCTAAATTGACACAATTTTGGTCTCCATATTTTCCATCTTGATTGTTTTTTGATTGCAGGAAATACTGTTTTAGACACGTAAATTCTCAAAAAAAAAATCTGGGGGGGCATGCCCCCGGACCCCCCTAGAGCTCGCGCCTTCGCCGTGCTATAATGATAGCAAAATAATAAACCATAATAATAACACAATTCATATTTTCTGGATTGACACCCTGTTTAATACAGTAACTTGATGTAGCCTAGACAAAAAACATGTTTTCATAGCCTAAAACTGGGAAAACGTGCGGTAATTGTTTAGATATTGGGCCTTTTTTTTCTAGTTATTAAAAACTTATTCTATGGTGTATTATATGATACAGTATAATGCATAAAATTTAATTTGTGTACAATAAAACATGTTTTCGTAGGCAAAAATAGAAAAATACGTAAATTTTGGCATGAGCACGGAACCGATTGAATTTTTCCCATAAGAACAGTGCCCCGATCTTGGCTGTTTCAATCCTAGCTCTATTTCTGCGGAACCGATTAGCAGCTAGGATGGGGGCTCCACTGTACACTGAACTGCGGGCAGCCCGCCCATGACACTCCTGCTACGCATATCCTAACCTTACTCGATACAGAAATGAGAAAAAACTCACGAGGGACGCAGCAAATGCGGAACGAGCGGAGCGTGGGGAGACACGTCAGGGCAGGTTGAGCGCAGAGCAGAGAAGGAAGAATGACGCCTGAAGTCAGCGTCTGGTCAAAGATCCACACAAGTACATCCACGAAGTTATGGAAAGCTTATGATTAGTTATTCTTATTTTCTTTTTATTTGTTATTTTTTACGAAGTTTTTTCGTAGTGAATACCCAATTTCATAATGACGAACCATGAGTGAGGTTGCGTGCGCTCATGATGAAGGCTCCTCAATTTTTTATGCTCTGCGCGGTAGATTCAAACTCCGGTAAATGAGTGTTTGAAGAGGATGCCTTATGTAATAGGCATAATCGTCAATGATGGAGGGGCCACTAATAAATAACATCTAACTAATTGGTTCAGTCTCCGCCTAAATCCCACAGATGCCAGACGTGTGGAAGGCTATTTGGCCGGATCTGGAACTTGGAACGACACAAATTGGTTCATGAGCAGGAGGACTAATAACACGAAAAGACAATATAAAGGCAAAATAACTAATCAAAATCGCTATGTGGAAAAGCTCTGGCACAAGTCCACCTTTATGCCGGTATCACACAAGCGTTTTTCACTCAACATTTATCCTCAACACTGGTCTGGCAGCTTATGAGGTCAACATTTAATATTTTTCTGTGACCTAAATTCATCTATCATCAGTCTAGTTTCTGATACCAGTGCAAAATACTCCAGAAATGTTGCCAGAAAAATGTTGATCATCGAATGTTGGCTATGAAATTTCTCGTACGATACCGGCTATAGCGTGATCTCTGCAAATCTTTCTTTATATTCAGTTTACAACATTCCACTGAACTGTTGGATGTTGGATAAGGTGTCAATGTTAGCTCCATCAAGTATGTTATATTTTACTGGATTTGTTTTTTTAGCTAACAATGAATTACTGTCCCCATGTTGATTACTCGGCTGTTTAGGGGGGTCACCTGCTTTTTTTCTCTCATTTTCTCTCTTTCTCTGGCTTGTATCCATTCGGCCCCATTCAGCCTACTGTTTTAAGACGTTTATCCCCATCCAGGTGTCGATATTGTCCTGCATATTTATTAAAATGTTTTTGACAGCAGACTAAATTTATAAATTTTTCTGTAGAAAAATGTCTCCGACGAAGCCGGATATCTTCATATATTGCTGGCTCGCTATCGCTCGCAAAAAAGAAATCGACACCTGGATAGGGATAAACGTCTATGGTGCCGAAAAATGTACAAATTAATCTAGAAGGGGGATCTAATGAATGTTTTTTTAAATTTGATGGAGGTCTATATCTATAAAATAAATATCTAAGCAAGGAAAAACGAACGAACAGCCTCGGATGCGGACGGAACCAACGTTGACGAACCACGACCGACTAAGGACATGCCTTTGGACATTCTGAGAATGGCTACGTGGAATGTTAGTGGCATGAATGATGGCACAAAAGAGAGAGAGGTTCTGGAAGTGTTAGTGAATGCCAGGCTGGATGTATGTGGAATGACAGAGACCAAATGGAAAGGTTCAGATGTGAGAGAGTGGGAGTGTGGAATGGGTGTGTGTGCTGGAGTGAGTGAAGGAACAGCGAGAGAAGGTGCATGTTTGTTTGTAAGTAGCAAATGGAAGGAATGTGTAAGAGAGTATGGGTCTGTGGGTTCAAGGATTGTGTGGGTGAGAATGAAAGTAGGAATACAAACGTGGGTGATTGTATGCGTGTATGCCCCGACAGAGGATATACTTGAAAGAAAGAAAGAGGAGTTCTGGATGAATGTGGAGGCATGCCTGGAGAAGTTTGACAAGAACGAAAGAATATTTCTGATTGGGGATATGAATGGTAAGGTGGGTGATAGGAAAGTTGAGGGAGTGGTGGGAGGGTGGGGGGTACCATCAGAGGTGAATGGGAATGGTAGTGCACTTGTGGACGTATGTGTGGGGAGGAGGCTGTGGATAGCCAACACCTTCTTCCGACACAGAATGATCCACAGGTACACGTGGAAACGGATGTTGACGATGAAGGATAAGACAGTGGTGGAACGAAAGTCATTGATTGATTATGTTGTGGATGAACGAATGAAGAAATCTGTGATGGATGCTAGGGTGTATAGGGGTATTGGAGGGGGTCTGTCTGATCATTATGTAGTGGTAGCTAAGGTTAGGATACAAAAGAAGTGGGTGAGGAGAGCGGGAGGGAGGCGAGAGGAAGGTGGAATGGTGAGGAGGGTGGAGAGGTTGCAGGAGGAGGAAGTCAGGGAGGAGTACAGGAGAGCAGTGGAAAGACGACTAGGTGGGTTCGACCTGGAAGTTATGGAGGAAGTGGAGGAGATGAGCAAGGTGTTTAAGGATGAGATCTGTGCAGCATGTGAGGAGGTGTGTGGAGTGAGGAGAAGAGGGAGGGAGTGAAAGGTACAGCATGGTGGACAGAAGAGGTAAGAATAGCTGTGGAAGAAAAGAAAGCATATAGAGAGTGGTTGGGTAGTATAGGGAATGAAGATTCCGAGAGACAGAAACGAGCGAGGTACGTGGAGAGTAAGAGGGTGGTGAAGAGAGTAGTGAAGGAAAGTAAGAGAAGAGTAGATGAGGAATTTGGAAGGAATCTGAGTGTAAAATGGAGGGAGAGTAAGAAACTGTTCTGGAAAGAAGTCAAGAAAGTTAGGGAAGGTAGCAAGGGAAACAGTAAGGGTGTGAAAGATAAGAATGGGAGAATGCTAGCCGAGAAGCAAGAGAGAGTCGAAAGATGGAGGGAGTACTTCAGTGAGTTGCTAAATGAAAGGAATGAAGAGCCAGCAAACATAGCTGGATATGGTATGGGAGGGAGAAGAAGAGAAGTAGTGGAGGAGGAGGTGGGGATCAGGAGGTCAGAAGTGTGGGAAGCCATGAAAAGAGTGAAGTTGGGGAAAGCACCAGGAACAGATGGAGTGTGTGGGGAAATGTTGAGGTATGGTGGTGAGATAGTGATAGAATGGGTATGGAAAATGTGCAAACTAGCATGGGAGAAGGGGAGTGCACCCGATGACTGGAAGACTGGCATAATAGTCCCCCTATATAAGGGCAAAGGGGAAAGAGGAGTGTGTGGTAACCACCGAGGAATATGTCTTCTAAGCGTAGTAGGGAAGGTATACAGTAGGGTAGTGATTGAGAGAGTGAGAGTGAGAACGGAGAAATGGATAGGCGACGAGCAGGGAGGTTTTAGGAAGGGAAGAGGATGTGTAGATCAGATTTTTACCCTGAATTGTGTTGTGGAGAAGTATCTGGAGAAGAAACAAAAGGTGTATGTTGCCTTTATGGACTTGGAGAAGGCCTATGACAGAGTGGATAGAGAAGGTTTGTGGAAAGTACTTAGAATATACGGAGTAGAGGGCAAGTTGCTGAAAGCAGTGAAGAGCATGTATGAGGGTGCAAAGGCGGCAGTACGTGTGGAGAGTGAGCAGAGCGAGTTCTTTGACCTGAATGTTGGTTTGAAACAGGGGTGTGTGATGTCCCCGTGGTTGTTTACTGTATATATGGATGGAGTTATGAAAGAAATACTATCAAGAGCAGTGGATGTTGGTGTATCGCTGTAAAGGGAGGGAATTGAGTGGAAGCTACCTATACTGCTGTTTGCGGATGATACAGTTCTGATGAGTGATAATGAATGGGAGTTGCAGGGTCTGGTAAATGAATTTGGAACAGTGTGCGAAAAACGGAATTTGAAGGTAAATACGGGGAAGAGCAAGGTTATGGTCTTCGAAAGGGGTGAAGTCACAGAGTGTGAGGTGAAGCTGAACGGTCAGGCTATGGAGATCGTCAACTCTTTTAAGTATCTGGGCAGTGTGTTGAGTAAAGATGGGACTATGGATGAAGAGGTGCGGGAGAGGGTACAACAGGGGAAGAGGGTTGTAGGAACGCTAAAAGCAGTAACAAGAAATAGGGTGGTCAGTATGGAAGTGAAGAAGTCCTTGCATGACAGTGTGGTAATCCCGACACTGACTTACGGAAGCGAAGCATGGACGTTGGTTGAGAGACTCAGACCAAGAGTGAGAGCAGTGGAAATGAATTACTTAAGGAGTGCGTGCGGAGTTACATGGAGGGATAGACAGACTAATGAGGAAGTAAGAAGGAGGTGTGGTGTGGAGGTAGATGTGCTGGAAAGTGTGAAAAGGAACAACTTGAGATGGTTCGGCCATATGGAACGTATGGAAAGTGAGAGAATGACTAAGAGGGTGTACGAGAGCGAGGTGGAGGGACAGAGGGGGAGAGGTAGACCGAATATGAGGTGGAAGGATGGAGTGAGGAACTACATGAACGAAGGCGGTGCTGGTTGGGGGGAGGGGCGTCGACTGACTGGGGACAGAGGTGCATGGGGGCGGTTCGTTCGTGGCCACCCCTTCGGGGATCGCGGCGTCAGGCAATAGATAGATAGATAGATGGAGGTCTAGGGAGGAAACTTGAAAAATAATGAATACTGTAGGCCTACATGCAAAAATAATGAATACTGTAGGCCTACATGCAAAAATAATGAATACTGTAGGCCTACATGCAAAAATAATGAATACTGTAGGCCTACATGCAAAAATAATGAATACTGTAGGCCTACATGCAAAAATAATGAATACTGTAGGCCTACATGCAAAAATAATGAATACTGTAGGCCTACATGCAAAAATAATGAATACTGTAGGCCTACATGCAAAAATAATGAATACTGTAGGCCTACATGCAAAAATAATGAATACTGTAGGCCTACATGCAAAAATAATGAATACTGTAGGCCTACATGCAAAAATAATGAATACTGTAGGCCTACATGCAAAAATAATGAATACTGTAGGCCTACATGCAAAAATAATGAATACTGTAGGCCTACATGCAAAAATAATAAATACTGTAGGCCTACATGCAAAAATTGCCTAAAAAGTGAACCATCCCCCCTTAACCTAGGAAGGATATGTGTAGTTAAAGAGGTTGGTTGAGATAGTGTGAAGCCTTATTATTGCTAGAGGTCCTCCCTATCCTGAATACAATCGTCTTATAGTTGCCAGAATATGATAAAAGGGGCGTCCCTGGTATTGTACAGGTTAATGTAATCTCCACGAAGTATGTTATTATTGTACTGGATTTGTTTTTAGCTAACCATAAATTGTTGTCCCCACCTTGATTAAATATATAATTATAATGTAAAACTTGCTAAATAAACAAACCAAAACTGGGACGACACAAGATAAATGCAAAATAATTTATCAAAATCACTATGTGGAAATAACGCTTAATAAAATAATAATATAATAATCAATTGCTAACATATTTAATTTTGTGCCATAGGAAAAATAATACACTAGTTTGATATCTGTAGGTGCTGCTGATATTATGGCAGAATTGTAGTGATGTCTGCCAGATGTCTGAACTGTAGTAATCTGTAGTAATGTCTGCCATATTTCTAAACTATATTAATGTGCGCTTGCGACATTTCACCCCATTAATTTGGCGATAATAAGACATTACTATCTCTTTCTCTATCATTGTCGATCTAAGTGCATCGAGCGTTGGACTACTACATTTAGAAGAGACTAAATCAAGATGGCGCCCAGTGGCTTGACTCCAGGGTGGTAATGTGTTTATATAGGTACTCCTTCCTCCTCCCCACTGTTACTAATCTCCTTGGCGCGGTTGACTAATTTTGAGTAGTTTTTTCATTTCTCTTTCTATGTTTTTCCCCTTCTATTCTTATTCTGTCCCATTCGGTTGTCCTCGGGCAGCCTATATCTCATGTCTCCCTGGCCTGGCTAGGTAGTAGACTCCTGACCTGATTTGTCTCTTCGGTTGCTGATGTAGCCGAGCTGACTTTATTCCATTCGGTAATGCATTTTTTGCATCTCGCTGTGATTTTTTTATACCTTAGTCCTGATATTTTATTCTTCGCCCTTGATCACTTCTTGGTTGGTGCTGCAGTGTAGCAGTTCTTGCCTCATCCTTCAGCCCTGCCCTATAAGAGCTCTGATGTGGAGCTCATGTGGTCCGGCTGAACTGATGAAATGGCGAGAAATGTCTGCGTGTCTTCACCTTCCTAGATTTGTTCACCTCCTGCCCTTTCTATCTGTTGTTGTTGTTCCTCAAGCTGCCTGGCCGAACAGCCCCAAGGCCCAGAATAAGGCCAAGGCCATAATAGAGCGCCCCCAAAGAACCCTCCCTGCCGACCACAATAAAGCCTGGGTGACCGAAGCCACTCCATGGCGGGGAGCTAAGGAGGGTGCGGAAACGCCCAGGAAACCAAAGCCCCACCCAGGGCCCTGTGCCCCTCAGCAATTATGAAGAGAAAGTTGAGGGGCAAAGGAGAAATGTGGCGCTTTGGCTTCCAATCATGGTAGATTGGGAGGTCGATCCACGGAAGAGACGCCGTCACTTGAGATCTAGAAAATATATAAGTAAAAGGAACAGTCAGAGTAAGCTATGGGTATGGCAGAGATCGCTCAGTTCTCACTTTGATAGACCAGCCCATCACCACATGACTAGAACCCAATCCTCTCAGCATCAGCTAGAAAAGGCCCTAGAAAGCCGCCTTAGGCGAGGGGATAGCTCCCCTATTTCAACCCCTTTTGGGGTTGGGCACCCGCCCTGCCCTTTCTATCTTGACTTGATTAGTTGTCCATCTTGATCAAATCCTTCGGGCCAGCCCTATGAGAGTTCTTTTGTGGTCTGGTTAAACTAATATAATAAAAAACAAAAAACAAAAAACTTCTTCCTCCTGCCATGACGTCACCATTCATCCCCCCCCCTCCTGAAACCACAAAATTACTTATATTAAATTATATAAGGAACCCAGCCTCCTACTATTGTGCAGTTACCCACATAAGTTATATTCCAAGTCGTGATCTTATGTATGAAAGTTAAATAGTACTGTATTAATGAAATGTGAGTGTGATTTATTTTAGTTATCAGTCAACTATTCAGATAAGTTAACCACTACATTAAGATGTAAAACTTGCAAACTAAACAAACCAAAACTGGGACGATACAAGATAAAGGTAAAATAACTTATCAAAATCGCTATATGGAAATAACGCTTACTAAAATAAAATTTATAAAATAAAAGAACACAATCCACCACATAGGGTGTACATTACTACATGAGCACACATAACAACGCATTATCGTCACGTTCAAAGAATTAGTCATTCTTGCCCTCACAAACTTTGGCCACTACTAAGAAACTACCACCACAGTATACAAACAATATGTAAGATCAGTGATGGAATAAGTAAGCCCTGCCTGGGCTTCTAACCTAGCTGCAACACATCACAAGACCTTGCAGACCATGTGCAAAACAAAGCCCTAAAGATCATCATAGGCTGCACAGCTACTACACCTACATCAAGAAACCAAATTCCTCAAAATCAAAGACCACCTGGACATGAGAGGCACTCCATTCCTGGCTGCAGCCTCCACAAACCAACACCATTTACTACACTAAATGACAGCACACCCACAGACACCAAGGAACATTAAAACAATACCCAGCACAAGATATCACACACAAATACTGTCATCTCTCCCTCCCTGCCCACCCCAAACCAGCTTCCAGAACCACATTCATACTCCTATCACTCGCCGTTCCATCCAATCACTCATAGACAACACGCAGCTGCAGGCACGACCTCCCGAAATCCATTCTTCTAAATCCTCCCTTGTTCGCGAGGACAGAGTCTACCTGGCCAGGCTGAGATGTGGGCACCATCCAGCTCTTCTGAGCTATCAGAAGAGACTGGATGACTCAGTCGGCGATGCCTCTTCAGGATGTAACACAGCACCCCATATAATTAAACACATCATAAAAGACTGCATTTCACACAGTCGCTTACGCCAACAACATAATCTACACGCCTTGAGAGCCCTTTTTGGAAAGCCCAGTCTCGGCCATGGCCTTCCTTAACCCTTATTTAGCGGCGAGCAACATAAGTCGAGTTAAATAAAGCTGGACTATGTGGCGGCGCTCGACATAGGTCGAGTGGCAATTTCAGCACGTAATGTGGCTGAGAGAGAGAGACAAGTGGTGGCAGGAGACTAGCGAGCGTATGACTGCTCCAGACCACCGCGGCGAACCTACTGACACAAATCTCAGCTCCCTCCTCCCTCTCTCACTCGCTACATACTCAATTATGTACTGAAAGTACCGAATTACCTGCTTTTTGCACTCGCGTTGCACGGTTATTGCAAGAAAACTATCCATCATACAAGGATCGTTATGGTGTCATTCGAAAGCTCTGTTTATGCCCTTTCAGGGATAGGTACTTGTTTTACGTTCTGGGTCTTATTTAGGCATGAAAATGATCACGTAAACAGCCCTATTTTGGCTAAAAACACCCCGCTGTGCGGTACACATAAATAAACCGCATAGGCCGCTCGTAAGGTGTTAAGGACTCGGGGCTGTTCTGCCAGGCAGCCTAGGGAACGACAACAACAAAAGCAACACTCGTAACTCAATCATGCGCATTATATTTCCATGTAAAAGGTCACTGAGAGGAACAGAACTCATGTGGTCAATTGTACATAGGGGTATATTGTATCTTTACAATGATGATTCTGGGGATATCTGATAAGGGCACCTATGCTATAAACAATTCAATGCAGATTTAGGACCTACAGTATTTTATTCCGAGTATTTATTGAGATGGTATTTACCCTTTTGATTCCTAGAGGTAGAATATAAGCTAAAAAATAGCATTTAAGGATCTATCTATCTATCTATTGCCTGACGCCGCAATCCCCGAAGGGGTGGCCACGAACGAACCGCCCCCATGCACCTCTGTCCCCAGTCAGTCGACGCCCCTCCTCCCAACCAGCACCGCCTTTATTCATATACTTCCTCACTCCATCCTTCCACCTCTCCTTCGGTGCACCTCTCCCTCTCTGTCCTTCCACCTCGCTCTCGTACACCCTCTTAGTCTATCTCGCTTTCCATACGTTCCATATGGCCGAACCATCTCAAGTTGTTCCTTTTCACACTTTCCAGCACATCTACCTCCACACCACACCTTCTTACTTCCTCATTCGTCTGTCTATCCCTCCATGTAACTCCGCACGCACTTCTCAAGTAACTCATTTCCACCGCTCTCACTCTGGGTCTAAGTCTCTTCCCGAACGTCCATGCTTCGCTTCCGTAAGTTAGTGTCGGGATTACCACACTGTCATGCAAGGACTTCTTCACTTCCATACTGACCACCCTATTTCTTGTTACTGCTTTCAACGTTCCTACAACCCTCTTCCCCTGTTGCACCCTCTTCCGCACCTCCTCATTCACAGTTCCATCTTTACTCAACACACTGCCCAGATACTTAAAAGAGCTGACGATCTCCATAGCCTGACCGTTCAGCTTCACCTCACACTCTGTGACTTCACCTCTTTCGAATACCATAACCTTGCTCTTCCCCGCATTTACCTTCAAATTCCATTTTTTGCACACTGTTCCAAACTCATTTACCAAACCCTGCAGCTCCCATTCATTATCACTCATCAGAACTGTATCATCCGCAACCAGCAGTATAGGCAGCTTCCACTCATTTCCCTCCCTTTTCAGCGATACACCAACATCCACTGCAATTGATAGTATTTCTTTCATGACTCCATCCATATATACAGTAAACAACCACAGGGACATCACACACCCCTGCATTTAAGGATAACGATAATATTAAATAAGTCGTCGTGCTTAACCCGGCAAGCGCGATAGGCCTCACGGAAGGCTTCCTATAGGGAACGCGATAGGCCTCACGGAAGCAAGACCATAAAAAAAGCCTTCCATAAAAAAAAAGGGCCTATCAAAACAAAGGAATTTGTCTCTAGGTGAGATAATTCCCCTCCAGTACTCATCCATGTAAATCTCACCCACCCCCCTCCCCTCCTTCCCCACCTTATTCCCCCCTCCCTCCCCTCCTCAATTATCACCTATTTTTCCTCTTATTATCATCATTTATCGGTTATTTTTCTCTCCCGCGATAATGTAGCACAAGTGGGTTGCAGAAAAGATCGTTATGCAACACCCAGACACCGGCCCACACCGCCCCGCTCGTCTCAGTTACCTCACAGACAGCGAGAGAGGAGGGTTGCCTGTGGCTCTCTCTCGCCTGAGATTATGACCGGGTGGCCAATATCTTCGTTTTTCACCACCCAAATGCTTTTCCCACTTATTTTAGCACTCTTGAAGGTTCATATATACATCATATATGTAAAATAAAAGCATACCGAAAACAAATAATGCTCTATATTGTAAATATAACGAATTCTGTCAGAATCCAAGGCTAGAAATGCACAAATAACTACCCTAGCCCCTAGGTCTATTTAGCGCTTGTCAGGTTAAAGGATAAAATTTGAATTACATTGTCTCGGGTATAATTATTACTATTGATATTATATTGACTACATTGTAAAATGGCAGGAATTTGTAGCCACTTTGTGATTGTATGTACAGTATGGAAAGATGAATAACACAAGTTAACAGAGGATCAACTGTACACTGAATATATGAAATGTACATAGTTTTACTCCCCCCCCCAAAAAAAAAAAATAAAAAATAAAGAACCAATTAATGTTTCTAAAATGTGTTCAAATGAATATGCTGATCACCTCTTCTGTACCAGCGACGTTTTTGTTATTTGATTTCAGCTACATTTAGATGATTTTATGAAGCTTAGGAAGGCTATCTGATTTCTAAAATGATTAATTGAGTCTGTAGCCTTTGGCTTATCTAACCCATCAAATTATTGCTAAAACTTGTAAAAAAATTATGATAGGGATTTTTTTTAGGAAGAGTTGCATTGCCAACATTTCTATTTGGAACCAATGTAATAAGCTTAACCCCTTCTGTACCGGTGATGTACTTTTCATTATATTCTGGCAACTACAAGACAATTTTGTTCAGCTTAGGAAGGACGTATGTATATAAAGAGAATATGTGAGTCAGGTACAAGGGGAGATAGAAGGGCAGGAAGACCCCCATTGAGATGGAGAGACTGTGTAAGAAAGGCTTTGGATGATAGAGGAATGACTATAGATCAGGCAGGGGAAGTGGTGGTGGACAGGAGTGAATAGAGAATGCTTGTGAATAGTTGAGTGAACACGTGGTCATTTGGAGTAAGGGGTCGGGCGCAAGTTGGACTAGATAATAGTCCATCAGGCGCCTGGCCCGGGGAGACGATTAATATGAAGGGTGCGCCTGGAAGTGTGGTGGGAGGGCTTGTGGCTTTGGCTCCGCTGCATGTCTGCCTGCCGAGATCGGAACCTCTCCGGGGGGCCGGGGGAGTGCTGGAGCGACCTTGGTGACCCTGGTCTCTGGGTCTTCTCCTGGGTGACCTGGATGTGTGTGAGTTGTGCTTTTTATCTGTGTTTATTTGTTGTTTTATGTTGTTTTTGTGTTTTCCCTGTTCTTGCTCTGTCTTGAGTCGGCTACCCCCAAAATGGGGATTGGGCCTGAGCATAATTATAGATAGATAGATAGATAGGAAGAACGTCTACCCAATGAAAGGCTACAGACTCAATTAATCCTCTTAGCTACCGGTACCATATATCTTTCCAAAAACTTCTTAAAATCGTCTAAATGTAGCTGAAATTGAATGACATAGACGTCGCTGGTACAGAAAGGGTTAACTAAAGAAGAAATACTTAAACTTTAAAGTTTATCGTCTAATGTTAGGAGCAGCTAAGTACTGCACACTCCAGTTATCAAGCTCAGGAGAGATATTGGAGCCTCTAATGTGAAGGCTAGAATTATTGAAGGTCTATCTATCTATTGCTGGACGCCTTATCCCCCTAATGGGGGTGGCCATACACAAAATGCCCCCAAGTGGACCTATTCCCTGTAAGAGGGACAACCTGAGCCAGTTTACTGAAGGACTTACAGGATTGACCACTCAATTTAGGATCCGTCCGACTCCGAGGCCCTCTGTGTATATTTTTAGCACTATTATTCTACAGTGGTGTTCAGTTAGTCCATCCACCAACCTGCTTCACCCTAAGGTAGCAGTACAGATTTGTATAAGGTTTACTCCCCTATTGAAGGTAACTACAATATTAAATAAGTATATTGCAAGAGAAGATTGATACTTGTACTAGTATATCTAAATTAGACTAGAAATAAACTTCTGAAAGTAAGATTAATTGGCATGAAAGGGAAAAAAAAATACAATTTGACAAATTACATTAAACAATACTGTTATTCTATATATTATTAATTTCACCCTAACATTAAACACCTCCAATTAAATTAATTAAAGCATATAATACAGTATGTGATCCACCGGGATTCAAATCTGGGTTATCACACACAGGTTTTTAAACACTAACCATTACACCACCAAGACAGTTTATACCAGAATAATTACTGGGTTTGATAATACTGGAAGTGGATTCTATCTCAGCTGGGCAAAAAATTAAACTTCTACAAGATACACCTATAGGCATGCAGCAGAACAAGTACATTGCAAACAAGGTTTATAAACATATGAATATAAAATGGCTTTAACATTGGCTAATACATAATTATGTACACAAAGTAAATAAGGGTAAACATATTCATACAATGATTATTGTAATGCCAGGTTTTTTACTGGGGTTTAATTGGTTTTGATCAAGTGGGCTCTTCCTAACTGGAGAAGTTTTATTGTTTTACCACAGACACAGAAAGACAATAGAGGATAATTATCACAAGACGTGTATTCATATTCCGTTTATTTGCACAAGAATATCGCATACGTAAAAGCTAGAACAACAATGGTCAAGAACAAAACAATTAAAGTGTACGAATGAGGCTCCACTACGTCTGACTCGCAAGACTGGATTATTCTATGTAATATCTAAGTAAGTATCAGGGACCGCTTTCTAACTGAAAGATTACACTTGTCCTGTATTTATTTCAGAGATAAGAATAGCACTCCTTTCAATCGAGGATTTACACTTGTGCTTAGAAAGGTTATATAGTAATTATATGTGTGAACTTTTGGTATTTACCTGCGTAGAGTTGTTCTGGAATTTGGGAGCTAAACGTAATTATATGATAAATCACTGTGGTACTTACGCATAAGTTAACTTGAATTTATTTGTTATTAACTTTAACAGAATTATTATCAGTACTTCCCTGATTTCTTTGGGTTTCACTAGAACTTCCTTTCTCTCGCTTTTTGCATAGGTGCGTAGTATCCGATGTTTCTAGAATACTTGTTATCATATACGCAGTGGATATATTTTAATTACTTTCACTTTTGATCTTTGTATCTTTCTCTCAGATAATACGCCAAGTATATTTTCTTTTCACAATTAGATCTTCTATAACTTTTACGGTATAATAACTTCACTTTCGATGTGTAGAATAATTAATCCAATGGGTGTAGAATTAGTAATCCAATCTTGGGTAGATCCGCTGGCCGTGGGGTTGTCCTGACGTGACTGGGTTAGCACAGTTTAACTCGAGGACTTGGGTTTGAGACCTTAAATACTATGTTACCTAGCACAAGCCGTGGCAACAATAGAATCGAGCTAACGCAGGAGTGACTCCTGACAACTCTGGTCTTTATAAATACTTTGATGAATTACTTGCAGTTTGGTCTATCCCGGATAAAGCTTGCTAGTACTTCACTGTCTGCTTATATCCGAGAATATTAGATTACTTCACCTGGAAGGCTCTAATAAAACAGCTTGTTGATACCCACTCAAAATAATTAGTATCCGTGGGTGACTACAGTCTCGTAATTGTGTCTACGCTTTGCGATCAACTGAACAACTCTTCAACTGTGCCCTCAACCTTTGAATCTGTCCTTTTACCCGGGGTGTCAAGAACAGCTCTAAATTGAGATAGGGTAAGACGGGGTAATTTCGCCGAAAATCGCGTATTTTGACGAATAGAAACTGCTACAAATGGAAATTTAAAATTTTAATTTTTTATCTATACATTCAGCCTTTCTGCTATAGATGCCCAAAAAATTAAAAAAAATATAATGTTTTGGTCATGCTGCCGAATTTTTGAAAAAAGTCACTCGCGGCGAAATTACCCCGCCCGGCGGGGTAATTTCGCCGCGACCTATTTGACGCATCATCTAGCTAGTAAACTAGATAACATTATATGAGTAATGGCCAGACAAAACACTAGCGCGCAGGTAAAAGCAATGAAAACATTCACAAACCCAAACTGACACTAAACATGCCAATAGAAAAACTTTGCACGGCAATGCACGCACAACACACAACTGAACAGGGCGGGCAGAGATGCAGGTGTGTCACACGTGTAGGCCTAGGCGCCACTGTTTCTAGTGCGGGTGTGGACGTGTATAGTGCGGGTGTGGAGTTGTGGACATGTAGTGCGGGTGTGGACGTGTCTAGTGTGGGTGCGGCGTGTAGGTTGCTAGTACAAAGTACCAGGCAGCAGCTGACGGCTACTGCCAACACTGTGTCACACGCAAACATACAAACAAACAAACACACATACAAACCACCCACAAACACCCCCACACACACCTGACCATACCGTCAGACGCGCCGCTAGCCCCGGCTCCAGCCCCGCGAAACTGCAACAAAACCTAAGCCAAACTAGATCTACAACCTAAGCCAAACTAGCTATACAACCTAAGCCAAACTTGCTCTACAACCTAAACCAAAACTGCTCTACAACCTAAGCCAAACTGCAGCCGAATCCATGCAATAGTTTTGGAGATATCGGCGTTTGAATGCAAATTATTAGCACCGCGGCGAAATTACCCCGTCTTACCCTACTTAAATGAAGTTCGTGGGAATATATCTGTACCTTTTTACCTTGCCAGGTCGGTGGATGGATTAGGTGCCAAAATGGCACCTAGCAGCTGGTAACTTGGGGTGTTTACTTTCCTGTGGTTCTGAGGGGGGAGGGGGGGGGGGGGGAACTGTCTAGACTCTACCTTTTTGCTTCTGTTGTCCCGGAGGTGAGGTGTGGGTGAGCAACAAGGGCGAGGGTAGATACGGTGTTGATGGTGCCATTCCTGTTGTCGCCTGTCTATCTCGCTCCTCTCTTTTCTTGGTGCTTTGGCCTTGTCTTGGTTGATGATTATGTCCTTTCCTGGTGTTGTAGGACAGTCTCTCTCTTCGGTAACAGTTCGAGCACGTTTGTCTGGACTGTTGGTTGTACCCTTGATGAGTTGAAAGGTAGGCCTGGGAGAATTCTGTCTTTCCCATTTCTTGCTTTTGTTTTCCTGGACTTTGGAATTGTTGATGGTGATGAGTACATGTCCCCTTCTGATGTTGCAGGATTTGTCATATCGATGGTAGCAATTCGTGTCCCGGTTTTGCAGGGTATATCATTATTGGTACAGGAAGGTGACCTCTAGTTGTTTTTCCCCTGGTGGTGTGGTAGGGAACTACGCCTCCGACGCGTCCTATGGCGGTGCGGTAGAGAACTCCGCCCGGTCCTTTCGTTCCTGGTTCTTTCCTCTACTCGGCCACTGTTTCTCATTCTTCCACTGTGGTGAGGAGGTGTGGTAGGATGAGAGAGAAAATGGCTTGGTGGTGGTGAATGCTTGGGTAACTGTTTCTCTGTTATTTCAATTATGAATTTCTCTTAGTAGGAAAGTAACAATATTATGAACTGGAAATCACAATGAATATAAATAAGACATTACAATATTCACATTGATGAATTACTGTATATGCTCTCACTAATAGCTAACAAAAGAGCTTGATATTGATATGTCATTAGTTCATGATATGACATAAATTATTTTCTTCCCCATACGCACAGGGTAAACTGAATCGTAGAGAGAGGCTTCTGTACGGGTTTACTTCCTGGCCTGGATCTCGCGGCACGGTAAAGGCGAGGTCCAGGGATTTGTTCTCCGGCTGGGGCTGGGGCGGCGCTCAGGTCTTGTACACACAAGGATGTTTGGCCAGACACTTCCTTAACTTAAGAAGTGCGCATGGGGGTAATTAGAAACGTCCCCCTGTGCTGACGTATTTGAGCTGTTTCCATCACTAAAATATTCATTTTACCATAAATAGCATTAATACTTATCCATACGCGCCTATTATGGGTTGATTATAAAGGTATTAACCTGAAACAACAATAAAACGAGTGAAAACAGCGTTTGGATGGTCAAAATCGGAGATATAGGCCGCGAGTTATATAATGTATGGGTGAGGCAACCTGCTTTCCCGCCAATTTCCCCCAAGGCCACTGAGACACAGTCGATCGATATTCTCTCTCTCTCTCTTGCACTCGTTTGCTAACACTGATGACAATGCCCTGCTTGCAACTCGCTAATGTTAGCACGAAAATATACCTCAGAATATGGGAATAACAGGGAAAATAGGTGATAACTGAAGGAGGGGAGGAAAGTGGGGAAGGAGGGGAGGTAGAGGAGTGATATTTTGCATGGCCCAGGGGCCCCAAAAAAATAAAAAAAATAAAAATATATATATATTTTTTTCGATGTTTAACCCGTCCAGCCCCGGCTAGTTTTGTAATGTTTGTTCACCAGAACCCGGCCGGTTTTCACATTTGTTTTTTATTCCAGAAACAATAGCGAATGGGTTAGGAATGAAGGAAAAACCACGAAAAACCGCTCAAAAAGCTTAAAGAATGGTCCTACAGAGCCCCCGAAAACGTATTTTACAAGAGTAAAAAATTGAAGGCAATTACCCCAGAAAAACAGGTTATTGCGCGCTCACGCGCACGCACGTGGACTTTGAGAGTTTTCAACCATCGGCACGGTTGCGTGGGATACGTACACAGTTCCCATACAAATCTGAGCCCTCTTGAGTGGCTACACCTGAGGTTACGGTCGGCGCAATTAGGGTGACGCGCCAGGCGCGTCGCCTGGGCTGTACGGGTTAAAGTTGATTTTTTTTTTCTGACTCTTAAGAGTCTTCCCGCAGTCCGCCGGGGGAACTCTTAAGAGTCTCCCTGCAGTTCCCGGGTTAAGACCATTATCCGGTGGTTCCTCCCTAATAACTATACTCTATTTTTTTCCAGCTGAGGGTAAATTGTCATGTTTCTATCTTTGTTACTCAGCTATAAGGTAGATTTGGTAGCGAAATATGATGTTAACTCGCTGAACCCCAGCTATTTAATAATAAATGTACACCCCAGGACCATCAGGTTGTAAACAAAAAAAATCCAGAAAACACCAGGAATGGGTTATAAATGAAGGAAAACCCACAAAAAAACGATCCCCTAGGTCATTAAGGGGTCCTACGGTGCGCCCGAAAGTCGGAATTAACATGGGTAGGCAAAAACAGGTTTTTGCGCGCTCATGCGCACGCGGTTGGACTTTGAGAGTTTTCAACCATCGGCATTGTTGCGTGGGATACATACACAGTTCCCATACAAATCTGAGCCCTCTAGGTGCCATAGGACCGGAGTAATTAACCAGGACGCACCTATGCGTCCCTGGGGTTTAGCATTACATACATTGCCGACGCAAATGTGTCGTCGCTGGGGTTCTGTGGGTTAATTATGAAAACTTGGCATTAATACGACACACAGCCATAATACTGTCATATATTCCCATTAAATATCGATAAATCGACTACTAAGGGATTCAATTTACCATCAGCTGGGAAAAAATAGAGTATAGTTATTAGAGAGGAACCACCGGATAATGGTCTTGTGCCCCCCCTCACCCCCCTATGACATATTGTCATCATCATATATATTGCCAGCAGGAGGCAAATTACCGAGAAAAAAATTGCCGTCAAAATAGCCGCGAACTTAACCACAGCGATCGACTAATGTAAACATGACGGTGGCAGCGGGGGAGGCGTCGGACCTTTGCAATCATGTTCCCGTCTATTTTGTATGCCATTGGATACAATAATACATTGAGGGGGGGGGCTTTGCCCCCCTCACCCCCCCATGACATATCGTCATCATCATATATATTGCCAGCAGGGGGGCAAATAACCGACAAAAATCGCCGTCAAAATAGATGCGAAGTTAACTGCAGCGATCGCCCTATGTAAACATGACGACCGTACGCCCGGAGTCTACATCCATCCCCTTCATTGCTATAAGCTATAATTTTTATCCTCGGGAAAAACAAATCTTGGGATTTTTCATTTTTTTCTTGGGATTTTTTTGTTTGGGGGAGTCATTAACCTAATCTAACCCAATAGCCCCCAAATACATTTAGGTTAGGTTAGGTTTTTTGGTTAGGTTAATGAAAACAAAAAAATAAAAAATTCAAGATTTATTTTTGTTTTTTCCCCGGGGATTAAAATTATATAGCAATGAAGCATATGATGATAGGAACCCAAAACTACCATTAGAAATTTGTTACCTATATTGTTGCGTCTTGTAAATATTTACCATAAAATTTTAAGGGCATTTATAGGCTAGAGATTGAGATGATGGAGAGACTGTAAGACAAGCTTGAATTGAGGGATGAGGAAGAGCAAGATAACAGAGACTGAAATGAGACGAAGGGGAGTGAGTATTTAGTTTTTAAATTAATTAATGTACAAGGATTGAATAAAGCAAAATATGAAGAATTAAAGGATTTAGTTACCTATAATAATAATAAAAATATTTGTCTTTGTCTAACTGAGACACAATTCAATATAATATACGAAACATTTTAATGGATGGAATTGAAGTAATTGAAATTATAAGGAATATTAATGATAGGAAGGGTGGTGGTTTAATGTTACTCTTTGAAACAACAGATAAAGTAAGTTTAACACACAAAGAGCGGGTGGTAGGGTATTTTACACTGTGCCGCCCAGCGTTTTTTTTTTTACCCTAAATAGGGTTTTTCCGTGCTCATTTTCATGCATAAACAAGACCCAGAGCGTAACACAAGTATCTATCCCTGAAAGGGCGTAAACAGAGCTTTCCAATGACACCCGAGCCATCCTTGTACAACCACTGGTTCTCTTGCAATGATCGTGCAACATGAGTGCAAAAAACCTAAAATAAGGTAATTTCCGTACATAATTCCCTGTGTAGCGAGTGAGAGAGGGAGGAGGAGGGTAGAATACAGCTCAGTATACCCACCGCGATGGTGGGGAGCGGTCATAAGGTTACTATGCTCGTCCCACTGCTCAGCTCTCTCTCAGAGCAACATTACGTGCTGAAAATGGCACTCGACATACGTGGTGCACCGCCACATAGTCCATATTTATTCAACTCGACATATGTGGTGCGCCGTTGGTTAAGGGTTAAGCAAGGTAGAGTGTAAAAATAAAGATTCAATTTACTGTATGTAAAAGGATCTATAGCCTACATGGGAAATTTGTACACTTGTTCTTGTTATACTTTTCTGTAAATGATAAGGGATGTTACTTTTCTGTAAATGATGAAATGAAGAAAGAGATAGAGAGACATTTAGACCAAATGGAGGATGAAAGAGTTATACTATTAAGCTGCATTTTGTGTCACCCCAAAGTCTGATAACCCACCCACTTATCAGTGGGGTGGCACAAAATGTAAAAATTTTACGAGCCTGCCTTCAAAATGTATATGCCTACATAATATATACAACATTTGCTTACTATTGTTGAACATGAATGTAAATATATATTACAAAATGACCACTACAAAGTAAAACAAAGAATATAATAAAGACGAAACATCGTAATATAATAAATATGAGGTATTTCAGGAACTGCAATGATCGACGACTAGACATATCGGCAATAACTTAGAATATATACAATTGAAGATTGTTTGTGACATCATATATGAGGTGGAATTATACAAAACATTTCTCTTTGTAACAATAGAGTAATAAATAATTGCTTAGGTTAACATTTCAATAATTCTGAGTATGAGTGGCGGAATATTGTAGGTGACGAACACTACCATGCAGCCGGTACAAGGGCCCGAAACTCAGTCCACCTCCCAGCTATAGCAGACGAATACCGGCGTGCTTGGCATATATTTACGGGAGCAGGTCTTTCCCGCCCTCAGACCATTCTGACTAGAAGATCCTGCCCGCTTAGCTAGGTCCTTCCCGCCTGAATGTTATGGGAGGGAAGAGCCAAGCAATCAATCTTTCCTTGGCTGATTCCGTCCTCCAAGATTAGACCGTCCCGCCCATTTGTATGGTTCACACAACCTCAGCTGATCTTGCCTAAATGTGCGATGCAGAAACCTGTAACCTTGAAATTTGTGATTGCATTATATATTTTGTCTATTATGAGGCAATTTTATTCAGATTAGGAAGGTTATTCGAGACAGTCTTAAGCATTTCAACTATCATTGATCCTTCCTAAGCTGTATGAGATCGTCTAATGACAGCCGGAATTAATAAAAAGGTGACATAAACCTCAAGGGGTAGCCTAATGTCACGTTTTCATGATCACTCCATTA
>CM064481.1:13669947-13676514 GCA_032716605.1 Paralithodes platypus
ACTGGGGCAGGTCTTAGCCACTTCATAGAAAGTTAATAAGTGAGTGTCAAACTGGTACTATAACACTTAGTACTAGTAACTTAATGATCCACAGGTACACGTGGAAACGGATGTTGACGATGAAGGATAAGACAGTGGTGGAACGAAAGTCATTGATTGATTATGTATGTGTGGATGAACGAATGAAGAAATCTGTGATGGATGCTAGGGTGTATAGGGGTATTGGAGGGGGTCTGTCTGATCATTATGTAGTGGTAGCTAAGGTTAGGATACAAAAGAAGTGGGTGAGGAGAGCGGGAGGGAGGCGAGAGGAGGGTGGGAGGGTGGAGAGGTTGCAGGAGGAGTACAGGAGAGCAGTGGAAAGACGACTAGGTGGGTTCGACCTGGAAGTTATGGAGGAAGTGGAGGAGATGAGCAAGGTGTTTAAGGATGAGATCTGTGCAGCATGTGAGGAGGTGTGTGGAGTGAGGAGAAGAGGGAGGGGAGTGAAAGGTACAGCATGGTGGACAGAAGAGGTAAGAATAGCTGTGGAAGAAAAGAAGAAAGCATATAGAGAGTGGTTGGGTATAGAGGGAATGAAGATTCCGAAGACAGAAACGAGCGAGGTACGTGGAGAGTAAGAGGGTGGTGAAGAGAGTAGTGAAGGAAAGTAAGAGAAGAGTAGATGAGGAATTTGGAAGGAATCTGAGTGTAAAATGGAGGGAGAGTAAGAAACTGTTCTGGAAAGAAGTCAAGAAAGTTAGGGAAGGTAGCAAGGGAAACAGTAAGGGTGTGAAAGATAAGAATGGGAGAATGCTAGCCGAGAAGCAAGAGAGAGTCGAAAGATGGAGGGAGTACTTCAGTGAGTTGCTAAATGAAAGGAATGAAGAGCCAGCAAACATAGCTGGATATGGTATGGGAGGGAGAAGAAGAGAAGTAGTGGAGGAGGAGGTGGGGATCAGGAGGTCAGAAGTGTGGGAAGCCATGAAAAGAGTGAAGTTGGGGAAAGCACCAGGAACAGATGGAGTGTGTGGGGAAATGTTGAGGTATGGTGGTGAGATAGTGATAGAATGGGTATGGAAAATGTGCAAACTAGCATGGGAGAAGGGGAGTGCACCCGATGACTGGAAGACTGGCATAATAGTCCCCCTATATAAGGGCAAAGGGGAAAGAGGAGTGTGTGGTAACCACCGAGGAATATGTCTTCTAAGCGTAGTAGGGAAGGTATACAGTAGGGTAGTGATTGAGAGAGTGAGAGTGAGAACGGAGAAATGGATAGGCGACGAGCAGGGAGGTTTTAGGAAGGGAAGAGGATGTGTAGATCAGATTTTTACCCTGAATTGTGTTGTGGAGAAGTATCTGGAGAAGAAACAAAAGGTGTATGTTGCCTTTATGGACTTGGAGAAGGCCTATGACAGAGTGGATAGAGAAGGTTTGTGGAAAGTACTTAGAATATACGGAGTAGAGGGCAAGTTGCTGAAAGCAGTGAAGAGCATGTATGAGGGTGCAAAGGCGGCAGTACGTGTGGAGAGTGAGCAGAGCGAGTTCTTTGACCTGAATGTTGGTTTGAAACAGGGGTGTGTGATGTCCCCGTGGTTGTTTACTGTATATATGGATGGAGTTATGAAAGAAATACTATCAAGAGCAGTGGATGTTGGTGTATCGCTGAAAAGGGAGGGAATTGAGTGGAAGCTACCTATACTGCTGTTTGCGGATGATACAGTTCTGATGAGTGATAATGAATGGGAGTTGCAGGGTCTGGTAAATGAGTTTGGAACAGTGTGCGAAAAACGGAATTTGAAGGTAAATACGGGGAAGAGCAAGGTTATGGTCTTCGAAAGGGGTGAAGTCACAGAGTGTGAGGTGAAGCTGAACGGTCAGGCTATGGAGATCGTCAACTCTTTTAAGTATCTGGGCAGTGTGTTGAGTAAAGATGGGACTATGGATGAAGAGGTGCGGGAGAGGGTACAACAGGGAAGAGGGTTGTAGGAACGCTAAAAGCAGTAACAAGAAATAGGGTGGTCAGTATGGAAGTGAAGAAGTCCTTGCATGACAGTGTGGTAATCCCGACACTGACTTACGGAAGCGAAGCATGGACGTTGGTTGAGAGACTCAGACCAAGAGTGAGAGCAGTGGAAATGAATTACTTAAGGAGTGCGTGCGGAGTTACATGGAGGGATAGACAGACTAATGAGGAAGTAAGAAGGAGGTGTGGTGTGGAGGTAGATGTGCTGGAAAGTGTGAAAAGGAACAACTTGAGATGGTTCGGCCATATGGAACGTATGGAAAGCGAGAGAATGACTAAGAGGGTGTACGAGAGCGAGGTGGAGGGACAGAGGGGGAGAGGTAGACCGAATATGAGGTGGAAGGATGGAGTGAGGAACTACATGAACGAAGGCGGTGCTGGTTGGGGGGAGGGGCGTCGACTGACTGGGGACAGAGGTGCATGGGGGCGGTTCGTTCGTGGCCACCCCTTCGGGGATCACGGCGTCAGGCAATAGATAGATAGATAGACTAGTAACTTGAATCTTTAATAGTATTTGTAGGTCTGGTCCTGGTTATCTTGCTTCCGGTGATGTTGGGGCTAACGACTGGTTCCTCGGCCGTCCAGGTGGTCCAAAATGTAGGAAGTTCTCAAGTCGGATCTCTTGACGATCGTTGCTGGCTACACACTTATACCCATGAATTTGTGTGAAGGTTATAAGGTGCACGTTAGGACTTGTACATGGACAGATGCTTCTATTAGTCTTCTCTGCCACGGAGTCTGCCGGATCTGGAATCTCTCAACTCCGGAACAACACAAGGGCAGAGCTAGAGGTTAACTGCAGGGTAGTGACCACTGGTTGGTGTCTAGCTTTCAACTGATTTGACTGGGGGCGGGAGCTAGATTTATAGGCTCGGTTCTGGACCCTGTAGACAGTAGGGATCTCGAGTCTTATGGACTTATTTGAGCTCTCAATAGATATGGGGACTAGGTAAGATGGTATTTACTGTTGAGACACATGGCTATAGGAAGCCTTTATATTTTCATAACTGAGCCTTAGTAAGAGGTACTATTTTGGCTATACTGGAAGTATTTAGGGGAGAGAGACTGGATCTACTTTGCGAGGAGGATGGGGACAGCTGTGATAGGAGCGTCTCTCTTAGATTGTTCAATCTTCATTCTATGGTATAGCTGAGGTGCTAATTTAGTGATCAGAGTATGCAAGAAAGGTAAATGGTTTATTGTGAGTTAATAGAGGTTAGTAAAGGTGTTAGTCATGCATGGTTAGTTCATTGATAGGAAGAATTCCTGTGCTACCTGGCAATGACTCCGAAGTCAAAACAGGGGCCAGGTATACCTCCGCGGGGTGGGGTCTCTCTCCTCGGGTGGGCAAAAAGGGGGAGCTGGGCGCCCTCTCTCTGTGATAGTCGTCCGGCGGCTGTGGCTAGGGGCTTGCCATATCACCAGTGTTTGTAATAACCCTCTGTGTATGAGACAGATGTGGGTGTCCTTAACCCTTCTTTAGTGCCTTGCGGTTTATTATGTGTACCGCCCAGCGTGTTAGCCTAGGCTGTTTACGTGATCATTTTCATGCTAAATAAGACCCAGAACGTAAAACAAGTATCTATCTGAAAGGGCATAAACAGAGCTTTCGAATGACACCATAACGATCCTTGTATGATGGATAGCTTGCAATAACCGTGCACGCGAGTGCAAAAAGCAGTAATTCGGTACTTTGACATAATTGAATGGTGAGAGAGGAAAGCTGAGATTTGGCAGTAGGTTCGCCGCGGTGGTCAGTAAGTTCTAATGTTGTTCTGCCACATTACGTGCTGAAATTGTCGAATGTCGAGCGCTGCCACATAGTAGTATATATATAAGTGTGAGGTTGATACCAAAACCGAAGGTGCTTGGCTAGCTGGACTCGGCTGGTTGTTAATTGCAGGGTTTGATGGAGAGACTGGGTTGCTAACTCTGCCACATTATCTGGAAGTATGGCAATAGAAGTTAGTTACTGGCGAGGCGGCTAGCCGCGGGATCATGGGTTCAGGGTTGTGAAGGGTTGTAAGAGAATAGATGGCATGCAAGGGGTTAGTAAAGTTCTAATGTTGTTCTGGCCTACTAAGTGAAGGTAGGCTGGATAGGAGTTTATAAAAGGTTGGAGAGCGTTAGCAACGGAAAATTCAAGAATCTTCCAGAGGTATGAGAGAGGCTAGGTCGGACAAGAGTAGAAAGCGCGGGGTCTCTAATGAGGAGGAGTTCAGGGGGCTATAGGGAATTTGACCCTAAGGTCTCTGGGCATGGGGTGGCATTAGGCTGCAGTTGATATTGGAGTTTGAAAAGGCAGTGAAAGTACGTTAGCCAAATGCTACCGGGAATGCAACTATGGGTGATATATGAGTCTGAAAGATAGAATTATGTAGTCAGTACGAGGTTATGGATACTATTAGTTGGCCCTGGGAACTGCGTTTTCTATGAAATGTATACAAAAGCGCAGTTCGTAGGTACACGAAGCAAATTGGCGTAGTGTGGACTGTGCATACGAAGGAGGCAAGTGGAAGACGTATGACAATTGTGGAAAAGTAAATGGAAAAAGGTGAACACAATGGCGGATAAAATACTTAACCTAAGGATTGAATACATAGATTTATGGGGCGATGGGTCTTCAGAAGCTTAGTCTGGTAAGACAGATGTTAGGGAATGTTAATATTAATACTTAAACTAAGGATTGCATATCGATGAACGACGACATTATAGTCGTCGTCCTAATAAGGTGATGAAACCTGGTTGATCTGTACTTGGCACAATACGACACAAGGACAGTGCCGCTATGTCGTATCAATACTGGTGGCAGTTAATATTATAGAGACACTTAGTTACTAGAGGAACAATGCAAGGGGCGACTGAGCATGGGTTACATATATCTATACTCATCATGGGAAATGATATACAAGGTCTAGGGACAGGCGTGGGTGTTTTAACTTCTAAGATATATAACATCTACTTCTCGGATGTAAGAACATACATAGATATAATTATGGCTGTCTGATGTGTTGGCATTGGCTCAACGTCGGGACAGGGCATGGGTGTTTTTAATATGAATGTATATTCCTGTTCATCATCTTTGTAGTTAGGAGTGTAGGACACGAGGGGGGTAGTGTACGTGAGGTGTGGAAAATGGTCAGTTAGAAAAGGTAGGTAGGTGCGGCCTGGAGCTGCTTAGCCCTGCGGGCTTGGGCCTGTCTGAAATGGCTGGCTCGGTCAGCTGGTCCTTTCGTTCTGTGGACCTTTCTTTCGGTTGTTTATGTGTGGTGTTCGCTTGCTTCTGTGGTGGGCTTCTTGTTCTGGGGCATTTTAGATACTTCCATATTACCAAGCTGTTGTGGTGATCTATGTAGGGCAGGTTTCTCGATTCCCAAACCAGCACAGCTATAATATGCTGTTGAATTAGGCTACATAGTAAGGTAAACAGTATAATTTTAAGATATTAGACAATAGGATAAGTCACTGGAATAACGAAAATGTAAACAAATACGAATTGAGCCACCAAACATCTCGCTTCCTGCACACCTCATTGTTTATGTTTAAAAGTTTACACTCCCATCTCCCAGAGTGTGGCCGACTCTGCTGAACTGTGCATTATTTCCAGTGATTTAACGTGTATTAGTGGTTTGTTCCTCTGATTTAACACAACAATGGCAGAATGTACAAGTGATGAGAATGTGAGTAACTGGTAGCCTGTAGTTACTCCAGCTGGCCTTCATCAGCGGAAAAAGGAAGCGTTTCGTCTTTTATCAACCTGGCTGAAAGTTGTTCGATATTGGACTTTGGACTTTGGACATTCGGATGTAAACAAAGCGACGAATCTCAAGCGATCTTGAACGAAGCAAGCTGGTTTGCTTAGATACGTTTAGTATGATCAACGTATATTTATGTTGTATTTAATATTTCTTGGCAAATCTATTATCACACAATTAAATTCAGATAAGGAATGTTAACCAGATAAATATTTTATATACCGGTAGCCTATTGTATGGAATAACAAGCCATAGTAAATACCAATGACACTGCAGATCCTGAATATCCAATAGAATGCTGTTGGATATTGGACTTTGGACATTGGACATTCAAACTACTGGATAGTGAGTAGCCTATTGAATATCCAATAAACCCTGAAAACTATTGGATATTGGACTTTGGACATTGGACTTTGGACATTCAACATACTATATTGATTAGCCTAGAGTTGAATTCCAATTGACTGTTGGATATTGTCTTGGCCATTGGACTTTGGACATTCAAACTGAAAAAAAAAAAAAAAAAAAATCAAACTACTGGATATTGGTAGCTAGAGTTGTTATTTGACTGTTGGATTTGGACTTTGGATTTTATTTTCAAACATACTAGATATTGATTAGCTAGAGTTAATATCAATAAAAAAAAAACTTTGGTTGGACTTGGACATTGGCCTTTCAAACTTTTTCAAACATGATTATTGCGTGGGGACGTTATTCTCAATACAATTTTTTGTTTGGCCAAAAAAAACTAAAAAAAGTGTATGGACTTCTTTTTCCCTCCAAAAGGTTTCCATTTGGTTGTTCCTA